>JARYHS010012519.1:8581619-8678502 GCA_031002005.1 Vandiemenella viatica
TTTCATCGTAAGAGTCAGGCCTGGGCCGTAGGTTATTTGGATTGAATGTTAAACTGTAGATATTAGAAAGTTAGGGGTGCAATGCGAGACAAATCGTAGATAGTCTTGCAATGTTGTAGGTCTAAACTTTTTTACGTTATAATGATCCCTCAGGTGTTGTTCGCAGTCAGTGTGTGAGTGTGAACCACAGTAATATTATTATATATACGGAAGTAAGTCTCTGTCTTTTTGTTACGTTTTGACGACTAAATGGCTATATCGTTGTGATGCAATTTTATAAGGAAATCTGTATGAAGGGCACAGGATATTTTTTCCAGTATGATTAACAGTTGTAGTCATGAAATTTTGAGACCTTATCGAATGGTGACAGAAATATGTTGGAAATTGATTCTCTTCAAGAGACAGTTTCGACGGTACAATGATATAGTGATAGCTTTCCTGTCATATTATTCCTACTCGATATTGTTTGGGACCAATCCTTCGTTAGCAACTTTCTATATTTAATTCTGGCAAAAAAAAAAAACAAAAAAAAAAAAACCTAATCCACGCGTACGAAGTCGCGGGTACGGGCTAGTAGATAATAAACCTGTCCATAGGGACCAGTCGCGGAAGTGCGGTAGATGTCAGCTGTTGGGCCTGAGTTGCCTATTAATTAATGGATGTATGTGCAATAAAGAAAACAAACATATGCGAAATAAAAATTTATTGAAAATTAAAATTAAACAAACTTCGAAGTTGCAAACTAAAAAAGATAGGCTCTGGTTAGTGATGGTTCTGTGGGAAAAGGGGGATTAGGAAGGATAGGGAAATATGATCCAACATATACCACAGATGTGGACAAATACAAAAACACAAACCCAAGAGAAGCACAATATTTCGGCATACAGCCTTATTTGTGCAGAAGTGAGACACCAGGCGGAGTCAGATGTGTACAAATATTGGATCGATAATCAATACTGTTGACGGTATATTACTGTTGAAAGTGGTAGACCAACATAATAACTGAGTGAGTATACATGTATAAAAAAACAAATTTTGAAAACTGTAAGTAAAAATAAAATATCATAAATATACGAATATAAAAAATTTAAATAGTAGAGATAATAAGTGCTGGGTCTGGTGGGAGGAATTTATCGGTGATTGAGGCCAGGAGGATGTCTGGTGTCGAGGATATTCTGATAGGCTAGTTCCCATCTACGTAGTTCAGAGGAGGTTTTGTTGTAAGGAAAACTCTGATCGTCCTAACTGAGAAACAAATGTTCAAATTATTCAGTTTGTGCGAACTGGCATGTTTTGCAACTGGATGGGCTTCATTGTTAGTATATACTGTCAGCCTGTGACCATTCATTCTGATAGCTAGGGGGTTAGTAGTGAGGCCTATATATGAGCTGGAGCAATGGAGACATGTAAGTTGATATATGAGGTGTGATGTCATGCAAGTAGCATGACCAATGATGGAGAATGTTTCACCTGTGGTAGGATTGGAATAAGTGGTAGTGGCTGGATACATACTGCATGTTTTACAATGGGGTCTGTTGCACAGGAATGATCCCTGTGGTAGTTTGGGGGAATTACTGGGTGAGTACTTGTGAACCAAGACATTTTTTAGATTTGGTGGTCTGCTATTTGTGCATGGGGCAGTGGGTAGGATTTTATGGAGAATGGTGCGCATCCCAGGGAAGGAATGTAGGAAGTCATACCCACGGCAAAGGATTAGGTTAATAGACTCAAGACCAGGGAAGAACTGAGTGATGAAGGCGGGGCTGTGGGGGGTCCCCAGTAGGTGTGGGCTAACTCCTGCTATGTGGCTAATCTGGTACTGCTCGGAAAGCCCTATCTGTTGTTTACATTAACGACACATCTACCAGCCTTGGTTCCAAGCTACAATTAATTAGTCCAGATAGTTGGTCGAAGCTGGAGTTTGAACTGATAGCAATGATTGAAAACAATTGTCCTTAGCTGAAAGCAGTCTGAGCAACTAGGTGGAGGGGCAGAAGGGATGAATCAAGGAGGAAAATTATAATGTACAGGTAACATTAATACAACAATTAAGAAAAATAAAAGCAAGCAAATAATAATCATCATAACCAATTTCTAAAATCAGCAAACAGGATTGTGGTAATGTACACTCTTCTTCGATAATCTCCGTTTTTTCCCCACCACTGCTCTTCCAGTATTTTCTCCCACTCTGGACTGCAACTGTCCAGGTCTTTTGTATTTGCTTCATTGAACTATTTTTACATCTTTATCTTTTTCCAGATACTGAATTTTCAAAATATGCCTTGAATAGTCTATTTGGTACTATTTCATCACGTGACCAATTGAGTCTCGTAAGATAACTAGATTTTTTTTTCTTTTTTTCTGTAGACCAGATGGGATCTCTTCTGATTCTATCGCATCTAGTCTTCTGGATACTTGGTCTGAGGAATTTCATTTCAGTTGTTTGAATCTATTCCACCATTTAGCTTCTAGTTCATTGATTATGATGGAGAGGAGGTATGTTTTACATGAAAATAATTTTTCTGGTTGAGGAGATCTTTTGTCTATTAATATCTGTGAGACAGGATAGCAATTTGGAGCTGTTTTAAACCAAGTCTGTGAGAACTATAGTTATCTTCTGTTTGGATACTGTGCTCCATCCTTGTATTAAAAAAAAAAAGTTTACTAAACACATTTAAAAATTGTTTAAGTACTATTAAGAAACTAATCATAAACCATTTATGCACCAACAAAAAAATATTACACAGAAAAATTTCAAAGGATACGGGTTGCAGAACATCTTCTTTAAATCTACTTTCTCCTTGCAATATGGACACGTTTGCTTTTTACCAACAATGCACCATCCACGAATACAGAATTCATGAAAACTACATTCATAATTAAAGAAAATAAAAGGTAAAAATTTTGTCTATGAAACATAAACAGATAAAAATTAAATTTAAAACCTGTACAACAATATAGTGTTTCAAATTAAATCTGGTACAAGAATTAGGATCTAATGTAACACAAGTCAATAATTAAATGAATGTATAATCGCTTCATGGCCCACTTGCTTGAAGTATACATGAATAAATAAGCGTTCTGTATTTATAAGACGATTTTCACATACAGTTCATTTCAAACTAAAATATAAACTCATTTGTGATAATTATGGGAAGGAATGAAAATGAGGAAGTAGAGGGGAGGCAATTCCATTACTCACTGAAGATGAAGACAGAAGAGCAGCAATAAAAAAAGTTGTGAGGGGATCAGACGCGTAAACTGCTTGTCGTCGTCCTCCTCCCTTCATATCTGGAAAGTGACTGGTTCATTTTCTCCATCCTCCATTAATATAATTACACCATCTTAGAAATAAGCACTGTTTGTGATATAATGCCATTACCACTGCACTAACAATAAGCTCTTTCAGTACAAAATCCTAAATCAAGTCAGACACACAAGTTTCCCCTTATTAAAAATACAAACATAGCTTCTATAATACAATATTGGGACTTATTGTTGCTTACCAAGGCAGCCAGACACAATATAAAGTAAAGTTACGAACATATCACGATACAAACAGAACTGAAAAATATTTGTTATGATGTTTAGACTACACAATTCAGATGTTAAACTACGGACTGAATGATTTTATGAATTAACAAGAAACTCTAAAGATAATACTTTATGAATTTTTGCCATCATCTTTATTAATACATTGATATAACATGGAAGAAAGCAGCAGCCAACCTTACAGTAATAGCACATACAATCATCTAGCAAAATATGCAATTCAAAAGCAAATTTTTACTCACAGAACCAGTAAATGATTCTGAACCATTCTGAAACTTTGCAATACATGCTTTGTCCGATATTTGATGACAATTTCTAAATGACATGAATCAGTAAAACACTAGAAAGTAAAATCGTGTGGACTTATGATCTGGTAACTTTTCATTTGATTTTCAAGCTGGAATTTGAACCTTGTGGAACCAGGAACTTTTAAGAGTTTTACTCAATTGTAGGAGATACGCCATGACATTCCCTGATTCAGATTCCTTGTGAAGCTGAAGTTCCAGCCAGAAGAGAAGTGGAATGTGTGGTAAATCGAAATCTTTGCTATGTATCTATCTCATATATATTTTGTCCAGAAAGTTAGTTTCCCTTTGGCCTTTTTCAGAAAGTAGACATAATTTTGTGAAATTATTTACTGCAACATATACAATCATTCCAATCTGAACCGATAAATGTATCATATCATGGGACCAATTTTTGGATTCATGTGGCTGGCTTGGACTGGAACTACTGTTTTAGAGCCATCTGCATGAATTTAAAAATGTCAAGCAGAATGGAATTAAGAAAAGATGATAATGTGATTGAGGGCAAGTCTTCAACTACAGAATACCACCATAAGATTTGCTGCACAATAACTCCTATGAAGTTGAATGTTATGACGCAGCAGAACACTGTGGCTCACACCAAACATGAATGATGCTAATGGTTCAGGTGCTGTATTCAGTTCTGAAGACTTTTCCAGCTACACAAATTTCACTAATCTTGTAAATTTACTAACACTATGTGACTGGCTATACTGACTAAATGCAAAACACACTATGACCAAACACCACAACAAATGTAATATCTCACCCACTTTTCCCGTTTTACTATTTTTAATGCTCTTCTCTAATAAATTATAGCCTCATTGTAACAGACACCAACAGCATTAATTCTTTATTTAGCATTCAAGATACAGAAACATGTATCACAAGTCTTGTATGTTCTAAACAGTGAGTTCTGTTAAATACACTTTAGGGTAATCTGCATTCCAGTGTTGCAACTGATATCATATAACTACTGATTCTGAAAATATTTCTTTTAGGTTCTAATCCATAGATATACTTCCTTCCGTAATTAAAAATACTTATTTTCTCATGTCAGGTATAAAATAAACTCCAGATACTAGTTCAACAATGTGAATTTGAACCAAGATATTCAACGTCATTACCTTTGCATCTAAGTTTTTTCTTAATCGTGGTCAACATAACCTAATTGCAAATATAGGGATTACACTTCATCACCATCTGTCGGAATGAACTAGTTATGTGGTACATTTAATTTTTTCCTTTTCCATTACCATCTTCAATTTGAGCAGCAAATATTTGTCTCAAGTCCAAATGCACATGGAGAGACATAATACATGATTGGTCACTAGTCATGTGGCAGGTCTCAATGTGTACATATCTGATTCCCTTGTTATATATCTAACCTCTAAGATGACTGAGGTTTTTGAGTTTGTGCTGGTCCTCCTACCTTCATCTGTGCAAATGTTGGATTGATTCTCTATTCATCCATAATTTCACTGCTAACAGTAATTTCATTGTCACTATTACGAAATAGCAAATTCATCGTGATGAGTGCTAATAAAAAATTATAGGACCAGAAAAGCAGAACTGAAAGAGAACTATAACATTTCTAAGTCGTCTCAGAAGAAAATGAAACAGATTGTCAGAAATGAGAAGGGAGGATTCTTAAATGACTAAAATGACAAATTGCAATATAACTGAGATGGGTAACAAAGATTCAACATGTCATGCAATAGGTGAAGGGAAAAGGAATTTACCATTGACACAATAAACTACTCAACTGATAACATAAGTAATCTCATAACTGGAGAAAATGGTATAAAAGGAGCATGTAAAAATTATTTTTATCAGTTTGACCAACATTATTTGGAGTAGATGCACAAATATGATATGATAGAGCAACAGCTGCAGCAAGAAATGAGGTCAGAATGACCGGGATTTTATTGAAATGTGCTACTCCTATAACAGAGTAGTTTTACTTAGCAGCATATCAGGTAGGTGAAAATTTATTATTATTAGTATTATTATTAGGTTGTATATTTTGGCGAGAGATTGCAGAATACAATTTTTGGCCTCTGACATTCACAAATTTCTGTGGTCAGATAATATAGAAATTTTGACACTTCTTTTTTCAGTTTTTTGGCTATCTCTCTTTTTTAATGAGTCATAGCCAGAAATACTTTATTTCAACAACTTATGTAGGACAAAGTTTTTTCAATACTCAAAACTAAGCAAGCTGTAATTCATCGATAATCAGCAAAGTTTAAACTATTTTTAAAAGCTGGATTTCTACCTACTTTGTTGCTCTAAATGACCTGATCTACAGCATTTATATATATATATATATATATCATTCATGTGGCGGGTTGGGATGTGACCACATCTTTCCCCCTGCCAAATGTCTCGCCTCCCACATGATTAAGACTAAAGTCGAAATATTGTGCAATTCCTTTGTTTTTGTGTTTTTACGTGTCTCGCCCTCCTGCCTTCATCTGTGGTAAGTGATGGGTAGCTGTTTATTTTCCCTATCCTATCTTATTTTCAGTGCCTCGCGGCAGTTTCTTTGTTTCCTTTATCCAATATATATATATATATGGGGGTGTAATGGGAGTGAGATGCGTTGTTCCAATTATATAGCAACAATAACATGAGAACTCGGTAAGTTTGAGCAAGCTCCAAGCACATAACCTACTAGAGGTGCCCCTGTTAAGCCGAGCAGCCCAATGGAAGGTTTGGGTATCAACCCCAGCAGGAAGTTGGGTTGGCGAGCAAATCAGTGAGGGAGGATCTGTCATTGAAGCAGGAGTGGGGATTAAGCTTCACCCTTAAGAGTTCATGATGAGTGACATTAAGGTTAAATTTTTCGGAGTTAAAATAACTGCACCATCGGACCTCAGGTTGGGGGCAGCTTTGATGTCCCAAAAAAGTAGTTTTACCAACGGTAGAACCCAAACATTGCAAGTCTGTACCTAAAACTGCCATTCACTACTAGGTAATGACAAGCTTGAAGAAATTGAAGAAGAACTTAGCAAGATCAATTGGAGCGTTGTCAGTCTGAGTGAAGTATGCCGTCAAGGTGAAGACTGTTACCTTCTGAATTCTGGCAATCCATTTTACTACTGCACTGAACCGTGCTTGAAGCGACATCCAGCAGAATAGCTCATCTGGTTCTAATTGTATCAAAAAGTATAAAGTACAGATCTTGCAGGATTATTCTCCCACTTCATGCCACTCAGATGAGGAAACTTGTGAGAAAGGTAGAAACTGTAACTTCAAATTGGTTAATGGTGACTTTAATGCCAAGGTCGGCCCATGGAAACAGGGCGACTCAATGGTGGGTAATTATGGGATTGATGAGAGAAATGACAGATGAGAGATTAGTACAATTTGCAGAATTCTCAAAAATGCTTATCATGAACACATTTTTCAAAAACCATCCTTCCAGAAAGTGGACATGGAGAAGCCCATACTTCAACATTAAAAATGAGATAGATTTTGGCGGTATTATTTCAATGCAACATGCAGGGGAGACAGCCAATATGATAACCTGGAACCCAGCTTCCAACAATTGCTACCTCCATCCCAGTTAGCCCTCTAAAGATCCAGAGAAACTGAGTAATGCCATTACAGTCTCATTTTCAATGATGGTGAAGAGGGGGCAATGTATGTGTATTACAATTTTGTTATATACAGGCGGCTAACGAATGAAGGGCCCGAATATCTTCCGGGATAAGAAGACTCCTCTAACAAGTGCCGACAGCCTCTTGAGGGTGGATAAGCGGGTAGAAGTCAGGGCACTCTGTTGTCCTTGTGGCAGGAAATGGTCCGAAAAGGCGGAAGAATCGACGACTGGTCAAAGGCATTAGGATGCAGAAGGCAACAGGAAACCACTGCATTAAAGGTCCTGAACGATATCCCTTGGCATGGCATGGCTATGTTCAATGTAAAATCATCCGGAGTTTCTATTCCCCCAATTGGATCTCCGGGGGGGGGGGGGGGGGGGGGGGGGGGGGAATGCCTTGAACAATGCTATGATTGGAAAGATGAAAGTATATGACAACAAAATTTGAATTGCCACATGGAATGTACACAGTTTATATATGAGTGGGAAGCTTGCAAATGTGGAGGCAGAGAGATGCAGGTTGAAAATTGATATCCTTGGATTAAGTGAAGTAAGATGGCCTGGATCTGGAATTCACACTATGAAGGAAGGATCCCT
This sequence comes from Vandiemenella viatica, assembly GCA_031002005.1. Taxonomy (NCBI): domain Eukaryota; kingdom Metazoa; phylum Arthropoda; class Insecta; order Orthoptera; family Morabidae; genus Vandiemenella; species Vandiemenella viatica. Next base: position 8,589,681 of record JARYHS010012519.1, read on the forward strand.
ATACTTTTCTGGTGGAACTGATACCAACCATAGATATGGGTTGCCATGATTATGTCATCGATGATAGCAAAAGCAGTCCATGATTTTGTTCCACTTGATGATCGTGTAATGTTTTTAAGGTTGCAAACGTCACATCGAGCTTTGAACATTATTCAGGTTCAGGCACCAACAGCTGACAAAGATGATGAAGGAATAGAATCCTTCTATAACACCTTGGATGAATCAATGAAACTTATATAAAAAAAAGGAGAGATTACACTTGTCATGGGTGATTTTAACTCAAAAATTGGCAATGGTGCTGAAGGTAATACTATAGGGAGCTATGGCCTTGGTGAATGCAACATAAGAGGAGACAGACTGGTACAATTTTGTATAGAACATGAAGTTTTTATTTCTAATCCATTTTTCAAACTTCCTCCTAGGAGACTACATACATGGACGTCACCCGCTGATAGTGAAAAAAATACAGTAAGAAATCAGATCGATTTTATTCTGGTGAAACAAGCTAAGAAAATATGTAAAATCCATAAAAACCTATCCTGGAGCAGATGTTAATAGTGAACACAGCCCAGTAGTAATGGACTTAAAAATGCAGCAGTTTAGAAATGCAAGAAAAGGTGTCAAGTTATCAAGACGCAGAGATGTAAGAAGATTAGAAATTGAGGTGAGAACTAATGTTGGCACTGCTCCGGAGGAAAAGATGAAAGTTATGGTAGATACTTGTCCTATAGAAGTAGACTCTACCTGGAACTGCATAAAAGATAGCATTACTCAAGTCCAGGAAAATAACATTGGATACATTACTAACAACAAAAGGCAGCTCTGGATGACTGATAAAATACTTGAACTTATGAATGAAAGAAGGAAATGTAAAACTAAGGATCCCATAAAATACAAAAACCTGCACAAAGACATACGCAGAAAATGCAGAGAAGCAAGGGAAACATGGATGTCTAGCAAATGTAAAGATATTGAAATACTCCAGGAGAAACACAATCACTTCAACTTATACAAAAAGGTAAAAGAGCTGAGTGATATATAAAGGAAGCGGCATGGACAAATACTGAAGAATGCAAAAAATGAAATTATCCTGGGAGTTGAAGGAAAACTTAAACGTTGGAAGGAATATATTGAACTTCTTTTTGCAGACGACAGAGATGATCCTCCTCCACCAGACGAAAGAATGAATGAAGCCAGTCCAGAAATCACAAAAAGTGAAGTAGTACATGCCATTAAACTTCAGAAGAGTGGTAAAGCTACAGGTCCTGATGGAGTTTACTCTGAAATTATTTAAGTTATAGCTGAGCAGGATTGAAATGGTCTCAGCCTCCTAACATCATTGTTCAACGTTATTTATGCATCAGGAAAGATACCTTATGACAGGCTGAGATCAACTTTCATACCACTGCCGAAGAAGACCAACTCCTCACAATGTGATGACTATCGTATGATCAGTCTGATGTCGCATGTGCTGAAAATATTTCTGCGAATCATACACACCGGTATTTACAAGAAGTGTGAATCTCATATGGGTGAGACCCAGTTTGGCTTCCGAAATGGGCTTAGCACACGTAAAGCACTCTTTACCTTAAATGTAGTAGTGCAGAGGTGCAGGTACATGAATGTTTATGTATATGCCTGTTTCATAGACTATAAAAAAGCCTTCGACTGCGTGAGGCATGAAAAGATAAAGATTTTGAAATCAACTGGTATTGACCAAAATGATTTACGCATTGTCGGCATGCTTTATTGGAATCAGACTGCAGATGTCAAAATTGACCAAGGAACATCAGAAGCGACTGCAATCAGGAAAGATGTTCACCAGGGCTGTGTACTATCACCTCTCTTGTTCAACATTTATTCCGAGGTAATTTTCACGGAAGTGTTGGAGAACGAAAACAGTGGGATCACTATAAACGGAAAAGTGATCAATAATATCAGGTATGCAGATGACATTGTTGTAATAGCTAGTGATTTACCTACATTCCAACACGTAATAGACAATTTAGTTCCCCACAGTGAAGAGATTGGTCTCCTTGTCAACCCTTCCAAGACAAACGATGTAGTCTTCTCTAAGAGAAAAATCCAGGCAACCATATCAATAAAAGGCAATAAGATAGAGCAAGTATCCTCCTTCAAATATTTAGGCACTATGGTGGACGAACAGTGTGACTGCAAGAAAAAAATCAAACCGAGAATAGAACAGGCAAGGAGACAATTTATTAGCATGAACAAATTTTTCATAAGAGCGGATCTCAGTCTGCAATCGAGAATGCAAATGATTCGATGCTACGTGTTCTCCATTTTTCTTTATGGGTGTGATAGCTGGACCTTAGAGAAAAAGATTGAATCTTTTGAAATATATTTGTATCATCGTCTCTTACGCATATCTTGGGTGCTGAAAGTCTGAAAACGAAAAAGCACTCCACCAGATGGGGAAACAAAAAGAATTGCTGCTCACTATAAAGCAAAGGAAAACAAAATATCGAGGACACATCATGAGAGGCGAGAGGTACCAGCTACTACAGCTAACCATTGAAGGGAAAATACAAGGGAAAAGATCTGTTGGGAGGAGAAGGAATTCGTGGCTGAAAGACATTCGGAGATGGTTCAATTACACGTCTGAAGAGGTTTTCCATGCTGCAGTTTCATGCTGAGAGCTAGCTATGTGGACCGCCAACCTCTAATAGAAGAAGGCAACTTAAGAAGAAGAATCCCAGTTAGATCCAGCTCCCCTCCCTCAAACCCATCCCCTAATCCTATTCCAGGAATTCCTCATGTCAACCCTCTCATCGCCTTCTTACTAAATTCAATCCCCCACTCCAACAACCTGACCCGTACTGAAATGTGAGTGATGAGTGAACTTTCAAAAAATAAAAACATCATAATTCTCCCAGCTGACAAGGGCTTGAAGACTGTGGTCATGGATCAAAGCAACTACACAGATGAAGCCCTCAGGCATCTCTGACACCTCCACTTACTTACCTCCTAACACTGACCCCACTAATTAAATCTGCACAGAAATCCGCTTTTTCCTCAGTCTGCAAGGTCCCTTACAGGGTTTTTCACACCATTCCATTTGCCTTCTGACTCCTAAGACCCCCCCGGCCCCCCACCCTGTATCTTCTGCCCAAGATACATAAGGCGGGCAATCCTGGACGTCCTATAGTTGCTGCCTTTGGGTCTCCCACAGAACGCATTTCTGCATTTGTTGACCACCACCTACAACCTTTCGTCCAGGCCCTTCCATCCTATGTCAGGGACACTTTTTAGTTTGTCTGTCAACAGTCCCTACACCCCTACCAAAATATTGCTTCCTGGTCACTATTGATGTATCATCACTCTACACCAACATACCTCATGGCCAGGGCCTCAGTGCCATAGAGCATTACCTCGACAGTCGCCCTCCGCACAACTTCCCTGCCACTCGTTTCCTCAATTCTTTGACTCAATTCATTCTTACCAAAAATTTCTTTTACTTCCAGTCCCAGGTTTAGCATGAGATTCGAGTCACTGCTATGGGCACTTGCGTGGCACCTTCCTATGCCAACCTTTTCAAGGGCATACTAGAGCAACGTTTTCTTCAAGAGATTACCCGACAAACCACCGTGTGGTTCAGGTATATAGATGACATATTTATGATGTGGACCCACGGTGAAAACCTCCTTGACTTCTTGTACTCACTGAATAACTTCTCCTCCTTAAACTTCACCTGGCCCTATTCTCAGACTGACATCACTTTTCTGTACTTGTTCTGTACAGAATGATCGCTTACACACCTCTGTCCACATAAAACCCATTAACCTACAACAATATCTCCATTTTGATAGCTGCCATCCATATCATACAAAACATTCCATTCCATACAGCCTAGCCATTCGAGGGAAACATCTGCTCTGATCATGAGTCCTTTACTCTCTACACTAACAACCTGACCCAGGCACTCATGAATCGCAATTATCCTCCAGAACTGTCCCCCACACTGACACAAACAACCTAAAGCCAACCAGAACCCTGTTTTTCTCACTCAGTTTTTCCCTGGCCTGGAATCGCTAAGCCAAATTCTTTGTTTGGGCTATGACTTTCTTAGATCCTTTCCTGAAATACACCGCATTCTTCCCACTATCCTTCCCACCACACCCCAAGTCACCTTCAGTAGACCGCCTAATCTAAAAAACATTCTTGTACATAAATATCAACCCTCTAATGCTCCGAAACCACCATTTGGATCCTTTCCTTGTAAGAGATCGTGTTGCAAAACTTGCAGTTTGCATCCACCTACCACTACCTTTAGCAACCCTACTATTGGTGATACCTACCCCATAATAGGTCATGCCACTTGTGCAACCACCCATCTCATTTACCAGATCACCTGCGTCCACTGTCCAAGTTCCTACATTGTTCTGACCTCAAATTCATCCATCAGAATGAATGGTCACAGACAAACAGTTTACTCCCAAAACCTGGACCTCCTTGTTGCTCACCATGCCAGTACTCACAACACCCATGAACTTAATAACTGCTTCACAGTCAGAGCCATTAGAGTACTTCCAGACACTATCTCCCAACCTGAACTTCGCAGGTGAGAATTGGCATATCAACACATCCTGCAGACTAGACATCCCCCAGGCCTTAATTTCCGTTAATAACTTCCATCCTAATCCCATACACCCATCACTGGCCAGCACAATGATTCTTTTTTTTTTAATTTTAAAAAATATATTTTTATTTATTTATATGGGCAGCAAAAGTGGAACATTTAGATGCCATCAGACTAGGTTATATAGATAAGTCCACTTTTGATGCACATACAATTAAAGAAAAACATTCCCCACCCTCCATAGTAGAAAACCTTCTGATAATACACATTGCTGACAAAGGGAAGAAAATGGATCTCCTTGAAGAGCTAGAAATCTATATCCATGTCAAGAAAATGCCAGACCTCATATTAAATGAACAGAAAGAACTCTCTAATAAAGTTTTCCTATACAATTTCTCAGACTTATTAGTTAAATCCAGCACAGATTAAATAATTTGCAAGTTATCTGTTATTCCCATATATAGTTCTAAATAAAGGCACTTATTCAACCCCAAACAACTCCTTCAGAATATTAAAGCCCTGAGTAATTTATCTAGACTTAAATATTAGATATAACTTTTTTTATTATATATCAGTTTATGTTAATTCCGACTCTGTATATCAATCTAGATGTCATTTCAAAATTAAATTTAACAACTATCAGTCATTTTATTCAAATAACTAGTTCACATTGCTATATTTTTTCATAGAACTTAATATTATCTTTAGTATTATGCAAAACTCTTTGTACATAAACATCTTTGCTAACATCTGTAAATGCAAATTTCTAGCGTGCTTTTCAGATTCTTATAATGGTGGAATATTTATATTTATTTAATAATAGATCATATCCTTTGCCATCATTCAAGAAGAATTCAGTTTAAAACATTCAACTATTTAACGTAAGTAATATAATAGAGATTATCTTTATCAACCCAAAATTAAATTTGCTTTCATTCAATAAATGCTACTTTCTATTGTTATAGGCTGCACGCTTGCATTTTGCAATTACATAAAAAAATAAATGAAAATCATTTGATGATGAACAATTTGTGTTTGAAACCAGTAATGGTTAATAAACATACAACATCAAACAAACTGTAACTGGTTGCCGTTTTTTTAATATCAAGAAATTTGATACCACAGTCACCCAGCTCCACTAATCCATCATGGATAAAATATTATTACATTTATAGGACTTTGTCCAGTCCAAAGTTACAGGATCAAGTCTGAGTGAAATAGCTATTTGTACACTTTTACCTCACATTAACACATTTATTACACCTTTTAATCTTAGACTTTGTGTCAACACCAACTGCACTGACCCACGTTCGACGACCAACTGACTGCCTTGTTCCTACTGATGAGCACACCATGCACCCCCCCGGGCTACACATTTCCGTGGCCACGGACTCGGTGCCAATGACTTCACTAACCAGCACTGATATTTTCAAACCTCACATCCTTGTATACAACAAAGGAACACAAAAAGTTTCTGCTACAATTGGTTGAAGAATTAGGAATAATGCATGAAAGGGACAGGATGATCGTCACCACAAGCTGGCACTTGATTTCATGCATAAGTAAATGGGAAAATTTCCATGTGTGTGAGGGTGTCAGGGATTGGAGCAGATTACCAAGGGAAGTTACGAATAATTTACCAAAAATGATGAAGGAATTTAATATAAAAATTCACACTTTGTAAAAGTAGCTGGGGGAAGAATTTAACCTTCAAATTATATAAGATAATTAAAAAATAAAATAAAAAAGATGACTATGGGAATTGTCACTAGTGTGTGCTCCATTGCAATTAAATTAAATTAATAGTAGGTGGAAATGCAATTTCAAGAAAAAACATAAAATGCTTGAAGATTTCTTGCAGTTCAATGAATTTTCAACTGCGTAATGTGCCATCATCGTCGAACAGAGATCAATTGAAGATCACTGTTTGACACGTCAGAGTATACCACACCTGGAGTGGAGGGGATGGGTCGAATGGCGTAAATACCGCCCCCGCAGGGCCGGCGCAACAGTCGTGTCCTGGACTGCGCTCCTCACGCCAGCCAGCAGACGCAACCGGAAGATGATGGAACATTACTATGTCAAAAATTCATTGAACTAGCTGCATGCCTGAGAGATCTTCAACCATAAGATTCACCAAGAAAATCTACAATTACATAAAAACATAAAACTTTGCTGATTTTTGATGAATTGTAGCTTGCTTAGTTGTGATTTCGGAAAAAAACTGTCCTACGAAGGTTGCAGAAAAGTTTCTCCTCTTGCAAAGTGAAAACAGAGTATTTACTGCTAGTACTCATCAGCTGAAAATCTGAAAATAAAATCCCAAGTTTTGAGATTTCTTTTTTGTCACAGAATGTTGAGCTGAAGTTGTCAGGCCAAAAACTTGGATTCTGTATCCTCTCACCAATATATATATATAAATCTTCTATCTGATTTACTGCTCACTAGATCCTATTTGATTACACCAATACTGAACTAAATTTGAAAACTGGAAACTATGGAAACTGTGAAAGCATTGAATATACAGGGAAGGAAAAATAGCAGCAAGTTGGTGAGGAAAAATAATAATTAAAATTTGCAAAGAAAGGAAAAAAAAAGGAAAGAAATAGGATGAAAAGTTGCAAATACAATGGCATCACTAAGGAAATATCAGAAAATCAAACTGTAATAAAGGATAACAGAATACAAAATAAAACCATGTTAAAAGCAAATTTAGTTGTGGAACAACTGATCTCGTATTTTGAGTACGTCTGATGACAGCCAAGTACATTCTTTATTTATTTGTGTCAGTAACACTGAGGAAAAGACTTGGCAAATGTTTCATGTCGAGTGTGGCACTCTATGGGGCAGAGATGTGAACACCGTGATGGGAGGACGAAAAACTTATAGAGGCATTTGAGATGTCAATGTTAAACAGAATGGAGAGGATACGCTGGATGGAGAAAGTGAGTCATGTTGAAGTGCTGGAAACCACTGCAAGTCATAAGAGAAATGAAGAACAGGATGGGATCCTTGTTGAGAGTGGAGTGCTTGCTAAAAGATGCCTTGAAAGGACTAGTTTGTGGTAGGAAAGTGAGAAGGAGAAAGAGGTACAAGATTGTAGATGATATCAAGGGAAATGGAAATTACATGGACTTGAAAAGGAGAGCAGAAGACAGGATAACATGGAGAGCTACCAAATGAAAACCTGTTGAAGAACAGAGCATTAATGATGATAACAAGCAATCGAAAAACAAATAAATGAACAAATATTACCACATACTCATAAGTTAACTATTTACATAATTACTAAACAATGTGTGCCTTAAATTTGGCAAAATGAGGCATGATAACTGATCCATACCAGTGTTGTGGAAGCAAAAGATTGCACAGAGAAATTTAGCAGATGTTTTGTTGCGCACTATTCACCATATCCACACAAGGTTTGCCCCTCTTGCAAACTGTCCTCAAATTTTCCAATGCATCATTGTCACTTAATTAATTATTGCTAAGTGCTCTCAGTTTTTTGATGTCCCGGGGGCAGGTTTTCTGAAGATTACGCATTCTGGATGTTTGAGGTATTTTAAGGAGCCCATAAAGCAGATTTTTTTAAAAAAAAATAACAATATGAGAATCTATTGCTCAACAGTTGTCTACCAACATTTCCCACAGTATATGCACAATATATGTCCCAAAAAATTATGGATCAACAATCACAGCAGCTGGTTAGCTGGTTGCTGTTTCTTGTCACTCAAGCTGTGTTAGCTGCATATTTTTATTTTGCAATATAAAAAACAAAAGGAAGTGAATGTAGCGTTACCCAACTAACAACGATACAGTTATTCTTGTTGATAAAAAATAGAACTAAACAACTGCTTATTAAAAAAATTACAAGGATCTCAAAAACTGATTTAAAAGTTTTGATTTGTACGATTTCAAAAAGGGAGGGGGGGGGGGGGGAGGCAAACAAATCAAGGTAGGTCAAGTAGACTGTGTTGCACCAGATTTTTCAAGGCATCTGAAAGATTGAGCCACAAATTTGAATTAAAAAACAACATTGGAATGGATGTAAAAATGATCAGCTAGGTAAAGCAATTCTTAAAATATAGAAATTAAAGCAGTAGGTAGGGAAAGAGGTGGAAGTGAAAATGGGAGTGCCAAAGGGTAAGGTGTTGGTACTATGGGTATTAATTATTCTGAAGGAAGGATCATTGTGTTAGTCAGAAGTTAGGTTATTTGAAGACAGCGTAATGGAGACGACTGAAGAGCTGTGGGTTGGCATGGACAGGATATCTAACTCACTAGATCAACTTGGAATAAAGACAAATGCCAAGGTACATTATTTTCTTTCTTAAAAAAAGGGTTGTTTATGATTACAGGATGGGTGAGGAGGGAATGTACCAGAGAAGTGAAGGAACTGGGTTACAAAGCTATGTACAGCCAATTGCTTGAATATGTTCTATAGGACCCATATCTTGGATATCAAATACAGGAACTGGAGAGGGTGGAAAGAAGAGCAACTGGATTTGTTTGCAAATATTACTGCAGAACACAATCAGTGACTGATATGATATAGGAATTGGTGATACATTAGATGACAACAAGAGGCTGTAGAAGAATTGAGAGTAGCGTATGGAATGGAAGGAGTGGTGTTCCCACCGTTAACTCACAATTATAGCAAATATTTTACAAAGATTTAACATTTATAAATGTTAAAAATTAATTTATAAGCATTTATTTAATAAAAGGATGCATGCACATTTTTATACTTGGCATGATTGTTTTAATAAACTTAAGTGCAGTAAAGATAATGGCTATAATTATGTGCTACACTAATTGTTAACGAGTACGAGAAAATACTCCGATGACCACCCATTGTGAAGGTAAGCATACGAAAGAAGTGAACTGACCAACTTCACCTTTACCGCTCGGCATGTGGCAACAACAGATGCCAGTTTTAAAACTCAGCTAACCTGCATCGCAAGGAGTGCAGCCGAAAATAACTTTATACCTTGCTTAGGAAAAAGTAAATCTAAATGGACAATATTTTACTTTATTGTCATGGAAATTTTTATATTAATTAGTTATTTTTGGAGTCGGTGCCAAGTGTCACATCACGAAGATCGAATTACTGGTGTTAGAGGCGAAACGGGGAGCACGAACAAAAATTCCCAATATTTTACAGCATGTCGTGAGGCAGATAGTATTATTGCGGGAGACAGCTTAGGGAAACAAATTAATTGTATTTTAATCTGTGGCTTGGCCTTATTGGTCATCCAGGCATATCTCTGGCGGTACAGTGTCAGTTGGTAGGTTGCATCATGCAGTAAACGATTTACAGTTAGTATAATATCGGCGTATCATCTGTATGTTTCAGTTTTGTTGAAACATGTTTCTAGCATTAATTATAGGTAAGCAGTAACATGATTTTTTATGTATTATTGTTATTCCTGATTGTTTTTATCTTTTTGTTTTTCTTACTTTTGCTGGCACCGACTCCAAAAATAACTAATTAATGTAAAAATTTCAATCACAGTAAAGTAAAATATTGTCCATTTAGATTTACTTTCTCCTAAGCAAGGTATAAAGTTATTTTAAAATTTTTAGTGATTTTTTTAAAGGCAGTTTTTATGTTTTTTTAAACAATTATTTTATTTTTAAATTTTTAGTGGTATTATAGTATGTTTTGTATTTTAAATATGCCGAAGCAGTTCCCAGTTTGCGAACTTCCTGTTAGCTCAGGTATTAAAGTGCTTGCTTTCAAAGAATAATTCTGTCTTTATATACCACAACTACTTCCAAACGGGGTGAACTGGGTGTTGTGTTAAGGAATGTCAGTTTACATTTTGGTCCAGGCTATGTTCCGATCGTGTCATAACATCTGTTAAAGCTGCTGGTTGATAACCGAAACATATAACATCTGGGCATTAATAGATACCACATACAGAAATTTCTTGAATATATATGTTTGCTCCGGTATCACACAGAAAATATACATTTTTAATTGGTTTTCACGATGTGAAAGCTTGGGATCCAAGTTGAAATCTGAAGTACATGTTGAGACATTATGACAAATTTATTTTATAAATTTTATGCCATGACTTAAGAATAGCTTAATTGAATTTGATGGGATTTAAAACTGTGAATTTTTGTAAAGAACATTGGAAATTAAAAGGGGTGAGGGTAAAGGGGAATAGGGATTGGGCTTTTGTATATCAAATGTAGACTGCCTTTTCTGATTGATTTGAAGTATACGTGTGTAAATTTCTATTGACATTAAATGAAAACTGCAGGTATGAATAAAAATCAATTAAGGGGTGTGGAGACGAAGAGTAGTTTGGTTTTTCTAAAGCTAGTGTGGGCAGTATTTTTCTGTTTGTATTAAAGTATACATGTCCAAATTTCCATCGAAACCAGACAAAAACTGTAGCTTTGTGTAAAGAACATTTGCAAAAATTGAATGGGCTAAGGGAGTGAGTGGTAGGGCTTTGTAAACAGAATGTAGACACAATATTTCTCTTTGTTTTTAAGTATACATGGGCAGTGTTCCATGGAAATCTGATAAAACTGTGGGTATTTATGAAGAACATTGGAAATTAGGAGGGGTGGGGGTAGAAGGGAAGAGAGGATGGGCTTCTGAAACCATAATTTAAACACAATTGTTCTGTATTTTTTAAAGTATACGCGTACAAATTTCCTGCAGAATCGAATAGAAACTGTAGATTAAACGATGGAAAGGAAGGAGCGGAGTTTGGACTCTCTAAACCAAACTTAGACAGTATTTTTCCGTTTGTTTTGCAGTATACTTGTGCATATTTCCTTAAAAATCAGAAACAGACGGTAAAGAACATTGACAGTAATTAAAGGGGTAGAAAGGGGAGAAAGGGTGATAGGGTTTGCGTTTTTGTGACAGTATTTTTCTTTTTCTATTTGTTTTAAAGTATCATATCCATAAAAAAAATTACATACATATGTGCCAACTTTCATAAAGATCGGTCAAATGGTGTCGACTGTAGCTTTCTAAAAAGAAATTGACAAAAATCAGAGGGGTGGAAATGGGGAGAGGGGTTCAGTTTTTGCAAACCAAGAGTTGGCACTATTTTTCTCTTTGTTTTTTATTAAAAATTTGCTAAGTTCTGTCTAAATTGGATAAAAACTGTTGTTGTGTATAAAAATTAAGCCGTTTAATGGGGAGAGGGGGTGGTTTTTTGATCTTTTGGTCAGACACCTTCTTCGTGAAAAAATACATATAAGCACCAACTTTCATGGTAATTGGTCCAACGATCGCGACTGTAGCTTTTTATAAAGAACATTGACTAAAGTTAATGGGGTTGAAGGAGGGAAAGGGGTTGAGAAGTGGCAAACCAAATGTTGAGAGGATTTTTCTTCTTGTTTTAAAGTATACATGGGCAAAGTTCAATAAAAATCGGATAAGAAATATAGATTTCTATAAAATTAAGGGGTTTAAAAGGGAGACATGGGGTGGTTTATTTATTGGTCAGAAACCTTCTCCATGAAAAATTACATGTATATGCCAACTTTAATGGAGACCAGTTAAATGGTGTCGACTGTAGCTTTGTATAAAGAACATTGGTAAAAATTTAGGGGGTGGATAGGGGGAGAGGGCTTCAGTTTTTTCAAACCAAAAGTTGACAGTATTTTTCTATTTATTTTTGACTATACATGTCCAAAGTTTCATCGAAATCGATAAAATATGTGGGTTTGTATTAAAATTAAGGGATGTACAAAGCAGAGGGGTGGTTTTTATTTACTTTTTTTGGTCAGATTCTCCATAAAAAAATTACATGTATATGCCAACTTTGATGATAATCGGTCAAACGGTGTTGAGTGTAGCTTTTTGTGAAGAATATTGACAATAATTAAAGGGGTGGAAGGAGGGAGTGGGTTGAGCTTCGGCAGAACAAATGTTGACAGGATTTTTCTCTTTGTTTTAATGTATACATGGGCAAAGTTCAATAAAAATCAGATAACAAATGTAGGTTTCTGTAAAATTAAGAGGTGTTAAGGGGAGAGGGGTGGATTTTTATTTTTTTGGTCAGAAACCTTCTCCATGAAAAACTACACGTAATTGCCAACTTTAATGGAGATCAGTTAAATGGTGTCGACTGTAGCTTTGAATAAAGAAAATTGTCAAAAATCAAGGGGGTGGATAGGGGGGGAGGGGTTCAGTTTTTTTAAACCAAAAGTTTACAGTGTTTTTCTCTTTATTTTTGGGTATATATGTCCAAAGATTCAACGAGATGGAATAAAAAAATGTGGATTTGTATAAAAATTAAGGGTGGAATGGGGTATAAGGGGTGGTTTCTCAATAAAATTCATATGGGACCACTTTGGAGGTATATCCTATCCACCAAAAAAATTTCATTTAAATCGGTTCGAAATTGGCGAAGATATTGCTGAACATACATACAAAACAAAACAAAAAACAGACGAATTGAGAACCTCCTCCTTTTTTTTGAAGTCGGTTAATAACACTGAAAAATGCATGATTGGCTGGAGAAATATATTTAGCAGGAAAGGAGACTGGCAATTAGAGGAAGATTAAGATCTCTAAGTATCCACCTTTCGTTTTAACATACTTCTATGACTTCATGAAGGCTTCACTCAATTTTAATTCTATAAAGTTTTCTGAACCCTGGGGAGTGGTTTTAACAACCCTAATACCCACTGCTTGCCAACGGCCTCCAAAAGGAGGTGGAAGAACGGGGAATGGTTCATGGCACCCTCTTGCCCTTGGGGTTGGAAACGGCTCCAAAAGGCAGATGAATCAAAAATGACCAACGGCATGGGGATGCAGAAGGCAATGGGAAATCACTGCATTAAAGACCCAAAGGGTATCCCGAGGACATGTAATCCTCTCAAATTACATATATCATGATGGCTTCTTCCTGGGTAAAATATTGCGGAGGGAAAATAGTCCCCCAATCGGATCTCCGGGTGGGGACTGCTCAGGGAGGAGTCATCAGAATGGATAGAAACATTCTATGAGGCAGAGCATGGATTGTTAGAAGTCTGAATAGGGCAGGTAGGTTAGAAAACTTAAAAAGGGAGATGGAACAACATAAGTTAGATGTTGTAGGGATTAGCGAGATTAAATGGAAGGACACACAGGATTTCTGGTCTGGAGAACATAGAATAATTAACACACAACCTGTCAGTGGAGTCACTGGTGTAGGATTTGTAATGAATAAGAAAGTAGGGAAACGGGTGAGTTATTATGAACAGTTTAGTGACAGGATTATTTTGATGAGGTTAGAAACTAAGCCCGTCCCAAGCACATTAGTACAAGTGTATATGCCAACGTCACAGGAAGATGACGAAGAAATAGAGAAAATGTACGCTGAAATTGAAGAATTAATCCAATAAATGAAGGGGGAGGAAAATCTAATAATCATGGGTGATTGGAATGTGATAGTGGGAGAAGGAAAAGAGGGGAATACTGTAGGAAGTTTTGGTCTAGGAGAAAGAAATGAGTGAGGAAGCAGGTTGTTAGAATTTTGTGAAAGATAAAAGCTAGTAGTGGCAAACACACTGATTAAGAACCATGCAAGAAGAATATACACCTGGAAACGTCCTGGGGATACAGGCAGATATCAGCTAGATTATATCATGGTCAAACAGAGATTCAGGAATCAAGTTCTAGACTGTAAAGCGTACCCAGGAGCAGACAGACTCTGACCATAATTTGATAGTAATGAAGTGCAGGCTGAAATTCAAGCGAATAAGGAAGCAGTATAAGCAGAACAGACTGGAAGTGAATAAACTGAAACAATCTAGCATGAGAGAAAAATTTGCAGAAATGGTAGACTTAGGTCTAAGAAGTAACTCTGAAAGGAGCTCAACAGAGGACGAATGGAACACATTAAAGACCGAAGTAATCAAAGCTGGTAAAGAAACATTAGGCTTTAGGGAAAAAGTTGCCTGAAAACCTTGGATCACAGAAGAAATTTTAGAGCTGATGGACCAGAGGAGAAGGTACAAAAATGCTCAAGATGAAGCAGGAAGAGAACAATACAGGCAATTTAGAAATCAAATAAACAGGAAATGCAAAATAGCAAAAGAAAAATGGTTACAAAAAAAGTGTGAAGAAATAGAAAAGGAAATGGTCATGGGTAAAGTAGATGTTGCATATAGAAATATCAAACCGAATTTTGGAGAAATGAAGAAAAGAGGTGTAAACATTAAAGCTGCCAATGGGATACCTCTTTTAAGCTCAGAACATAGAGCTAACCGATGGAAAGAATACATTGAGAAACTGTATGTTGGGGATGACTTGAACAATAGTGTAATGGAAAAGGAAGGAGATGTCAACATTGATGACTTAGGAGATCCTGTTTTGAGGACAGAATTTAATGGCGCTCTGAATGACTTGAAAGCAAATAAGGCAGTTGGAATTGATGAGATCCCAGCAGAACTTCTTAAATCCCTAGGAGAAGAAGGAATCAAAAGATTATTCAAGCTGATATCAAAAAGTTATGAAACAGGAGAAATTCAAACTGATTTTAATAAAAATATCATCTTCACACTTCCAAAGAAAGCACAAACTGACAAATGTGAGAATTATCGCACCATTAGTCTAACATCACATGCTTCAAAATTACTGACCAGAATAATATACAGAAGGATGGAAAGGGTAGTAGAAGAGATAGTAGGTGAAGATCAGTTTGGGTTTAGGAAAAATCGCGGTACAAGGGAAGCAATTCTGTCTTTAAGATTAATACTTGAAGGGCGGATCAAGAAAAACAAAGATACTTTTATGGCATTTGTTGATTTAGAAAAAGCTTTTGATAATGTTAGGTGGGACAAGATATTCAAAATTTTAAAGAAGTCAGGTCTTAAGTATCGAGATAGAAGAATACTCTATAAACTATATAAGAATCAAGTGGCTATAAAAAAAGTAGATAATCACGAGAGACATGCATCAGTTAAAAAGGGTGTGAGACAAGGTTGTAGTCTATCCCCGTTAATATTCAACTTGTATCTAGAAGAAGCAATGAAGAAAGTCAAAGAAAAATTTCCAAGTGGCATAAGTTTTCAGGGAGAAAAAAATCAGTATGCTACGATTTGCTGATGACATTGTCTTGTTAGCAGAGAGGGCTGAGGATATTGAGAAGTTATTGAATGGCATGAACAAAATACCGAAGGAAGATTTTGGACTGAATATAAATCAAAGCAAGACAAAAGTGATGAAATGTAGCAGAAATGATACCTATACTAGTAGATTAAATATAAAAATAGGATCGGATGGAATAGGAGAAGTAAGTGAGTTCTGTTACTCGGGAAGCAAAATTACTACCGATGGCCGAAGCAGGAATGATGTTAAAAGCAAAATAACCGAGCGTGGTGGTGTAACGGATAGCGTTCTGGCCTCGCATTCGGGAGGACGGCGGTTCGAATCCCTGTCCGGGCATCCAGATTTGGGTTTTCCATGGTTTCCCCAAATCACTCCAGGTGAATGCCGGGATGCTTCCTTCAAAAGGCCATGGCCGAATTCCTTCCCATTCCTTGCCCCCATCCTTTCCCGTCTCTAAAGACCACGTTGTTTAAAAAGGGACGTTAAACTGTTTTTTATTTTTTAAAAAAAAAAAAAAAGCAAAATAGCACTAGCAAAATGGGCCTTCATGAAAAAGAAAAACCCTTTAGTTTCAAATATTGATTTAGGAATTAGAAAGAATTTTTAAAACTTTTTGTGTGGAGCACAGCACTTTATGGTAGCGAAACATGGACTTTAGGAATACCGGAAACAAAGAAAATTGAAGCATTTGAAATGTGGTGCTACAGAAGAATGCTGAAAATTAAGTGGACTGACAAAGTAATAAATGAACGAGTTTTGGAAATGATGGGTGAGGAAAGAAGTTTGTGGAAGCTTACGGAAAGAAGAGACAGGCTGGTAGGTCATATTTTGAGACATGCTGGATTGGTTAATTTGTTAGTGGAGGGAACAGTCGAAGGTAAGAACTGTAGAGGTAGACAGAGATTTGAATATATGAAGCAGATAATTGAGGATGTGGGTTGTAAGGGGTATGTAGAAATGAAGAGGTTAACACAAGATAGGAAGGAATGGAGGATTGCATTAAACCAGTCGAAAGACTGACGACAGAAAAAAAGAAAAGAAAAAAAAAAAAAGAAAAAAAAAACTAATTTCCTGTTCATTATAATCAATCAAATTAACTGAATTTGTGGCTGAGAGAGATATTCCCTGATTAATTGCAAATTTGTATACTTCAATGAATGAGTATTATGATGGATGAAAATGGTTCGAAAGAACTGTAATTCGATTAAAAGCAGTACAATGTCTAAGATGTTAATTAAGTGTAAATAATGGTGTGTAAGCGAAAATGTTTTTAATGTGATTTTGAGTGTTCAGAATTGTTTGATTTTGTCAACTTGATGTTCAAATGCTTGTAAATATTTTCTGTGTTCATTTAAAAGTGTTTCTGCATGACTACAAGCAGTTTTGTACAAGTTTTAATTGTTTTTATAAGTTTTCTATTGTTAGGGTAATTGTCAGCACTCCAGAAGCAACAGACAACATTTCTAATGACCTCTTGAAAATCCTGCACTGCCCATATAACATGCCGATCATTGTGAGCAGAAAAAACTGCTCAGAATGGTATGAAAACAAAACAATGTCATTTGTTTATTAACATGCTATAAATTTTAAGAAAGAGGTCTGATGTCTTATTCAGATATGTTTTTCCGATGTTTACAACATAATAAAAATCAAGAGTTTATTGACGCTGCTGTCATGAGAGTTTAGTAGATACTTTAGTGAATGTTCAAATCTCTTGGTGAACTGACAAAATTACTTGTAAATCTACACAAAACAATATAAAAACTCCAAGTTTAGCAATAGACATCTGAAGAAGCCATTATTTGAAGTGATCTTGGGGAAATTATGCATAAATAAAATCTGGATAGCCAATACCAATTACCAGACCACACTCATCTTTCTTGCCCTTTTGGCGTGTTAGTATCAAATTGCATTTCTGAGATGAAGTTAGCAGATATAAAAATGGTACAATGATACAATGATTGTGAATAACTGAGATGACATGAGTCATGTTAGAAGCATCTGATTAGCAAATATGAACACTATCATCTAGCAAACTGTAATAGAATTTACCACTATTACTTGGATTTGTTAACCTTAAGATTGGAGTCTCCTGATTGAATATGCGTTTACTATTATTAAATGTATTGGGGTTAAACCGAGGTGTCAATTTCTCTACACAACTAATTCTGCATTACACCAAACAGTCGGTCTGATTTTTCTTCACTATTTGAAGCAAATTGTTCAATGCCACCCTTGATAATTTATTCCTGTCCCTCATTCCCTAGGTTATAAATGAAAAGTTTCCTACCCTGATTGCATTTATACAGGCATAATGTCAAATATAGTTTAAACAAGAAACCCCAATATATAAACTTCTATCAGAGTAATCAGAATTATTTTGAAGGTATACAGATGATGACAATTTCAGAACTTAATCTAGGGCAAAAGAACACTATCTCTTGACCCGTACGTCACTAACACTGTACAGCAACAGTTCGTTTTACACAAGTTAAAACGTACCTGGCAGTTGCAACCTACTCAAAACCCACTGCTTGTGAAACTTTTATTTGTTGTAAAAAGGATACACATGATCACAAGACAACTTATATGTATTTTCTATCAAACCCTCTTCATTTTCTTTGACAAGGAGTTGATTCCCACAGACAGCACACACTCCTCTCTCTAGGTGTCTTGTGGGTATACCATCAGGCTGGTAGTACTGCAAATAAATACACTCCTTCAGAATTTTCTAACAAAATATTACAAAATTTTTGGTAATTAATTAACATGTTAGTTTATAATACAATTATATGATGATTTTAACATAAAGAACCTTACATGGTTCCAGAGAAACAAGGGAAAAATAATTACTGCTGTTATACATAAAAAAAAATTCTTTGGTATTGCATGGTTGACACTAGCTGGAAGAGAAACTTTTTTCTCAGAGTGCTGCTCAGCATAAATATTTTTATAGGTTAGCAGGTGGTTGTATAAAGTGGATTAATTTGACTGTAGTAATATAAATAATATTTGAGGTTTCAATTTTGTTATACTCAATGACGGCATTTTCAAAAGGGAGAAAGAAATTATTCAGCAAATTATTTACATAGATACAGCCTGTATTAGTATAATCATTTGTTGAGTGAATCAATATATTTTACTAACTGATGATACAGATTTATTTTCCCATCCTGAGACTACTAAAACAATTGTGAAAATCCTACAGATAGGTAGCTAATAGGGATGTGTTTCACCTAAGACCTAGCAAGCCAATAGTAAAGAGACTATGGGTTTCAAAAGGCAAATAATGCGAAGAAAGGCGTATCTAAAAGAAATGGTATATGAATTGGTGTATTAGTGCAGGCTAGTAGAATGTAGGAAATTATTGGTTTGCTGGAGAGAGAAAAAAATAGGTATCTTGGGACTGAAAGAGGCAAAGTTGAAAGGAAAGGTAAAAAAATTGAGAGGAGATTTTCAGCTATACCAGAATTGGAATGAGAAAGGGAAGTGATATGGAGTTACTGGTTGTGACAGAAAGGGTAAAGAGGGATGCAAAATAAATGAGTTAAATGATGACGATAGCAGTGAATGATAGAAGTTTGGAGATATTGCAAGTGTATGCTCCAAAAGTATGCTGTGTATTATGTTATAAGTATGGGTATCATGAGGAGTTTCGAGACAGTTTAATGGTCACAATGTTTTAATTATAGGAGACCTGAATGTAGATCTGTAAAGACAAGAATATCTGCAGGTATGTTAGAAATGGCAACTAGCAATGGAAAAAACTTTTGGACTTCTGTTAATAAGTTTTTTTATTTGTGGCTTTACACTTTTTCAAAGTTGAGGTCATTAGAGGTGGGATGGGACTGGAGACAAGGAACAGGAAGGAATTCACCCATGGCCTTTTGAAAAAAGCGTCCCAGTATTCACCTGGAGTGATTTGGGGAAATCACAGAAAACCCAAATCTGGATGCCAGGATGGGGAATTGATGATAAGTAAGTCTTCGTACAAAAAATAAATAACTCATTAGGTAAATTGACACAGCAGAGATAGGCAGATGAAATGTGTAGTACTGTGAACAATTTGTAATGGTTAACTGAAGAGTAGTGCTGCAGATGTCATCAGCAATCACCACCCGACAGAAAGGAAAACAGGAAACTAAAGGTACTGAAACTGAAAGGGGAAGATAAGAGAGGAGAGTACCCAAGAAAACTGACTTAGACACTCACAGGGGAAATGGGGACACTGAAATAGGATAGGGGAAGATTTAGTAGCAGAAACAAAAGGTAAAAGAACTAACAGTACGAAAAGATGAAAGTAAATACTGGGATGGAATAGGATTACAGAAACAGCAGTATAGATGAAGATAACAAGTTTTTAGAACAAGTATACGTGGAGACAAAAGCATTAAATAAAAAGGAGGCAAAAAAAAGGACAGGCTAGAGTGGACAGAGAAATGGGTAGTGATAATGGAGAAGGATAGCAAACTTAAAACAAAACACTGAATGGCATGCTAAATAGAAGGAAAGATAAGAGTGAAAATCCTCTCTTACTGGATGAAAATGAGATAAAGAGTAAAGTTAAAAGGGAAGAAGTTCTCTGGGGACCTACTAAACCCAAATTGGACAGTGGAAGAGGCACTGATAAAGGGAGAACAACAACAAAAACAAAGAAAACAGTACAAGTAAAATACCCAACACAGGCAGAAGTGGATAGATATCTGAACAAGGCACCAACAACTGCATAAACTGTGGAGCAATGGGAGTTATAGGTAAGCAGTGGCTATAATGAGAACAAAATGCAAGGGAAGAACCACCCCAGAAATTTGGAAAAAGCGATAATTGCAGCTGTCTTCCAAAAAGGTAACAGTGTAAAATTTGTAAAGGAATCACTACGATTTGCACTGTGCCAAAATTTTTGAGAAGATCCTAGAGAAGAAAGTCAAAAATGAGGTAAGAGAGAGAGAGAGAGAGAGAAAAAAAAGCACAATTTCAGGCCAGGCAGATAAATAGCAACCCTAATATTTGCTATATGGCAGTAGCAGGAAAAATACTATGAGTAGGGGTAGGAGCTTCTGAGGAGTTGCTGCATATTGAAAATAGCTGATGATAACGTAGACAGAAGTAAAGTCTGACAAAAAAGAAAAAAGAAAGGAGTCCAAAAACGAGCAATAAACTGAGTGAAGGAGATATAGTAGGGAAGAGTGAGCTTTGTCAAAGCAGGGAGAAAAAGAAGAGAGTGATTAGCACATTACTTTTATTTGAAATGGGATAAAACAAGGAAATTAACTCTTACATCTACTGTTAATCATTGTTATGTAAGAGATTATGGAGCAATTGACTGAAGAAATTGAGGAATATATATAGGAGCAATTGACTGAAGAAATTGAGGAATATATATATATATATATATAATTAAGGAAGGATAGGGAAATATGACCCAGCACTTACCACAGATGAAGGCGGCTGGGACGACGAACAAAAAACAAACACAAGAGAAGTGCAATATTTCGGCCTACAGCAGCCTTAAACGTGCAGAAGGTGAAGCCCCAGGCGGCGTCACATGTGTACACATAGACAGCCGGTAATTTTATTGCCTCAAAGCTTTTTCCTGCTCATTGTTATTATATATATATATATATATATATTGCAGATGGTTTAATGATGTGGGGGAGATACTAAAGAGAAATTTCTGAGTCAATTATAAATGTGGGCAAACAACTTACCATTATGTGTCACAAAATTCATATAAAAAAAGAGTGAAAATCCAATTAAAAGAAGGAGATGCTATAAAGAGGAGGGATTATATCAAGTGAACAGCAAACAAAGATAAATAGTTTTAAGTGTCTGGGAAGAAAGAGGGAAGCTAGATAAACCATTAGGAAGTGTCAGAAATTTGATACGGAACAAGGATGTTCCACACACCACTCGGGGAACGAGTTATCAGGTGCATGAAGTTTATATCCTGCCAAACCTGGGTAGTAAAAAAATGGAATATTAGTAAGTAACAGGAAAGGTAAATGAAATAAGAATGTGTTGAAAAAGGAACCATTGCAGGAGAGAGAAAGGAAGAATCAAGTGGTATGGACATGTCAAGAGAATGAAGAAAGCAAAGAAGTGTCAAATATATAAGAATGCAATCTTTCTCTGAATTGAAAGTAAAGGTGTTGTGAAAATGGAGGGGTTTGTGTGCTAAGCAAATCTTACAAAAACCTGAAAACTGTGGACGAGAAACCAATTTTGAAGGCAAAATCAAGATTAAGTTACTATCAACAATACTTACTACATTTTTTGTCACATCAGATCACATGGTCTTATTATTTTATCTGAACTACATTATCTCCAATTTTTCATAATTATGTTTTCCAAATGTAGCATTATTATTCTCAAATAACTTCACTTTACTGAACTGATGCCTTCTTGGTGATATTCTAATATCATATTTAAGGTTTAAAGATACGTTACACAATACTTACAGCAAAGAACTGATAGCTCGCATTAGAATATCAAGTCAGACAAAACACAATGGAATTACCACTCGGCATCGTGAAAGAAGTTTCACTTCAAAAAGACACAGTAACACACTTAATGAATTAATTAAATTCTAAGTAAAAAAATGTACAAAGCATTTAGAAATTGCATCGTTTTACCCTTTATTTCAATTATAAAGAGCCTAAAAAGCATAGATTTAATGAAAAAATAGATATTTTGGACTGTAATATCCAATGCCCTAAAAACATGTTAAAAATATCTTTATTACTGGGTGTTACAATACAAAATAGTGTTAGCTTTCACTATACTTATTTCAATCAAAAATATTACAGAACAAATGGACCACATCTAGATAATAAATCTTTATTTACAAAATGTCAGTGAGTATATTTATTTTGAATACATGGGAGGTGATTTAAGACCCAAAATTTCCCATCGAATCCAGCTAGGATGGCAAGCATTTGGCAGACATTCTACTATCCTCAAATCTAATATGCCAAAAAATTTAAAGAAAATAGTTCATGACCAGTGTATTCTTCCTGAGCTGATATGTGTGGAAGGGGTATCACGTAAGTGACCCCGGCGGTGACTCTTCAAACACTGCGAGGGATGCCTTGATAACAAGAGGACAAAAAGCCTTCGGGCCAATTGGGGTGGATATGGGCTGACAATGTCCATTGGCAGGGTATTCCGTGGGTGGCAGTCGCTTGAGGTGTCGGGACCTGGCCATGCCCAAGTCGTGTATCCGAAGACTAGCCCCAGCAGACCGCACGGCGGATACCCCTAAAACAGTTGTTTGACTGCCCAATCCCAGAGAAACCTGGGTAACGGCCGTCGGCCTTCTGTCTCAGATGTGCGTTAGCGGTTCGCAAACAAGAGTACCAAGTCAACTTAGATCGGAATGAGCTTCTTGGGGCGCAAACTGAACCTCTTCTTAAGGGCCTTGATATGGGACTGGCGACCCGGGTTCCTGAGCTTGGGGTGGAGACTGCATCAAGTAATTGGTGAGGAAGGTTCCGCAAGTCCATGCTGTGGGCGCCGGTAGTGCGGAGGATTGAGAGTCCATGGCACTACCACGCCAAGGAGAATGCACCAAGTAATTGGTGAGGAAGTCTCTATCGGCTGCGCTGTCTGTGTCCGGCAGATGGTACTGGAAGTCCCTCTCCAGGTAAACTGGGCGGTGACACACAGGGATCTGGTGCACCCTGCCACCGGGAATGCACACTGTGCTGATGCCTCGATTATTCCAACTCTATGCCAGACGTGGTTCAGGGAGATGAGTGTGTGCTCTGCAGAACGGTTTCACTCAAAACGGTACCAGTAAGCTGGCATCTGCCGCTAGAAGGTGGGGTTGCATTCCAGTTCTCGGATGTGGCTGCTGCTGAGGCAGATGTTGGTGATCAGTTGAAGTGGTTCCCCCTGCCGCCGGTATGGACCGAACAAACGGACCAGTAGATCCTGGTCTTCGGAAGACCGGGGTTGTAGCGGAGTGGAATAGTGCAACCCTCCCACTGGGTAGCACCAATTGTCAATGCCCAGGCAATAAGACCAAAGGATCACTGCAGTAGGACTAGTAGTGCAGGGAGGTGATGTGACACTGATTGGAGGAGATGGACGGTACTGGTAAGCTGGCGTGATCTGGCAACAGCCGGGGTCGTCTCCAGATTGTACAGATTGGCCTTCGCTGGGGCAGGTGATCAGTGATCATGGAATCTTGCGCTCCCCTTGCTGCCAAAGTAGGTCCTCTTATATTTGGGGACTGGTTGTGCAAGGGTCCAAACATCTGTCCCAAGTGGGGCAGCTACACCTTTGGAGCGCTTTGGCACGGTCATGCACTACCACAGTGCTCTGCGAAGCTTGGACGAGTGTGTGGGAACCCATGCCCTTCAGACACAAAATTGCTGATGGTTGGTGTGTGGGGGAACACACACTAGGAGCTTGCCCCGTAGTGCATGGTCCGGTGACTGGCTGGCGGCTTGTGCTGCTGGTTAGCTGCTGGGTAGGCGTGCGCGAAGAGCATTCCCGTGTTGCTGCTCGGCTGCTACAGCTTCTGCCTATGCCCTGTGGGGGCAGGTGTGGCCGGGGCGCACGTGGAATAGCAGAGATGCTTAAGCTATACAGCCAGGTTGGAAGGGAAGGGTATTCGGCCTGGTTCGTGGCAGGCACTGCGTCCGCGATCGCTCCCCGTGGGCACCATTAATGGGTGGCGAAACACGCCTTGCTCACACTCCCCGTGGAAATGGTGGGTGATTCGGAAGAGCTCTTGTTCCTGCGGCGGTGGCGGATGCCGGGTGATGGATGTTCGGGGGCGACTGCGTGGGCTTCTTAAGAATGGAAATTTAGTTGTGCCCGTTGACCAAACCCATCATCCCTGCTACTTCATGTACTGATATACGGCTGTGAGACCTGGGCACTGAATGAATTTACAAAAGGTAAACTAAAGATTGCCCAAAGAGGTATGGTAAGGTCAAGGCTAGGCTTGACAATAAAGGACAAGAAAAGAACAACTGAAATTAGGTCAGTTACAAAAGTCACGGACATCTTAGAGAAGACAGCATCTTTGAAGTGGCAATGGTCCAGCCATACTGTGCAGAGTAAAAACCAAAGATGAAAAAAAGTAAAAATAGTGTTAGAGTGGAGCTGAAGATATCACCAGAGACTGAAAGGAAGACCACATCGACCAATGTGACAAGAACATTTGAAGAGTTGTCAGAGTTAACTAGCCTAAGATCGTGCAACCTGGAGAGGACCTCACGTTCTACCTGAATTCATGACTTTAAGAGGACAAATCAGAAAATGATTGAACTGCCTGATTACTGATGGAATCTTAAGAACATCTTGGGACACAAATACTTACCTTCTGATTCTCGCAAACACTGACTTGGGTCCTTTCCATGCAAAATCTGCAGCAAACATTCTATCACTACAACATACTCCAGTCCGATCAGAGGATAAACATCTCCCATCATAGAGCAGGCTACATGCACCATAACACATATCACATACCACCTAACTTGCCTCTACTGCACTAGTTTATTCATAGGCTCTCAATCAGAGTGAACGGCCACAGGCAAACCTTATACCATCCAGAAGTAGCCCATGCTGGTTCCTACAATCTCACAACCGCAACCACTTTATTAGAGAGCTATTGGTGTTTTTCTAGAAACTAACTCCACTCCTAAACTGGTATGAACTCCAGCTAAAAATGTAAGTTTGATACCAGACATACTCCTAGCCTCCACCTACTTCATTCACTTTATATTACTACTAGTTGACCCAACAGACATTGTTCTGTACAAATTTCCATCAATTTCTTTGCGATTGTTTTGTGAATTTGAGAAAATCTATTGAAAATGTGTTAGCAAAGTAAAAATGAGAAAAAAAACAACATATTTGTGAGTGATCACTGTATTTATTAATGACTAGTGTAAACCGATGGCCGATTTTTGTGTATCGTCACGGGTCTAGGATAGTTCCAGTTTTTAGGATGAAAGATTATGACAGGTTAACCTGATTTGACCAAATATAAACTTGACCTGTTTTTCAGGGTGAATAAAATTTCTTGAGCTTGAAGAACTCAGAGACATTAATATATATATAGGTATTAAACATGAACAGGGGCAACAGCGCAATCGTATAATTGCTTAAATACAAACTTTACTTGTATTTGACCCTTAATGTTCACTCTGCAAAATTTTAAAAATTTCTGTTTGCTTTGAAAGGATCATGTTGTTTGTTTCTCTTAAAAAAAAAATAAAAAAAATTGAGACTGCGCAAACAATTATAATGTAATCATTGATTATAGTATCTGTAATGGCCAGAGAACTTAATACACAGTACAGATTATTAAACAGTTGAGCAACTCCGAAGAAATGAACTGCCAGAATATTTGACTTGGTAGCATATTTGGTCTGATATCCATTTGAAATAACCTAATAACTCACGTGAAGTGAACATGAAAAAAGACCATTAACAAAAGTGAAATACCTAAAAAGCAAATAAACTGTAATGCATAATCTTTGATCAAGCAACAAAATTAGTGAAAGTTTTAATCAGATTGAAATTTAACCTAAGTTGGATGACAATTGGCATTCGTGGTTACAGCAGAGACCATGAGTAATTTAATTACTTTTTTTAAGTTGCTTTCATTAGCAACATGTCACTAAAAAGCAGATCCACGTTTTTTCAGCAGCAAAATTTTTCAATATTTTTTTAAAACTATGAAATGCTACAAAGAGCAAACTTAATGAATGGCAATTAGTTTGGCAGCAGTTGCTTTGCTATTAAATTATTCTAATGGTATCTCAGGACGCTGTTTTGCGAGTGAAGGCTGACATGTGACACCGTTTCTCCGGCCAATGGCTATTGAGGGAATGCGTGAGCTTAGGAAACTATATAGTAGCTTGTAATGCTGGAAATGTGTGCTGTGCCTTGATTGTGATCGACTTGAAACCATGTGGTTTTGTTCCAAAATTTAAGTCACTATTAAATTAAGTCAGAATTTCATTTGAACAAAATGATTATTTTCTTCCAATAAATTTGAAGTCTCAATTAATATCAAGTTGTTATATTTACATTTCAATCATTGCACCATCACACTGGTTTTGATTGTTATGTAGATCTTGCATCATTCAGTCTAATGCCTCCAAAGACTTTTTATGTGCCCTTGTACATTTATCCCAAATGATCAATTTGCAGTGCTGCAGAACTCTAACCATCATACAGTTCTTCAAAAGGTTGCATGTTTGAGTTTCATCGATTTGCATATTCAACGGCAACTTGAACGCTGAATGAGCTATGTGACTGCATTCCAACAATGTAGTTGCAATTCCTGATGAAGCATGTGTCTGCAGGAGAATCATTGCCAAAATCAATTAGATCAAAAAAAAAAATTCCTGTTCCACTGGGAGCGTCCAAGAAGAAATACTCTCTACTTCCATTTTTCACAGGCCTGCCACCTGTAAGCAGGTGTGCAAGGAGTGCACCACACGTGGGCGGCAAGTTGAGTAATCGACTGGTGCCGCCTCGATAGTTGCCACTCCATTGTTGATATGGGGGGCGGCAAATTTATGTAGTGGTGACTATTTTTTTTTTTTTTTTTTTTTTTTAGCTCAACCGCTGCTTCAGGGGGCGATGATACTCGGGGTGGTGACAACATGGAGGCGGCAAAATAAAGATTGAAGGGACGGCAGGCAATCTCATGACCCGGTTCGTGGAAAATTCCTAGCTACGCCACTGGCTGTAGTTAGACAGGGGGCGGCATAACTGGTATTGCACAAGGGTGTTCAAACAGCTAGCGATTGTTCACTTCTTTCATGAGCATATTTTTGCTGCTGTTTCAACAGTGGAACATTCTTTCAAACAGATTCTCTCAATGCATCAGAATCATATTGTTTTTCGCATTTCAACTCTGGATTAAATGTGTCGTGGATTGGGCGATTGGGCGCTGTCATGACTAATCAAGGTAAAACCTTGTTGAATATCATCAAGTATCCTCATGAAACCAAAGAAGGAATACAAAACAAACTGAAAATGGGGGATAATAAGTTTGAAGAATATAGAATGAAATTGAATAATAGAAAAAAAAACCATAGTACTAAAAATAAGCCAAAAGAGTAAACACTGTCATATTAAATTACAAGACCACCAAGTTGAAGTTGTTGACCAGTTCAACTACCTGAGTAGCATAATTGCTAGTAACGGTAGAAGTGAGTTAGAAAGAATGAGTAGAGTTTCTTCTTCTTTTTCAACAGAAAACATTTGAGTTATTTACATAATGGGAGCATCAGGAACAAAACAAAAAACAAAAAAATGAATTACTCATTTCCTTTGAATCATGAGTTATGGTCTTCAGTTTGTAGAAAAAATCCAATAGATGAAAGCACTCCGAGTTTTTTCCGAATTTTCCCAGCAACTTTACCAATTTTTCTTTCCCTGAAATGTTATTCGTGCTATTGCAAACATTAAACATTCAAAATAATAATAATAATTTTAAAGAAAATGTTAAATTGGTTCATAGAAAAAAAAAGCACTTTCAGTTTTTCCCAAATTTTGCAATTTTGTGGGCAACTTTTCCAATATTTCTTTCTCTAAAAACCTTATTTGGATTATTATGGACATTTAAAAAAATATATCAAAATTGGTCAATCTGTTCTCAAGTGATGCGATTACCAACAAACAGCATTTCATTTTTATTTACATAGATTTTAAATAGTGTTCCACCACTCCCAACTTTTCCATTGCTATCGACAATTTATTTCATATTATTTACCGACTCTCTCCTCATTTATCTCATTGGCAAACGCAGTCATGCGATTAACTACAGTGCTTATAGACCTCCTTTGTCAAATAGTTAATTCTTCCTGACATGAAATCCTGTTCTAAATGATGATACCTGCAGATGCTCCATCTTGTCTTCCTGATGCTACTGTGTTTACACAAGGCTTAACAACATTTCACCGAGTTCCTAAAAAGTACATTTCACCTTTCTGAAACAGCCTTCAGTCAATACTGCACTAATGACGTAGATGGTGACTAAGAATTTGGTTCTAGTCACAACACGGACATGAATTTTGTTCCTCCAGTTAACTATCGCACCAGCATTGAAGAAGCAAAGGCCCTAAAATTGACATTTGTGTGACTTTCCTGGTGATGTCCCTCATACTGGCAAATATGTGAACTAATCCATTTGAAGAATGATTTGATTCAGTTAGGTAGATTTCCTGGTATCTCTCTGAATTCCAGCTGTGAATCAATTACCTTTATTTAAAGACTTAACAGAGTCAAGATATATCAATTGGATTTCCCACATCAAGTTTAGACTTCCATGCATCCACATAGTGGAGGAAGTTTGACACCATAGGTACCTTCAGGAAAAAGCCATGCTGCCAGATTGGGATCCAGTTATTTCGTAATGTGAAACTCAGTTTCTTAACAATTCTCCCTGCAACCTTTCCTATTGCATTTGTAATACCGATTGGCCTGTAGTTTCCAAGATCCATCATCCCCTCCATTTTAAAAATAGATGGTACAATGGTTTCTTTCCCCTCCTGGGGTAAGATTACTGATTCCATATATTTTCAATAGACTTAATTTAGTTACAAGTTGTACCAAGAATTTATTGAGCTAAACTATGGGATTCCTTCTGGAACCGTTGAAGACGAGTTCACGGATGACAAGATTCCCATTGTTTCTTCATCTGTAAATATAACTTTGTCAAGGAATTCTTCTGACTTCGTTTAATCAGTCTGTGTAAAATTCCACAACTTCCCTCCTGCAATTACACAGTAAATGATTGATATATTTGATGCTTCAGAAATTAAGCTGCCTGCCTCATCTTTCAAAACACATGGAACTGTCGCGTGCTAACTTTATATATAGATGTAAAACAGTTTACTTTTTTTAGTGGCTACTTGTTAGACTGCCTTGCTTCATATATGATTTTGGTGAAGATATTACAAATTGATCCATCTCTTTTTAAAGTGTTTTACTGTTAGAGGGCCCTGTTGTCATGTATTGATGTGATTTTGACCATAGAGTTTCTAACTATCTGGCAATAAAATAATGACTTTATAAAACCAATTTTTTGCCAAAATCTGAGGAGGAGGAGAGTAATACCACAGTGGGTTAATTCATGCAAGGAACTACTTTCATATATGTGCGTTATAAAATTTTCTTCTATCTCCTTTTTTTACTGTGTATGGTGTATGATAAATATATCTTTTGTTTGTGAAACATGTAGCTTATAATGTGGACAATGAGGACCATCCTTGCGTTCACCTAGATGTCTGTGGAAAACTGTCGTCGGGGCAACTAATACCCGGGGACCTGGTTTCGTGCCCAGTCCGACGTGCCTCCACAATCCAAATGTGGCATCTCAGTGCTCCAAGCCATACTGGTGGGTATATATACATCTATGTATATACTATATACTTCACAAATTTGTGGGTGTAGAGGCTACTTTGGACCAATCGCTGCTCTGTGAATTCTGATACCACATGGCATGGAGAAATAAAAACTCATATAAGTATCTCCTGTTACTGAGATCCAAGTAGGCTGGCGGATGAAGCAATTCACCGCACTTGCAAATTAAAATGGTTAAATGAATCCTACGTCATGCGTCTGCTAGATATATGAATCAATTATCTGACGCTTTTATAAGGACTACAGCAAGCAGTTACAAATCAAGTGGCTCTTCTCTGTATTATCTCTACACTCTCAATCAGTACCTTGTAAAGCTGATCCCAAACAGCACAACAGGAGTCCAAATTTGGATGTACAAGAGTTTTGTATGCTGTCTCCTTTGTTTGTACAGTACAATGTTTCAAAATCTGCCACATAGCCAGCTTGCTGACATCCTTTTCTGACCAACAGTACTCTTCTCATGTCCTCAACATTTTCTCTCACGTAGCATTGAACGTCTACTGAACCAGGTCCGCCACAAGATGATGGCGCGTTCACAACTTCCCATACTTGGTTCTGTTGAACCAGGTCAGAAAAGAGGGGGGGGAGGGAGGATTTAAATGATTGGGTGGGGAACGGAAGAGGGAGGGAGGGAAAATCTGACCAACTGTAACTGGGGGAAAGTATAATATCTATAATAATCAGTCATAGTAGAACTGACAACAATATGGACCTTACCTATGCAATATACCCACTGTAAACGTTCATCCTGCCATCACCTCCTATTCCAGTCCTACCACACTGCAACCTTTTCCTATTATCACACATGCCACTTCCATTACTACCCACCTTGCCTACCAGCTCACCTGCCTTCACTTCACAGCTTCTGATATTGGCCTTACTACTAATCAGGGTGAATGGCCACAGGCAAACAGTTTATACTGCCAACATAGACCATGCCAGCTCACACAACTCTATCAATTTCAACACCTGTTTTATGGTGAGAGCTGTCAGTTTTTTCCTGATGCTACAGGGTGCGGCAGCATAACTTTCTTTTTTCAAAACTTAATAAAACCCATTGTATGAATCAGAATTTTTTTTTTTAATAATGTAGGCACAAACAAAGTTTTGTTTTACTTAGTTTTGAAGATCAAATCAGGTAGGTGACGTCCCCCATTCTGCACACACTGAGTGAACCTATTTCTGGTGCTTGTCATGATTCCTGCCAGCATTGCAGACATTAAGTTGGCAATTTCTTCCTGGATGTTGGTCTTCAAATCTTGTAGGGTCCTTGGATGGTTCACATAAAAACGGGATTTCAAAAACCCCATCGAAAAAAAAAAAAATGTTTTTTCTTTGTTGTGTTTTTTTGTGTTGCTGCTGCCCTCCTCCCTTCAACATTGGTGAGTGTTGGGTGCATTTTCCCTTTCTAGTGTTTTCTTTGTTGTCAGTGTTTTTTTGTTGTTGTTGTTTTGCTGCTGCCATCCTCCCTTCAACTTTGGTGAGTGCTTGGTGTATTTACCCTTTCTTTTCCATGTAAATATTGCCTAGCGGCATTTCTTTCCTTTCATTGTTACTTAATATTTTATATGTTATCCTTAATGACTTCTCTTTCTTTGACCATGAATAACAAAGGATAGCGGAAATATCTCATCACCCACCAAAGTTGAAGGCTGGAGGGCTGAAATGAGTATTCAACACACGAGACAAACATTTATGTTCGTTCCATGTACTGTATACTCACTGCAGCCCTCTAGCCTTCAACTTTCGTCAGTGATGAGTTATCCTGCCCTCTGTATTGCATAAAAGACCTTTCATTTTCCTTAGCAATTTAAAAAAAAAATCTATTACACTGGAATTCTACTAGGTGAATTAGGTAAGTGTAGGACCTATTAAGAAGGCATGAGTGATATATTTTAATAACTTCAATAAAATTAACTAAGTAAATAATAGTAATTCAATACAACACAAGGATATGAATCCTATTGCTAATACTTACGACACAGATGATGTTACACATACTTAATTGAATCTACTGACTAAGTCTTTTAAGAAAATAATTTCAAATATTTAAAAAGAAAAAATGGTGCAAATAACATTTCTAGTCAAATGAAAGAGTAGAGTAAATATGGAATAACTATAAAAACGTAGTCTCTATAGCAAAGCCTCACCGCAAGAGTTTTCATTCTTACCCCAATGTGTGAAGCCATTTTATCTGCACAAATTTCTGCCATATCTCTTCCCAAGACTCCATAATAGAGGCCATAGAATACAAATATCAAGCCTACATCCATCCAAATATGTGGCTTAACATTGAATACCAGATTTAATCCAAAGAAAGTTGCCATCATTATAACATATCCAATTATGCCAAGAGCATAACTGAGCTTGTACAAAAAGTAGAACCACTTGTAAACTAACCTGAGAAATACAAATAAAACTAATTAAGATAATGAATAAAGATAAAATTACTTACAACATTATTTGAAGATAATATTAGAAAAAAATCATAAAAACTATATGTTCACACTAATAAAGCTAAGAAATATACACAGACAAAAATATTCAGCTAAATATGAAGAGATACTTCAGGACTAGGATCCAACCATCAATCAATTACAAATTGGGCACTAATAATCCAGTCATTGACATTCCCTAAACATCAATTACAAATACAGTGCAAAAAAAATTATTTTCTGAAGCTGCAAAGTTTTGCAAATGGATATGCAAAGTTTTTTTAGTGAAAGCAAAACTTACCTTCATATATGGTCGCTCAATTGCTTGGACATAATGTAACAACATTGGAGCTCACATACAAAGTTGTGATATATTTAAAATTAACACTCTATGGTATAGAAATCTTTAAAATGCTTTGATGAATTGCAACTAGCACTGTCATAAGACTTTGGAAATGGCACTCGAGATTTAATCCCGACTTGTATCTAAGTAAGGTTAAATGCATGACACAGTAGCGCAGAACAGTGAAAGCTCCTTTTTCGCAGGGGGAATACGTTCCGTAAACATGCTGTAAATATGGAAACCCGCAATAATGGAATGATAATTTGTCTGGGCTTACAGGGGATATGTTCCAAGGTTAAAAATAAAATCAAATTAAAATCAATTTATTAAGAGATTTTAAGTAACACGTTTTAATTATTATAGACAGGCTTAGGCAATGTTTTAGAGAATTTAGTAATTTTCCCTTGTTTTGTCACTTTTAAAAGATTTTTCAATTCGGATTGATATTCAGCTGAGGCATGAACAATTTGCCATGCATAGACTTTCACTTATGTTTTTTAAAATTAAATGTCACCATTTCAGTGCTCGTTGAAGCCTCTTCTTCAATGGGTTTCAGTCAAATCTTCTTCTTGCGATTCTAGAAACTCTTGAATATCACTTGATTTTATCTGTTCAAACCATCACATCCTATTCCATTCACAACTTGAGCAATGTTTGCAGTTAAAGTTTGAATATGCATGGATTCTCCATTATTTCCGACAGTAAGATCAGACCACAGTTTTCTCCAGAATGATTTCAAAGTGTATGGCTTCAGTTCTTACAATGATTCTTTTATTGTAACAATGCATTTTGCTATGTCAACATAACATAACATTCATATCAGGATAGTATTCTATAGTGTCCAATATGATTTTGAAGGTTTGTCTAATGTAATAGAGATTAAAGGCCTGGATTATTCCTTGGTATATAGGGTGACCTGGTGCATTGTCCAAAACTAAATGACGTTAAAATCTAAATTATTTTTCCTTAAATAAGTTTCAAATTCACGAACAAAACAATTCCGTAACCAGTCACATAAAATAAGACTTCTAACCAACGCCTTTTTATTTACATGCCAAAACACTGGCAGGTTGTCCTTGTTTTGATTTTTCAAAGCATGGGGATTTAAAGATCTGTAAAGCATTAGTGCCTTATTAACACAATCACCTGATGCGTCAGAACACAGCAGCAGTGTTACTCTATCTTTTGCTGCTTTGAAACCAGAGGCACACTTTTCACTTTTGGATATAAAAGTATTGTCTAGCATTCTTTTCCAAAACAGGTCAGTTTCATCTGCATTAAACACTTGTTCAGGTTTGTATCCACCATCAGCAATTATGTTTAAAAATTCTTCTGGATATCTGCGGTGTCTGCAGATACAGCTTCTCCAACAATTTTGATGCTATGCAGTGATTGTCGCACCTTAAATTTATTGAACCTACCTTCCGAAGCTTGAAATCCTCCACTTGTACATTCGTCACCAGGGTCTTTAAAATGCGCATAGAGACGCTTTGCCCTCTCGCAGATCATAGGACCATATAAGGGCACTCTTTTCTGGTTAACCGTCTTCGGAATTCTTGATGAATAGTACAGTTGATTCATTAACATTAAAATAACGTGATATGGATGCAAATGACTCGCCAAATTGTAAATGGTCCAACATTTCTATTTTTACTCTCGGCGGCAATACAACTTTTTTCCACGTAGGAACTAATTTTTCTTTGCTTTTGCTAGATATTATAAATTGCAAACAAGGCAGAGGAGACAAGTGTTATTCACTCGGAATTATTGCAACGGCTGACTAGTTGAAGTAATAATAGATTCAGAGCGGATCATAGCTGAGCGGCTTATATCAAAGGCCAAAGCAGAACGTGTAACAAAGGGGCAGCGACGGGTGTCGACAATAAACTTTAGTTTTAGTGACAATAAGATTTGCTTTTTTAGTCGTTTTGGTTAGATAGAGCGACTCACGGCACATACCAGCAATACTCAAACGATGCTGACATGTTAGTAAAAGATACCGAATCTGCAGAATGTACCGAATGGATATGTGAATAATAAAAATATCAAGCGGTGAATACTTAAATTTGTCACAATTATTTTATCCATGAATACAAAAAGTTGTCACAATTATTTAATCTGCAAATACTGAAACCAGGAATAAAGAGCTTTGACTGTACGTCCATACTCTACGACAGGTCACAGGGCTCCTCTCAATGCTACCCTATTGGTGCACAATTCCATCTCTAGATGTGGAGTGGGAGTAAACTATTGACTACTGCTAATGTGAAATATCAAAAAAGAAATCCAATTAATCTGACTAAATGGTTAAAAATATAGTTCACTATTCTGAAGCCTCTGAAAATTACTGTTTGATACATAATTATACTTTACAGAAACCCTGTCAACCTGGTCCCAGCACAAGCCAGGACAAAGTGTTGCAGTGATTAAGACTGGTGGTGCCTTGTTATGGGCTCCTTTGAAGGGTCAGTGAAGACCTTAACAGCTCACTCTGCAGAGAAGACAGATTTTGGTACAGAGAATGTCGTGGAAGAGCCACCCTTTGTATACAATTATCCAATGGCAAGCAGGATTAGGAGATACCATTGGTAGAAATCTTCATTTGCAATGGCTGTGTAGCCAGAAGAGGTTTTTTGTAGGATGGACTGGCCAAAACCGCACAGCACTAATTTTCGCGTGTGTTGTGACAGTCCACTGCAGTTTTGGTACCTTACACCACATGTCTCTTATCAGAGTCGTGTAGCAACCCTCGGTGTGTGCACACCTCCCGAGCCTCGTGACTCGTTTTCCTCATCATGAATAAGGTTGAATAACCAAAATATTGAGTTTATTTGTGTGTTCGTTATATATGTCCTTCTCTCCTCGCTGCCTTCAACTTTGGTGAGTGATGAGTCATTTTCCCTTTCCTTGTAATCATATGTACTCTGATGGACAGGCCTGAAATCACAGTGCGTGGGTCTCTTCCTAAGCTGAGATCCACCTTAACCCTTTCGTGACCAGTGGGAACTATAGTTCCCACTTCTTTGTTTTCGGCTTAAGTTCACTGGTAATCATTGTTCCCACGTCTAACTTGTGCTCCCATCTCTGTTATAGTGTTGTAACTACGTGTAGTTTATCAACTGGCTCGCAGAAGCTGTTGTATGTCTACATTGTTAGTCAATAAATGCAGTGGCGCGGTTTTTGAGTGTAAGGGACCCAATAATTTGACCACAACAGCTATATTTGTATTCTGCGCTTTTCTGTTGTGTGTGAAGTGACTTGTTTTATATTTTTCCACTTTCATATTTACTAAGGAGACAGTATACGACTATATTTAGCAAATTTCACCGAAAACCACAGAAATATTGCAAGGAAAGTTAGTGGGAACTATTTATCCCACTGAACTGTTTGGGATGTGTAAACTGTATAGCAAGGAAAGTTAGTGGGAACTATTTATCCCACTGAACTGTTTGGGATGTGCAAACTGTGTAGCTGTAAAATTGGCATTTTGTTTATTGTGCGTTTCCCATTGTTTAGAATGCCTGGGCTCAGGCCAGAAGAGATTCTGAGAATTTTACACTCCCTACCAAAAGATGCAGAAGATTCAGATTTCAATGCTGACTCAGATTCTGATGAAGATTCAGCGAATACTTCACAAATTTCGAACGATGTTAGTGGTAACATTATTGTGCAATGTGATGATAATGGTTTTGATTTGACAATAGAAGCTAGCGAAACTGGAAACATGTCAAACAGAAGATGCCGTTTATGTAGCACAAAGGACAAAGAAAAGAGAACAAAAGTAATGTGTAGCAACTGTGGTGTACCTTTGTGTATAGCACCATGCTTTTCTATATTCCATAGCACATCACCATAGTGAACTCAATGACAACACAAATTAATACATGTTTAAATGTAATATTTCTGATGTTTTTTGCCCTTAAAAATAAATAAATATTTTTTTTCAAATTCCCGAGTTGAGTTAGTCCAGAGTTCAGTGGGAACAATAGTTCCCACTAATTTTTTTGCAATTATAGACTAATTATTCACATTCAAGATTGAAACTATAATTTTAAGTGTGGTTCCTTAGCGCAATAAAGTGCTCATAAGAATTCCACAACTTCTGTAAATAATTTGGTCACGAAAGGGTTAAACAAAGTCACGCCTGTGGCACTGTTTGAATCCCAGTGAAAATGGAATCAGGACAATGGAGGCAGGTTTTGAGTGAAAATGGGAACATCTAGTCAGAACCTGCATGCTGGTAGCAGATATGTGATGGATGCCATCCCGACACCCAAAGATCGATGCAGAAATCTAGTGCTGCATCCAAATGTGGCAGGCCTATTTAGGATCTCCGCTGCCAACCAAGAACGGGGAAGGTTCTATAAAATGCGGGTTAAACATCGGAAGGTCACTTTGTCCCTGGCTGGGAACCACACCCAGAAGACCACTCATTTTTGAGGCTGAAAAACTTCAAAAATTCCCACAAACATTACTATCAGTGGAAGTAATATAAGGACACTACTGGATCGAAAGGATAACAACAAGAGCAGAACTGCTCTCATTACTCATGAAATAGCTGGACTAAATATTGATATCACTGCTTTGCACGAATGAGGCTTTTGGACGAAGATGTGATACGTGAAGAAAACAACGTATACACCGCCTTTTTGGTAAGGAAAAGAAGGAGAGCATCACATTCATAGGTTCGGATCCACGGTGAAAACTAAACTGATAAGTGAACACTTCATGCCACTCTGAGTACCATCATATGGGCAGTACATCTCCTCACATGCTAGCACTTTAAAGGATAATGAAGATGCAAAAAAAATCAGTTTTGTCACCTACTGAACAAAAACCTCACCAATATACCAATCAGTGATAAGCTGCCAATGCTTGGTGATTTTAATGCAAGAGTGGGGAGAGAAAAAGTCAGGGTGAACAAGGCACAGGAAATTGCAATTCAAATTGACTGCTACTTGTGCTGAATGTGAGCTCTTTATCATTAACTAGCCAAAAAACCCGTCAAAAATGACGGGTTTAACAGACTGTGCTGGCAATTGATTTCATTTTGGTTGTTTACCTAGATAGAAATTTTATAAAATAAAGCTCACTATGCTGTAATTTCTCGTCCCTTGTGATGTAGCAAAAAGTTTCAGTTGTCAATTTGGTCCACGTTGCGTTTCAGCATAACTACAATCTTCGCCAATATAGCTGGTAGAAAATCAAAGCTTCATTCACACGCGAATTTATACATTCCCTGAATCGCATGTCAATGTCATGATGCATCTATACCAATCATGCATCATGCGATACAAATTTGATCCAAAATCTTCACAGTTTCTTACAACTTTCTTATTGTCTGTGATGAAGATGGATGTTTTAACACCTGGCACAGCTTACATTCGGCTGAAATAATGACCCCAGTGAACACGAAGGATGCTAAAAATAAATCTTAACTTCTTACGTCATGTAACATTAGTTTCAATTGTGGTTTAGGTTGCATAGATCGTGAACAATTTGGAACTTCTTTCATTCAAACCAAGTAATCATATCACTAAAAAAAGCAACTAATAATCAATATGACAATTTAAACAAAATTCATACTTTTCTTTCAGTATTGTAGCAATTCCTTTCTTAGCAATTGTTGAAATAAATTGAATTGTTATAAAATAAATGCAATTCCTATTGCCTTGCGCTATGACAAAAGGTTTCGGTTGCTATCCTGGTCCAGGTTGCATTTTAAAACTAACCACATACGGGAGTAGTTTACATCGTGATTCATGATATTAAAACGTGACATAGTGCTTATGAAACCTGCTTAAATAACTGATAATAGCTAAATTCAACTTGCTATTGCTGTGATAAGGTTCTTTATTTATCTTTGTCCAGGCTGGATTTCAACCTAACCACAATCTCGGGTAATACTGCCGCTACAAAATGAAAGCTTCCGACCAAAACGACAATTCATTGATGAGATACATTACGCAACAACATAAATTTCATCAAAAACATTGAACAAAAAAGAAAGGTAATAAACCAAAAATCTGCAACGTGATTCTGACCGATATTACAACGTTCGAATAGCTGTCATAGTTACACATTGGGGAAATACGTAATAGCCTCAGTAATATTACTCAGTGAAATCAAAGAAGATTAAAATAAATCCGATAAACTTACATTATTAATTGTAGTGTAGGCTGCACAATTCGAGATGAGTGGGCAACTATTTCGGTTCAAACAAATTAATAATTTCAATAATAGGGTACAGTTTAAATTATTTTGAAAAAAAAAGCTAAATTATTCATGCCCTCTGCCATAGCGTCAAATGCCAGTTGTAATTCTGATCCATCTTAAGTAATACTTTAACCAAATTTTTCTCAGCGTTGATGCTCGAAATACAAAGCTTTTATCTTACAACAATATCTACGAACAAAGAATTTAAGGAATACTTCAATATATCAAAAGAATATTACGTAAATATAAGCATCTAATGATTGATATATCGATTTTAACGCAGTACATACTTTTATTTCAGTGTTCTGTGAGTTAATTTATTCACTGTTGCTTGGAAATGATATTAAATAACGAGCACTCCCACAAATAATATCGTAAAGCGTGACATCATAGGCAACGTCATAGCTTGACGTCACCGCGTGACATGACGTAGGTGCGACACCGCTACATCTTGTCTATTATACTAATAGATACTCAGTGCCACCTGCCAAAACCGCTTTAAGACCATGTGGATGTCATTACTTGGCAGCTTGATAAAAAGAGGGATCTCGTCACTAAGAGAGTGTGCATAAACCACGTACGAGGTGTGTTCAGAAAATAACGGGAATTTTTAAATTTCGCGGGTTTGGAGAGTCCAATTGTCAATTTTTTTTTTATTATGTTGGCATACATGCCCTGGAAATATGATAAAATTTTCAGCTGTATTCATTGCTTACTTTGTCTGTGGCAGCCGCTAAGGTTAGACGTGTTTTTATGAGCTCGGCGATTTTCGTTTGTTAAAAGAAATGGATCAAAGAATTTGTATCAAATTTTGCGTAAAAAATGAAATAAAGTGTAACAAAGTGTGTGATATGTTAACAAAGGTCTATGGTGAGTCTGTTATGAGTAAAACAAGAGTTTACGAGTGGTATAAGCGTTTCCAAGATGGCCGTGAAGACGTTGAAGATGACCAACGCCCCGGACGCCCCAGCACATCAAAAACCGATGAAAACGTGGAAAAAGTGAAAGCAATGGTTATGAATGATCGCCGAATCACAATCAGAGAAGTTGCTGATGATGTTGGCATATCGATTGGCTCATACCATGAAATTTTTTCAAATATTTTGGGTATGAAACGCGTGGCAGCAAAATTTGTTCCAAAATTGTTGAATTTTGAACAAAAACAGCGGCGAATGGAAGTTGCTCAGGAGTCACTAAATGAAGTCAACGACGATACAGAATTACTGAAACGTGTTATAACAGGTGATGAAACATGGGTTTACGGATATGACGTTGAAACTAAGGCTCAATCGTCTCAGTGGAAGCATCCTGGCTCGCCAAGACCGAAAAAGACTCGACAAGTGCGGTCGAACGTGAAGGTTATGCTTACGGTGTTCTTCGATTTTAATGGCATAGTGCATAGTGAATTCTTGCCACAAGGTCAAACGGTAAATAAGGAGTACTACCTACAAGTTCAATGCCGTTTGCGTGAAGCAATCCGAAAAAAAGTCCGGATTTGTGGAAAAACAATTCATGGCTTTTGCACCACGATAATG
This sequence comes from Vandiemenella viatica, assembly GCA_031002005.1. Classification (NCBI taxonomy): domain Eukaryota; kingdom Metazoa; phylum Arthropoda; class Insecta; order Orthoptera; family Morabidae; genus Vandiemenella; species Vandiemenella viatica. The sequence goes on from JARYHS010012519.1 coordinate 8,630,281, forward strand.
CACCAGCTCACACTTCGTTGCTTGTTCGTGAATTCTTGGCCAAAAACAATACTGTAACGATGCCCCAGCCTCCATATTCGCCAGACATGGCTCCGTGTGACTTTTTCCTATTTCCAAAAATAAAGAGAACCTTAAAGGGCTGTCGTTTTACAAGCATAGATGACATTAAAAGCGCATCGCTGAAAGAGCTAAAGGCTATCCCAAAAATCGAGTTTGAGAAGTGTTTCGACGATTGGAAGAAGCGCTGGCAGAAGTGCATAATATCTAATGGGGACTATTTTGAAGGCGACAACATTAATGTAGACAAATAAATAAATATTTTTTTCAATAAACGAAAATTCCCGTTATTTTCTGAACACACCTCGTAGCTCCATTTTGGCCTCCAGTGAACCCCTCCCACTACGTGCCTTTTGCCTCAACCTCCCCCCCCCCTCCCCCTCCGCGTAACACATAGCTTTTTACCCTTTTGATTCCAGAAGACATATTTCACTATTTTCTCTTGTCAGACAATTGTAAATTACATAAGGAGATAATTAACTGAGGGAAATAAATATTCACATGCTGTTGTGTGTTCTGTTCCTCATTTTAACTGTGAAAAATGTTATGAAAGGAAAGCTACATGGCCTGGCTAGGAACCCTCCCTCCCCCCCACGTAACCCAGCGTAGCCTTCCAGCCAACCCTCCCCCCCCCCCTCCCTCCTTTGGACCGAGCCACGTAGTTTGTGCATGCTCCCTAAGACAACAAGAAACATCGATGACTGCTGAACAGTCCACAAACTTCTAATGAGTTGCCTGAGATTATCAATAAGTGAACACCCTTCCAGCCCAAAAAGACAATAAGAGCATAAATTTAGACCAGGAAACCAGGCACAACCTTGGAGAAGATAGTGTTCTCTGGTGCAAAGCCATATCTGCGGCTGTTACACTGTTTGAAAACAAATGACGACGATATACAATGGAAGGTTGTCGTTGGACATAATTGGGTTTGTCAAGTTTTTTATGTACATCATCAGTTAATTGCAATGTGTGCTGATGATTAGTTTAAGCCAGGATTGGCTATATCAGCCATCAATTATGACCACATAAATAAGTGACCCACCTAGGCCATGTTCACAAAATCACTGAGTATGCTGTAAGAATATAATATTTCTGAACATACAATCTCCTCTCCATTAGTTGTTTAGTAAACCTCATAATGAAACTAAAAATACAAAAAACATGAACAAAGTGACATGTAATAATGTAATAGCATTTTCCATAAATTGTTAACAATAAAAAGTGAATTAACTACAAAAAGGACAGAAAAACCACATAAAAATACACAACACTAAAACTTAGATAAAATACTAACACACAATTAAATTGGCGATCATATAAAAGTACCAATTACATATTAGTGGACAGCAATGTAAATAAAATCAAAACTGAAAGAAAAATAGAATACATCATATAAAGAAGAAAGAAATCAGCAACAGAAAACCAATAACATATCAATAAGAAAAGATCATTTTTCTTTTTGCTAAGAGTCCTAGAATGATACAAGAAAATACAGAGTCCTTCACAACATGAAAACAAAGGATTTGTGGCATTAGTCATTGTTTTATAACACTCTGCAAGTGTGACGAATCTTTCATTTGTACATATAACACTGTAAAGATCAATCAGTCGCAACCATATGCATCACTTATGTGATTTTTGTTTATGCCAAAATAGTCTAAACAAATAAGTTTCTAATGGACAAAAAAATGCAAGGAAGGAAATGAGAAAAATAGACTCAGGCTGGAGTCTTAAAGTGAGAGAGAGAGGTGGGAGGGAGAGGGGAGGGGGGAGAACCACTTCTCTCAAAAGAGAAATAGAAATCTGCATTTAAATAATCATTCTGCTGAGGTGAGTTTTAAATGGTTGTAGAGAATTTAAATGTAAGTACCCTTACTTGCCTTACTGTTAAAGTATTCTAGGACATAAGCACTCTCTACCAGTATCTATTACTCTTTAAGTTCCTTCATGGAATGTGTTGCAATTCTTAATCTTGTTATTAATGCAAGAAGATTTGAACTGCATCTGTACAAAAATCAATCTCTATTCTGATATGATGTAAACTTATTTTTCTTTGGGTGCCTTTCTTTGAACGTCTTTGCCCTCTTCTCCAGATTTTTTTTTGGGCTGTGGATTTTTGCCAAATGTATGTTGAGGTCATTAGAGGTGGTAAAGAATTGGGGCAAAGAACAGGAAGGAATTCGAACCTGGACTTTCCAAGGGCCCATCCCAGATATTGCCTGGAATGGCTTCAGGGAATCATGAAAAACTGAAATCACGATGGCCAGATGGAGATATAAATCTTTGTCCTCCTGAATGTCAAATCCAATTGATACCACTTACCCACAACCTTCGCTACCCCCGGATTCTGTAATGCTGCAGTGACTCTTCGAGACACACAGTTTGATCTCTTGCAAAAATAACAAATTCTGTAACAATACAAATAGGCTGTTCTCAGAACCATGGACTGTTGTTCAATATTCCTACAAGTTTTTCCATATCGCTTATGCTGACAGCAACAATAAGTACAAAACCTCCTCCCATTTTCTCGCGTTACTGGGGATACATGCTGGGCAGACAAACATCGCCAAACGTTACAAAGCATTGATCGTTCTCAGATCTAGGAAACACTGAAAAAATCATATACGCTGGGATACAGCTCACGTCTATCCACAGTTAAAAACATGAAATCTCAACCAGGAAATGCAGAGGCAAACAACTGACAAATGCCCATCTATATTGTGCTATCCCACCCGCCCAAGCAAAATGACACACAGAAAGTTACATCTTCAGAGCAGGGACTGACATTTATCCTGCAACATCTGATGGAGCAAGGAAGTGACTGGGCCCCGTGAAGAATGATTCGAAATAAGTCTGTCCATGTGCGAAGCAATTGTTTCCGGTACCGAGTTGCTGGAAGAACGACATTCAATCATGTTGTGTGTGAGGTGACCGCTCTTTAGTTAGAGTCACCGGTGGGTGACTACAAGACAGACGTGTGAGAACTGAGACTTTCCCAGCATATTGCAGGAATGTACTCTTCACAGGTTCTCCGCCGGATAGAACTGATGAAGGACAAACTTTTGGTGGCTAGCTCTGCCGCCATCATCAGGTCCGTCGTTAAGTTTGTGACAACCGGAGCTGTATTGAAATTTCGTGGCAGCCCTACGAGATGTGATTGGTCAGCTCTGGAAGCCTCGTGGAACCATAGTTGGCCTGCCTCATATTGAGCCATTGCCCTGCTGTTATGCCCTGATTGGGCGACTGAGCAGTCAGTCGTAGACGGGGTATTAACTACACGAGCCCTTTCAATCATTATTTTTTTTTTTTTACTTATGGCTTTATGTCTCATTGACGTTGAGGTCATTAGAGGTGGGATGGGAATGGGGCAAGGAACTGGAAGGAATTTGGCCATGGCATTTTCAAGGAAACATCCCGGCATTCGGCTGGAGTGATTTGGGAAAACTATGGGATACCCAAATCTGGATTCCCAGATGGGGATTTGAACTGGCGTCCTCCCGAATGCGAGGTGTTAACTGTTGGTCGCGAGAATAATAAGTTCATGCAGAATCGTAAGACAAAGGTATCCAATTCGAAATTTGGAAAATCAATAACTTTGGAAATACCTAACAGATTTGAAAGATAGTTAGCTTGTTGGAAAGAGCAGTCGTGTGTGAACATTTTGGCAATAGTTTAAACCAAATATTTTAAAGTGATTTAAAATGGATACTCTGTAAATAAAATTAACTGTACAATTTCATCGACAAAATAAACGTTTTACAAGGATTTGAAGAAACTTAGATCTAAAACCCACTGTTCACAAAACACTTTTTAGAAAACGCTCTACACATAGTGATTTTCTGAGAGCTCTCCGGTGACATATTTTTTTAACACTTTTTGATTTCGGTAGTAATATGCCATCCTCACAAAAGGGAATGCGAGCCGGCTGTCCACACATTAGGTCAAGATTTTCAGTAGAGCTAACATGTGTCATTAGATTCAAGCGCGTTGTGGTGTGGGGCATTATGGGTAGGCTCAGAAACAGGAGGTGACTAATGGCGCTCCATAAGGAAGCCATGTTGGCAGTTTGAATTTCAAAACAACACATGTGGACAGATTGTAGGAGAGTATAAATTTTCTGTTCGGGGTTCGGCAGTCCTGTTTTGCTTCATTTCTTGCAATCAATGTGTGATGAATAGTCTGATGCCTTAGCTAACTGCAATGAGTGTAATATGTTAAACTTTTATTTTCAAGAATATATTCATTTCGTGATTTGAACTTTGAAATTTTTCATTTCTTACATGAGTACCCTCCTTACCTAGAGTTTATTTAGGTATGTGGCGACCGTCTTGAATGTGCAGTTAGCAATATCTAAAGGTTCACCACGGTTTTGGAACATTTTCAAACTTTATCAGTGAATATGAAGGTGCAACAGTTCAGGTGAATTAACCGATACTAACCCCGGTATGCGGTTAATACCTGACAAGTTTTTGCATGACACCATTTCAAACTCTTTGGCATATGCAGTTCAGTTACAGATAATTTACAGCTTTTATGTTTGACACAGAATGTAAAACATTTGATCGCAAAGAGTTTTAAGTTTGGTGTATGTTTATGTTATTCTGAGTAGTTGTATTAATCAAAGTACTCTTCATCCATGGTCACTGAAGGCTGCAATATCTGTTGGAGCAGTAACAGCCACTTTTTTGTTTAAATTTTTCTGACCCATGATTTAAAGGTTTTTATCATGAAAAGCTTTCCAGTACCACCTATACCACTACTAAAACAATTCAAAAAACACACAACGTCGCATACCCCGAAAATCTATTAATCATGAACAAATATTAGGTGACTTGCCCTAAATGAGAGGTATAATGTAAGTGATTTACTCTAATACTTTTCAAACCTGAAGTAGTGATGGTAGTGTGATATGTACAATAGAGAGTTGAAATCACAACCACAAATTTAAGCACCAGTGGCACGAACTGCACGATGCATATGTAAAAACTGATACATAAACTAACTTGCAAACATGGGCGTATCCAGCGAGGGGCAGAGGGGGGCTGCTGCCCCCCCCCCTAGAAGTGGGGGGGGGGGCAGTACGCTTCGACGAGTGAAGAACTAGTTCAGGAGCACTTTGGGAGAGAAAGATTGACTGGATTATGTCTGATGAGTGTGCATCGAAATTTCGTGAAAGAACACTATGAGATATTGACAAACAAAATTATTGAAATTGAAAATCCGAGACAATTAATGTTTACATAAAAAACTAACTGACTTACGATCTTAATTAACTACATAGTAGGTCCTTAGTTGGGTTACCATATTAATCAATGATAAAAATAGTTTCCTGAATAGGTTTGAGTTTGATTTTGTAATGTCATGTTTCAGTCCCCCACCCCACTTCCTCGAAACCAAAATGAGTTGCCCCCCCCTAGTTCAAATCCTGCCCCCCTCTAGTTCAAATCCTGCCCCCCTCTAGTTCTGATCCTGGATACGCCCTTGCTTGCAAAGCTGATCATTGGGCTAAGGTATTTACAATTGTAGGTGTAGGAAGTAGTCAGTCACAAGAAAAATATTACCTTACAAACATTACTATAATAAACAATACAAAAAACAATGCAAAACAATGCAACTGTATGCTGCACAGATTATTTGTTATTAAATTATAATGAAATTGGTATGTTTCAAGACTGTCTATCATTAGCAGAAAAGTGGTATGGAGCCAGCCATAAGTTGCTGCAGAAAATCTACGACTTATAAATCCTTCACCCACACTCACCTGATAGTAAAGAATCTGTTGTTATAGTGGCAACATATTAGCTATCCTTATTCCCTCCCATGACTATTAGGTATTTTTCACAAAGGGTAACCTTTGCACTCTTTTTCCTACTGTTCTGTTCCCCATTTCAAATGTTTCATTTATAAAAAGAGGTAGAGAGGAGCAACCAGTCGATCAGACCAACCTGATGATGCTCCACATGACACATGACTGACGGCCCAAATATAGTTTCCAGCAGAATTCGCTAGGACCACGTAAACATATGATTTTCATAATGAGGTTTATTAATAGGTGTGTTTCTATGATTTTATTAACAAACTAGATTAATCAATTACCAAATTAACACTGACAAAATAATTGGTGATACTTGATAATAGATCACTTCTTAAGCTCAAGAGATCTAACATTGTTTCTAACTTGAATTATCTTCGTAACTGCAATAATTGTGGGAGGAAAAAATCACAAACCAATGATGCTGCCAAAGGATTGTGTAATGTAAAGCAAAGAATGACGTACCTTGGAGTGGTTCCTTTTATGGGCTTCTGAACAGCCTTCCTAACTACAAATCCAGTAATGCAAGAAAAAAGCAGCCACAGAAAAATAAAGCGCCACCACTGATTTTGCAAAGATAACACTAAAGGAAGTATCCACATTCCTAGGAGAGTAACAAACTGGAAAAAAGAGAAACAGAAGCTAATTAGGAGTCAGTACAATGTCCTCTGGTCATTAACAACATAATTCAGTTCTGTAACAACAACAACAACAATAATAATAACAAAGCAAGTTCATAATGAAGATCTGAGTATCCAAAAGGCTTTCAACAAATGAACCTGTAATCAATCTGAGACCAAATCAAGAATTATATGAAAAGTGTGAGAAACCTATACTAAAGTGAATGCATGAATGCTTGCAGCAATAATGATTTAATTGTGTGATCTGCAATTTCCAGGAAAACTGAATGATTCAATTTCCTGGGTAGAAAGACAATTAAAAAAAAAAAAAAAAGGAGGAAACTGCAAAGGTAACAGATCGGTCTAAAGAAAGGCCATGGAGAAGAGTATGGGCATTTATGAACAGAAGGTTTAGGAAAAATAAGCCAAACATTGGAGTAATAGTAGAAAAATAGAAAAGCACTTGGGAAATGAAGGAAGCAGTGGAATTTTGGCACACATGACCGAATTAACATATTGATAAATAATACCTGAAACATGAAAAAATCTCCTATGACATACATGTTAGAATCAACCATTTTTTATTTCAATTTTTTTCTCACTTGTATGTGAAATTCTGCCCCGCCGTACCCTTGTTCCTCAAGGAAAATAATTAAATCATTTATAGAAAATTGGCATACCTAAATGAGATACATTAATATGAATTGAGCTCTTGTTAAAAGTAAAATAAGTATTGCTAATGGATGTTGTGATGCAAAAACATTGGTGAAAGCAAAAAATTCATGATTAGCCAGTAGCAGGCAACTTCCACTGGATTTTTTTGTCAATACTATAGTTAAAACTCGTACATTATTTGAAATATATTTCCTGACTAAATATATTATAATTTTAAAAGTGTACAAATCTGTTACATTGCTTACAATCTATTGCCTAATACATTTCTTGCAATTAGCTTATTTGCCATAAGGTGCCTCTCTCCTCCTCACCATACCTAAATTCAAAAGTCAACAACTCTCTTTACTTCACATGGATTCTGTTTTATATTGACATTTGAATTTGATGTAGAAAGCTGGTCAATGGCAGTGCCATTCGATTTTTGTTCATTTTTCCTAGGTATTAAGACAATTTTTTCAGACAAATTTTGCAGTATCAACTTCTTTCTCAATCTATAGTTGGCATTTGATCTTCATTTTTACTTGAGCTTGCTCATATTTTTTGGGAAATTTGGGCACTTTTTGTTTGCCTGGTAGTGATATTCTCAGATTCAGGTGCCTATAATTTTTACAAATTTTTAGAGGAGAATTTAGTTTTATAGCATATTGTGATTGCTATGTCTATCTACCAGTTTAATATTTTTAGAAGTCACTTCCATTGAATGTTCAGCACGTACGGAGTTATCAATTTAGACCTTGATGTACCATGATGTCAGCAGAAATCAGCAGTACTTCACAAGTTGTGTTAAAAAGAGGGCATCCTTCCTCTAAAAATTGATATCTAATTCATTATAGCTAGTAAAGATAAATGTGTATGGCATTGTTGGCCGGGAGATCCCGAAGGATTATTCGGCCGCCGCGTGACAGAGTTTCGATTAGCCGCGCGTGCGCCTCTGTCATGGCAGCCCTACCCCGATAATCCTACCGGGGAAAGGGGACCTACAGCTTTACGTGGAATCCGAACCACGGAGCGTCCTAGGGTGCTTCACATGAGCAAAGCAAAGCTCTGCCAGAGGTGAAGGTCAGTTTTAGGGCTCGTAAAAATTCCAGCAGAGACCGGGATTCGAACCGGGGACCTTTCACTCCCCAGTCACGCGCCTTAACCAACTGAGCCACCAGACCGCTTATTATAGCTAGTAAATTGATTTATGAGGTAGAGAAATTTGAAAATACATCAATTTCACAATGGTTGTTTAAACTGAGATAGGATGCAGATTCAGCAGGGAACAGAACCAAAAATTATATACACATGGGAAGAGGAAACTACATAGAGTATTAAATGATGTAGCCTGATCTCAGACTACATGCTTTTTAGGAGAGAATGATATAAAAAGTTACAATAAGCTGAAACATCAATTATTCAGAGACATTTCAATTACCACAGGAATAAGCAATCACAAAGCAGTGATGATAACTATAAAGTAATAACTGAGAGCAAAAAGAAAACTGACAGGATTGTTTACAAAATGGAAATGGCCTCAAAAGAATTTTTTAGAAGTATCTCAAGTATAACTTGCCACACAGTCAAAGTAACAAGACACACCATTCAAGAGATGTGGCATTGGTTTATATGTATAGTCAGGGAAGGTATGAACATACAGGAATATACATACGTATACCAAAACGGTCAATCACAGACGGGAATGATTCATTGTGGTGTATGCTTGAAAGTTAAAACATTACCAAAAAACCAGAGGAGGATACATGCACGCCTAAGAAGAATGGGAAATTATAATGATTTAGAAAACTGAGTTAAGAGGACTTCTTGAAAATGTGATGTCTGAGGCCTTTAATATACTATATGTTAACTAGATGACCCATGCAAAAATTTCGTGAATTCAATGAATAGTAAGGTTGGGGGTTGGTAATCGGATGAAAGAAGAACAGCCTCATTTGTTTCAATTGTTTGGTGTAACAGCTACATAAGTCAAAACCATTGAAGCAGTTTATTAATATCTCTGTGATATGTGCATTGGCTCTGAACTGTCTGATACATGTGACATTCACAGTTAAGGGCCAAATTTCAAAAAAATTTGGTTCATAATTTATTATGTTACCTGATAGGAGACCTTTATCTTTTAAATGATACCTCATTTATTGATTTAGGTTAGGTGTCAATGGAGATAAATTGCTATTAACAAAAAAAACACATTATGTTAATATCAATACCTTTGCCCTTGAAGTGTCAAATTCTGAAAAATTCCTTTCTTAAGCTATGATGTGGCTAAAGCAGAGACCTTTCTCTATAAAATAATAATTCATTTATCTATTTCAATTAGATATCAATGACGATAAGTGGATAGTGACAAAAAATTATGTTACAGAAAATAATGACAATTTTTCCCTTTATGGGTCAAATTCCGAAAAATTCATTTTTTAAAATATGATTTTACCAAAGTGGAGACCTTGCTCTCTAAAATAATACCTCATTTCTCGATTTTGGTTACACATCAAAGGATATCTAGTGATTAAAAAATACGTTAAAGAATTAATGATAATTTTTCCCTTTAAGGGTCGAATTCCGAAAAATTCCTTTCTTAAAATATGATGTGACCATGGCGGAGATCTTAATATTTAAAAAGATAACTCATTTTCCTATAACGGTTAGATATCAAAGAAGATAACTGGCACGTGACACAAAAATGTCTTGCAAAAATATTGAAACTTTCACCCTGTAAGGGTAAAATTCAGAAAAATTCCTTTATTAAAATATTATTTGACCAAAGCAAAGACTATATTTTCTAAAATAATTCATCATTTATCTATATCAGTTAGATATGAAAGGAGATAGATAGCTCATGACAAAAAAATACATTATGGAAATAATGATAATTTTACTCTTTATGGGTTGAATTCCGAAAAGAATCCTTTCTTAAAATATGATGTGATCCCAAGACTTGCGATTTTTTTCCCTCTGTTTGTATTTTTTTTTTTTTTTTACTGCGATTCAATCTTGTAGCATTAAAAATTTGTTCTCAAACAAATTCTACAAATTATTTATTTTCCTTTGAGAAATATGCAAATGTTTGTATGAAGTAAATCATATAAACATTTGAAACAAAAATTACGTGCACACCAAGAACATTTCATGATGGATATCCTTCCACAGCCACATGCAGTATTTATTACTGATCTAGGAAAGCAGATTATGTTAACATTAGCAAATTTCAGCATTTCTTTCATTAATTTTTAACCATATCAGGCGTATTTAACCATGTCAAAATACAGGCAAAATGTGGTGAATAACTGAATGTATCTTAAGAGTATCTTCACGAAAAGATATTTCAGATTATCTTGAAACAGTTTGGACACGCTTAGAAGCCTTTTTATTAGTATATTTATCCGACAATAGAAATTCACATTACATGGATGACATTAATGCGTACATTTGAGTGGTATCTCTTTTACTGTGCAAGTAGCATTTCCATTTTCATTTGAGAAGACATGATCATAAACCGCCGTATCAACGTGACCACTCCACAACAAATCAACAACAAAAATTCTTCATTTATAACGTATGGTTTAATGGCCAACTACAAAATTTTTTTAAACATTTCTTTCGTTAGCTTTCCTGATTTTGAACAGGTTCGAATATCGTTTCCATACTCCAGCTCCAAGTGCCAAATTTCTTCACGTATCCTGGGACCAAACTGGTTGCCTGGTTCCCGAGTACAAAGGAATATGTGTGGTAGCAGTTCTCCAGATAGTGTCAAACCATACTGTACCATGTATGAATGACTCATTTTTGCCAAGATCTGCTTTCTTTCATACGAGCACAGTCTTTGAGCCTTTGAATTCCAGAGTGCACAGGCATTTTCATAGGCACATCCAATTTGATCAGTATTAATAACAAATTTTGAATTCAAATTATTAATCCACAAATGTTAGTGAAATCTGCTTTCCTACATCAATAATAAATACTGTATGTGACTGGGGAAGGATATCCATCATAAAATGTTCTTGGTGTGCACGCAATTTTTGTTTTAAATATTTTTATGATTTACTTCATCCAAACATTTGGGTGTTTCTCAAAGGAAAATAAATGATTTGGAGAATTTATTTCAAAACAAATTTTTAATGCTACAAGATCAAATAGCAATTAAAAATTAATAAAAACAAAAAATATATGCGGGTCGTGGGATCAAACCCAGGAACTTCCCATTCAGGAACACTTCACCTCAACACATGGCTAAACCGACGTTATTAACAAATGGTCTTCTGTAACAGTATAAGTAATTTAGAGACAATTTTTTTTAGTTTTTAATACCCGATTTCTCTTAAACGGAGTCCAAACAGGCAGAACTGCTTTAGGGCAAGACGTACTATTCTCAGACTTGTTAATTTTACAATAGCAATTTCCACACCTCTCCCAGTAAGAAATGCAAACCTATATCTCTATAACAAGGGATTGGGTTAATGACTCATCACTCACCAAAGTTGAAGGAGTGAAAAACTTACATGACAAACAAAAACATATAATATTTCGGTTTCACCTTATTCATGTTTCAGAAAACAGGTCATGTGGTTCGGGAGGTGTTCACGTGTCGAAGTTTATCACATGACTGATTTTTCTCGGGAAAGACAAAGATGATATTTATTTATTTATTATTATTATCAATCATTATTGCCCTTGAGGACAGTGTTTAAATTCAAATTTTAATGATTATTCAGTTGTTTGTATTCGTCTTCCTCTTCATACGTCCACTGTGTTCGTTTCTTTTGTTCAGTCCATTTTGTTCCTGAATTATCCCCTTACCCATGTCATTTCCTTCCTGATCCCTGCATGATTCAATCCTTTTATATTTCCTGGAATCAATTGGTTTTCCCGAGCCAACCATTTACCACATCAAAGATCCTCTTTGTGGGTCTAGTGCTGTTCATTCGCTGTAAATGTCCATATAATTGTAATCTACTTCTTCTGATCATGTCTGTCAATTTATCTGTATGTTCGTATAGTTCTTTCATTTAATCTTTTCATCCATATGCCATCTTTATATATTGCTCCAAAAAATTTTCTAAGATTTTGTGCTCAACTTTTTCTGCTTCCGTAATGCCTGAAGCCCCAATCGTGGTTGTTTCTGATGCATATAATGCTTCCGGCAGTACCGCGGTATTGTAATGTCTGAGTTTGGCCTGTCTTGATATATTTCTTTTGTTATAATAAGACCATGTGAGTCTGTAAGCCTTCTGAAGTTTTTCAGATCTTCCAGATTTGATATTTATTTATTTTTACAGCTTTATTAAACCTTGTTTCTGGATGCCGCCTCTTTAAGCCAGATGAGCTATATTTTACAATTTAATACTACATAATTTTGTTCTAATTCCTTCCAGACTGATCAATCTTGAACAACTCTCTTCCAGTTCACACCTATTACTTGTTGTCTCTATTCCAACGATCCATGGGTCTTCCTCTTGCTCTTTTCAGGTTCCTTGGTGTCCAAGCCAGAACTGCCGTAGTCCACTTGTCTGTTTTCGAGCAGACCAGTGTTAGGATCCAAACCCATACCAGGTTACGTATCGGCTTGTACACCTAAACTTGAGTTCTTCCAAAATGTTACCAAAAGTTCGAGAAAAGTTCTATAACCGTGAAAAACCTTGGAGAATGCTAACTGTAATGATGAAGTCGGTCGCCACTCACAGAATTAACCTCCTGTAAGAAAGGTACTAAAGTAGAAATTAAAGTTGAAGTCAGAGTCACTAAAGGATATATTCTTGAAAATTTCACTGAGTTTACATAAAAGTCACAGTTAGCTATGGCAATCGGAGTAAATCATTAAGCCGAAGATCACAAGTCATGAAACAGAACAGACCGCTCCACCCCGAAATGAAAGAAAAAGTTAAAGTTCCGGCATTGATGAACACATGGTGGAAAATTTCAAAGTTCTATGGTTGGCTATCCTGCCCGTCAGCCATGTTTGTTTCTAGTCTCCCAGAAGCCCACGTGCCCAACTAGCGCTGGATTTGTTATACCACGAGTAGCATCCTAACCCGACCAAGTGTTTCCACGAACTGCCTCGAAACGAGCGACCGGCCTACCTTTATCAGAAATACCCTACTACCCCAAACAACAGGCTATCTAGATAAAATTTTGATAACGGAGAACTTGCAGAAAATCACAAGATGTAGAGTGTAACGAAACGAGTGTGGTGTTTGGTTTTATTCTCAGAGCTTCCAGATGGTTTTAAATGATTTTTGAAAGTTGGTTAATAGGAATGCTCAATGACTTTAGTCCTGCAACACGTCACGTCCGGAATATGAATTTGCTAAAGTTTAAAGTATCAAGTTTATACTATGTTTAAAGTGTTCCCCAGCCTCTGCTGAGTTCAGTGGTGTAAAAATCTTTTAAATCGGTTAAGGATGTCAAAAGTTATGGAATTTCTAAAATGTGCTGATTATTTGGTGTTGCAAGATTTTATTCACTTTTTATTTACAGCTTATTTCTGCCTGAGACTATTTTTAAAATGTTCCTTTATTTTATTTAAGTACTTTAGAAAAGTTTTTGGTACATGAAATATGTTTGCCAGATTGAAATTCAAATTACAAGTTGGTTTCTACGACGTCACAGGATAACGAATTTTAACTTATTTATACCTTCTGTTTATTAGTTGATGGCTATTAGAAACTTAAATAATATTGAATGGTCTGTTATTAAGTTTGTTTGAATCTACTTTTGAAGCTCTGAAATTACTTGTCTGGACTGAAACATTTAATTGAAATTAGCACATGGTGTAATGTTTTAAAAATCATGCTTTAAATCAGTCTAGAACTGCGAGTTATTGGCGAATTTAATATAGAACGGTGAAATTATTATTATACCAGTGCTTTACAGTGGTCAATTATGTGGAATATTAGTGCTATGGTTGTTTAACCAAATCTGTTTACTTGCAATTATGGAAACCTATGGATTACACTCATTTAGGTAAGTTTTACAATTTATATTTTATTAGAAACTTCTTATTTAAGGTTGTTATGTATTGTTTATTTACTTTCCTAACTGTGAAATGTTGTTGTCTCGATTTCAAACTATGGTATCATATATCGAATGTTAACCCCAAACTTCGTCGGATTTTAACTGAATATTGAAAATAAGGAGTAAGATAACTTACACCAGCCCATTGCCATTTTTTGGTTGTGACTCTTTCCAAGATGTCTGTCACTTTGGTTATAGAACGAATGCAGACGGCCCTTTTCCTGTCTCTTCTTGTAAACCCTAACATTGCTCTTTCCATACTTCGCTGGGCAGTTCTCAGCTTTTGCTTCGTGTGACTATTTAGGGTCCAAGTCTGGCAGGCATATGTGAGGACTGGTAATACACATTGTTCAAATACCTGTTTTTTAAGATGTACTGGTATGTTTGATTTGAAAACTATGGAATTTCTTCTGTATGCTCTCCAGCCCAGCTTCATGTGTCCGTAGATCTCAGGCTTTGAGTCACCATTCATGTTGATCAGTTGGCCAAGATAAATTTACTGTTCTACAGACTATTTGTGTCTGCCTTGTCTTTTTCTACCCATTTGTTTTACATGATTTTGCTTTTTGACAGGTTTATTTTAAGGCCCACTTCTCTGCAAGCTGCCCCTAGTTCATTTATCAGTTCTTTTAGCTCTTCCAGACTGTTTGAGAGTAAAACTATATCATCAGCGAATCTTAAGGTGTTGAGACTTCTTCCATTTATTCTCAACCCTCTGTTTTGCCATTGGATTTTTGACATTGCCAACTACAGGACTGATGTGAATAGCTTGAGGGATATAAAGTCTCTTTGTTTTACCCCTCTTTCTACTGGGAACTCTTTGGTGGCTTCAGCGATGTTGACAAAGGCAGTGGAAGTGGTGTAGATGTTGTAAAGTAAGTCGGTATAGCCTGGATTCACTCCTTGTTCTAAAAGGGCTTGCATGATTGCTGAGCGATGGACTGAATCAAAAGCTTTTTCAAAATCAGTAAAGACCAAACAGAGCGGCATCTGGTATTCATTCACTCGACTTATTACTTCGTGGATGACTTGAATGTGATCTATCATGCTGAATTCTGACCTTAGGCCAGCCTGTTCGATTGATTGTACTGTGTCCAAGGTAGAACTGATGCGGTTATTGATTACCTTCGTAAACACTTTGTAAACGATAGGAAGCAGGCTGATGGGGCGGTAGTTATTAACATTGTAGCGACTGCCATTTTTGTACAGCACAATCATTGCTTTATTCAAGTTGGATGGGATATTTTTCTCTTCGAGGCATTGTGAAATTACCTTAGCTAGGTTCTGTAGATTTCTTCTCCAGTCGATTGAAGTACATCAATGGATAGGCCGTCATAACCACTAGCTGATCCTTTTTTCATTGCATGCAATGCCATTCTAACTTCAGATTGGAGGACTTCAGGATTGGCAACTCTGGGTTTGATGTCATTAAAGGATTTTCATCTTGCTTTCTGTATAAGGTCTGATACAAAGATGATATATATAAATATAGATATCACAGGTGGTGAAAAAATTAATGTATACACAAAAGGGTATGGAGTGTTGGTAAATAAAATTAATAAATAAAAAGAAAAAAGTTGTAAGAAATTTGTTAAAATTATTACTAGTTAAAAGATAAAAATTATAATACTATAACATGAGTGATAGGTCAAAAGGTCGAATTTTATCAATGGTTGAGGCCAGGTGGGTGTCTGGAATGCAGGATATTTTGATATACAAGTTTCCATCTCCGAATTTCTGAAGCAGCAGTGGTTTTGGAAAAAACTCCGATTGCTCTTACAGTGAATTAGTCATTGCGGTTGTTAGAATTGTGATGATTGGCATGTTATGTTATTGGAAGTTGCGGGTGTGGACTGTTTGTCTGTGGCCATTCATTCTGACTGAGAGTTGCTGTGTAGTTAGGTCTATGTAGGGACTAATGCAGTGGTGGCAGGTTAGCTGGTATATGATGTGTGTTGTTGAGCGTGTGGGATGCACAATGATGGGAAAGATTTACCCTGTAGTAGGGTTGGAATATGTTATAGTAAGTGGATGCATGCTACAGGTTTTGCAATGACGTCTATTGCATGGAAATGATCCATATGGTAGTTTCGGAGAATCTGATGGAGGGTATTTGTGGACCATGATGTTTTTGAAATTAGGTGGTCTGCTAAAAAAGTACGGGGACAGTTGGTAGTATTTTTGGTAGAAGAATGCGCATTTCTGGAAAGGAGCGAAGGAAGTCGTGCTCCTGTTGCAAGATTCGATTGATGGACTTGAGGCCAGGAGAGAACTGGGTGACAAAGGCTATGGTTGGATTTTAGAGGTGCTGGGTGGGAGTGGTTACGTGGAGGGTTGGTGATCGCACAAGATATTTGTTTATGTACAAGATCTTCTGGGAAACAGTGGGAAATAAGAGCTTGGGATAGGTCCTGGAAGAACTGGCAGAATGATTCACCTATACTACTTCACCAGATGAAGAGAGCGGTCTGGTGGCTCAGTGGTTGCCGCGAAACTGACTGGAGATCGAAAGGTCCCTGGTTCGAATCCCTGTCTTGGCGGGGATTTTCAAAGGTGCTTAACCCGACCTTCACCTCCAGATTACACGTTTAACTGTAGGTCCCCTGTACCCGGCTGGATTGTCGGGTTTGGTTTAGACGGCTACAAGAGGGGCAAAATGCGCAGCCAATAAAAACCCTGTCACCAGGTCATTACGACCATAAGGAATTATAATTATATTACCAGATGAAGAAAGCTTGTGAAAGTTTTACTGGCAGAGTTTATCTGGCTGAACACCTATGAAAACTTCAGAAGTAGTTATACGTGAATTACTCAATCATCACATAAATTTTATGATAATAACAACTGGATTTTATGGGAATGCTGTGCTATTTATTTGATAGTCTAAGCTTTTGGCTGCCATTCTACAGCCTTCATCAGAAATACTATTTATGCTGACATATGTAAAATAATGTGGCATTTCCGCAAAATCCAGTTGTGATTAACAAACCCTGAGAATTCAATTTTATGATAGTTTCCCTTAAGGATCCCAGATACTAACATGAAAAATAACTGATTTTATCACCAAATATTTCAGTACAATTCTCGATTGTGAAGCACCATCTGAACAGCTCCAATTTGTCAAAGCAGCACCAAATCCTAACTCTATTCCACCCAACACAAAGAAATTGTCAACACAATAAATTCATTGAGAAATAAATGACATCTGGCAAAGACAGAATTATTGCGGTAGTCTGGAAATTGGACCATGAAAGCAAAACATCAACTATTCACAAAATAATATTGGAAGTCTAGGAAAAAGCTAAAATTCCAAAAGAATAGATAGATGCTTTAATATATCCACTCCATAAGGATAAAACAGACCTGAACAATTACTAAAGAATTTTATTTTTCCCGGTAAAATTGTCTCTATAAAGCTCTGCTGAACTGACTAACCACAAAAGGAAGTGAGTATCACGATTCAGGATAGGAATATCCTAAATCAAACAAATTCTGAGCCTGAAGAACATACTACAAACCAGATGATGTCAAAACACCACAGTCAACTTTCTACCCTCTGGCCTGAACATAATATCAACCACAAAAAGAATATTTTAACTTCAAAAAGATGTAAAAAATTACATGGAACCACTATGAAAAATGAGCAGTATCTTGTAATGTGAAACTATGACATTACAAGACAGTTGTTTTACCACAAGCTTTTATGCAACTGAAACCACAATAATCAGGAAAATAAATAAAATTTGCGATGCCGAGAAACAAGAATGAAAGATTCTTAGTAAAATCCATAGTGCAGTCCTCTGAGATGCAGCTCAGGTCAGACGACCCACAAAAGAACTATACAATGCAAACACCGTGAAAGACAAGTTTAGGAAAAAAACACCTATGGTTCTATGGACACTTATGCAGGATGGGTAAAGACAGATTAGAAAAGAAAATTTTCAATATCATTGAAACAAGTAAATTAAAAACAAATTGGATGAAAGAAACACAAAAATATATGGAACAACTGAAAATCTCAGTAGAAGAAATTAAGGACAAGGAAGATTTCTGAAATTAAAAACAGATTGAGCGAGAACCTAAAAAAGAAATAGACAGAGGGCAAGAAGAAAAAACAATGATTTAACCAAGAGGTTTTGGGAACAAGGAAGAAGAGAAAAAGGAAGTGAAGCAGCGATACTCTCCTAAAGGACAACAATCCGACCTTATACATAAAACTGGTTGTTGGTATATATATTCGAGATTAATAGATGTGGCCACCGTTTGGCCAATCACCATCAAAGTTGGAACATATATGTATTTTTTCATGGAGAAGGTTTCTGACAAAAAAAAAAAAAAAAAAAAAAAAAAAGCACGATCAATCCCTTCTCCTCCATTACATCCCCAATTTTTTATCCAATTTCAATACAATATTGCACACATATACTTTAAAGTAAAGAGAAAAATATTGTTAGCATTTGGTTTACAAAAACCCAACTCCTCTCCTCCTTTACACCCCCTTAATTTTTGTCAATGTCCTTTGTATAAAACTAATGTGGACCGATCACCAACAAAGTTGGCACATATATGTATTTTATGACCAAAAAATTAAAAACATCCCCTCTCCCCTTTTTCAACCCTTAATTTTTAGAGAAACCAACATTTTATCAGATTTTGATGGAACTTTGTACACATATTATTTTTTAAAAAAATACTGTCAACATTTGGTTTGCAAAAATTCAACACCTCTTCCCTTCTCCACCCTCTTAATTTTTGTCAATGTTTTTTATACAGAGCTACAATTGACACCGTTTGACCGACCACCATGAAAGTTGCCACATACATTTTAATGAAGATGGTTTCTGACCATACAAATTAAAATAACTACAACCTTTTCCCTTTTAAACCACTTAATTTTTATACAAGCTCGCAGTTTTTATTTGATGTTGATGGAAATTTACACACATATACTTTAAAACAAAGAAAAAAATAATGTCCAAATTAGTTTTACAAAATCCCTCTCCCCCTCTCACCCTCTTTGCAGACATATTCTTTAAATCAAACAAAAAAATACTGTCTACATTTGGTTTACAAAACCCCAACCCCTTTCTTATATTCTTGTATTTTATTTTTTATTTATAGTTTTTCAAAATTTGTTTTTTATATATGTATCCTCACCCAGTTATTATATTATCTACCACTTTCAATGTTAATATACTGTCAACAGTATCGATATCGATCCAATAAATGAGCTTCCCCCCTCCCCCTACACTACCATCCATGCCGGCGATGCCATTCACCAGATGGCGGTCTATGTGTACACATCTGACTCCGCCTGGTGTCACTTCTGCACGAATAAGGCCGTATGCCAAAATATTGCGCTTCTCTTGTGTTTGTCCCCCCCCCCCCCCCCCCTTGTGTTCATCGTCCCAGCCACCTTCATCTGTGGTAAGTGTTGGGTCATATTTCCCTATCCTTCCTTATTTTTATTGCCTTGAAGCATTTTCCTGTTCATTGTTATTATATATATATATAAAAAATGTGCATCCCTATATTTCACTCTGCGGTCACCAGCACCTAGCGCACACCACTGATGTTCGTGTGTAGTAGTAGCGTGGAGTTTCCCATTGTGGACAATGTTGGCCGAATGCCGGTAGCTGTGGTGAAGTGGAAGATATGGTGGTTGAAAGTATTCGATGTGGAGCACTTTCATATTTCAACCAAAGACATGTGTGTCTGAATATTTCACTTTCCTGCCACAACTACATAATTTATATGTGTAAGTAGCCTCAAGTCTCTTGTCGTGCACTATAGTCATTAGATGTCGGTAGCTATGGCAGTGTGGGGGATATGATGGTTTAAAGTGGCCAACGTAGGGCATTTTTCTATTTCTACCAAAGATTTGCGTGTCCCTATATTCAACTTGCAGCTAGAACTACCAAGTGCAGACCACGGGCGTTTGTGTGTGGTAATTGCATGTCAGTAGCTGAGGGGGTGTGGCAGATACAGTGGTTAAAAGTGGTTGACCTGATATGAAAATAGGCATGTGTCTCCCTATACTTCACTCGACAGTCCACTGGTGATAGATGTGACATTAACGTTAAGTCTCCCAATGTGCAACATCGTTGTGTCAAGTCGGTAGCTATGGGGGTGTGGGTGATATAATGGTTGAAATTGGTTGACGAAAGAAGTTTTCATATTTCGACCAAAGACACGTGTGTCCTTATATTTCACTTTGCAGTCATAAATACCCTGCACAGATCACAGATGTTTGTGTGTGGTATTAATCTCCCATCGTGCTCTATGGTGGTTACATATCGGTAGCAGTCAATCAAAATTCTTTACAAACATGAACGAAGTTGTGGCCACCAAATAGTTTTTAATATTAGTCTTGACACCAAAATAATTTTATAAAAATAATGTTATATTCATTTGAATTATTAGGATGGAAAGTAATATTATAGTGGATGTCGAAGCCTGGATGATGACATACTTAATACGCTATTATTGTACTGAAAATATATTTCAAATTATTGTTTTGTGCATAGATTGCTGTTTAAAGAAGTTACTTTTTACAATTTTCAAAGGAAAAAAAATGATTATTTTCAATAAAAACAAAATTAAATTTGTTGATTTCTTACCTTTGGTCATGTGACAGAAAACTCTCTACGATTGGTGGTCGCTTTAGTGTCATCACGTGCCTGTAAGTACTGCAGCTGTGAATGGAGTGGTCCCTATTATCCAAGTTTTCAGTTACTTTTATTGTTAGTTGCTGGCTGTTTATTGTTATTAATGAGTTTTCGTTTTAAATATAAAATGGAGATCAAGTTTGAAGAAGCCTACAGCGGAAAAGTAAAATATCGAAGTCATATTTTTGTTGTAGGGATTACTTTAAAAACCACCCTTGATTTTCATTATGCGAAGCTTAAAAATGTAACAACTTCAATGTAAGCATTGATAATAATTAAATTCAAAGCTAGTGTTTAGCAGAAATCACTCATAAGAATTACCAAAGCTTTACATTAAATTAGTTGTTTTGGGGTATATTGCTGAGAAGAATGCAAGCTGGAATGTAAGTATAAGGTAGACACAATTAAATAACTGGATGTTGTGGGCAATTTTTTAGTTGCAGATAAATAACAATAAATAAATTACTATGTTTTTTATTAGCCAATACAAGTGATTATTTAATGAATGTGTTTCACTTCACTCTCACAAGAACCAACTATGACATTTTCAGCATTTATTATTCACGTGTAAAGAATAGTGATGTGCCGGATATCCGTATCTGTATTCGCGGATATCCGAGGGGGAAAAAGATCTGTATCCGTATCCGTTACTTTTTTAGTGGATCTTTAACGGATCTTTTGTAAAGAATTTCACTAAGCACGTATATAAAATTTTAAAGATATCTAGCTATGAAATACTATTAACTTCAATTCCACTTACTTCATATTTCTTAAAATCTCATATCTGGCACATTTATATTACAAAAATTAATTATTTAAACATATATTTTACTACAATCAAGTCTTCACGGGTGTACTGCCGGATTGTGTTGTGGAAACACGATATTTTGACGACTAGCTCCGCCGTCCTCTTCAGGTGTGGAGACATCTGCACTGGTCGGCTGACTCACAGATACCCTATCTGTGAAGATGGCGGAACTAGTCGTCGAAATATCGTGTTTTCACAACACAATCCGGTGGTACACCCGTGAAAACTTCATTGCAGTCGTACGCCGGGAAAGTCTTCATTCTTATATTTATTTCACTAGTTTACCAAAGGTAACTGGTAACTTACCACTGTAGTAAGTTTTAAGTAATTATTTTAACTATCTTTATAGTGAGATCAGGCCTCTATTCTTTGTGATTTGCTAGCTGAAATTATGTTTAAGGTACTGCTAAAGTGTTTTTATCAGATAAAATAATCACTTTTACAGAAACTCAAAAAAATAAATGTTATATTTAACATTAAGTTTGGTAAATTGTAAAAGAGTAAATTGGCAGTTTTGTCACCCAAAAGTCTATTACGATGAGCATCATAAATTATTCCTTCTGCACTGAAAAACTGCCCTCTTGGGACCATTGTTACAGGTGATGATAAATATGTGCGACCCATTTATTTACTATTATTGTTAACAGCTTTTTTTAACAATCAGGTGCAGCTGATGTGCTGCACAATCAATATTATCTACGTCAGATAAAGTGCAGGAACTGTTCATGTTGGATTCTCCAACTCTTACCACGCAGTGCACATTTTGTTTGGGATTCCCCACCCTTCAAACATATTTTGAAATATTTCCGAAATGTAATCTCCCGTTTGGCGAGTATCTCCGCTTTTA
Source organism: Vandiemenella viatica (assembly GCA_031002005.1). NCBI lineage: Eukaryota > Metazoa > Arthropoda > Insecta > Orthoptera > Morabidae > Vandiemenella > Vandiemenella viatica. The sequence continues at coordinate 8,652,776 of JARYHS010012519.1, forward strand.
AAACGATATTTTCCATTATAAAATCTTTTCTAATGTTCTGGATACCAATGAAACACATTACCAAAAAGTCTACCAGATATAGGATGTGAAGGAAACTCTCTCAAAATCCTTCAACACGTCTTTATTTTCGATCCTAAAGTTCATTGCAGATAAATTCCGTAAAATATTTCCTGCCTTTTAGAACATAATTTTCAATAAAATTATCCAGCAATCGTCGGAACCCAAAATCTTCTGCGTGTTGAGAAGGTAATCCAGAAAAAAGCTATCATTTTTTCCAATTAAATAGTTTAAATAATTTTTATTATCCCACATTTTGACATTTTCTATGTATTCGTTAAAAATATTTTTCTGAATTCTCTTTATAGCGTTTTTAAAGACGTTCCCTGCAGAATGTGTTCGCCGGCAATCTTCTTAGCGTAGTCTTCTTTTAAGAATAACTCATATTTTTGTGGGTGTTTCGTCTGAAGATGAATTTTTAAGAAAGTTGTACATTCATGGGAATACATTCCTTCACAGAGTTTGTATTTAGCAGATTCGTCATTTACTATAGTAAAATATTTCCATATTACACTACTATACTTTTTTGTATAAATTGTTTTTTTTTTTTTTTTTTTAAATTTAACTTACAACTTCCCAAAAAACATAAACGTATATAATCTACGCAATCCTATGTCATCCTAAAATATAAACATAAACACGCACAGTACAAGGTCAAAACACTTCGTGTAAGCTAGTGGATAATATATCGTAGTTGACGACTTTTCCACTGTCGGTCCAAGTTGAGAAAGTTGAGATCCGTACCCGTATCCGCGGATCTAGACACTAATGATCCGTTTCTGTATCTGCGGATATGTATTTTTAACGATCCGGCACATCACTAGTAAAGAAGCCACTAATCCATATAGCTATGTGGTCAAAGAGTATGGTTGGAATTAGGAATGAGCGAGGATGGGTTGGAAACACGTTTTTCCTTTGTGAATTTTCTTTTATTTATGTTTGTTATACTACAGAATCATTTTCACAAAAATTCATCAAAATATTAATTTGTTTTTATTCGAAGAATTCACAAATTTTTGGACAATAACCATCGTGCAAATGTTTGAATCACAAATTGCTGTCATACAAGAAAACTTTTATGAAATTACATCATTCCATAGCCACAAACACATTTTATATATGAAAACAGTAGCTTAATTCATTTAAATTATCTTCCTTCTTCCTTCAATTTTTAATTATATCAGACATATACTATCATGGCAAAAAATACAGGTGCATGATGATTAATAATGGAATTTATTTTAACAGCAAAATTATTTATACAAATTTCATGCTAATCTTGCGAAAGTTCCCAAATGATGACAAAGTTGAAATTTACTTTTCTGACATAAATGTGTCCATTTAGGAGGCATTACTTTTAATGTAAAAATAATTTTTGGTTTGCAAAAAAAAAAACTTTGTTTTTGTTTTTGTTTTTGTTTTTTCAGTGTGCAAGTAATGTTCAGTTTAATTTTTGAAGTCTTCTTTGGTTACGCTTAAAATGTTCATAGTAAGGTTATTATCCAAAAATTTGCAAAAAAATTGAACAAAAACAAATTTCTATTTTAGTGAATTTATGAAAATAATAATAATATGAATATGTAATGCTACCACACCAAATACTACTGAAAGAAAATGTACACAGAAACAAACAAAACATATTCCGAAAGATCGATACTAATGACCCAAAACTTACTGATACTCAGTTAAAACCCATGAATATTGATATTAGTATCAATTATAGGAGGTGTCATATACTATACATCTGACTTTTTTTGTTCTCGGATGCCGATTTCTGCATTAAAAATCTCTCTCCTTGTTGGAAGCATCTTTAGCAGCTTTTTCTGTTGAATATGTGTGTACATGCCACCAAAATTGCAGTGTAAATTATTTTCATACGAAATGATATGTGGATCAGCCGCAATATTATCGGGTTTCTATGAGCAAGTTGCAGTGACTTCATTTCATATTTCAGCTATTGTGGGAACACTTACGGTGTTTCGGGAGTTTTTATTATTGTTTGTACATTAGTGCATTACATGCTACTAATTACTTATAAATTGCATTTTATACACAAATTCAGAGAAACAAGCCAGACATTACGTATCAACAAAGAGCGCTTACTAGCACGTGACGTCACCGACTTTTGTCGGCTCGCAACAGATAGCAAAGGATAATTTGGTGCGCATTTATACAATTTAAATTTTAATGATTAATTTTAAATAAAACATTTGTCAAAAAATGAATGGTATTGGGTAAATAACATGTAACAATAAACAATTTAAAACAATTTTTTACAATAATTGTCAGATAGCCTATTGAAGTTTCATTTATGACTGAGTCCTTATATTATGACAATATAGTTATAAATAATAAAGGATGGTGAAAATAACTCATCACAAACCAATTGAGGGTTGCGATGAGAGAATAACTTGTAACTTGGACACAAAAATACAATATTTCAGTATAAAACCTTTTTTCGTGCACTAGAGATTGAGCAGCATAGTTCTGGAAGTGTGCACACAACGAAGGTTACCCCATAACTGACTAGGCAGCGGAAGAAATGGTGAGGGGAGTGGGTGATCTATTAATAAGAGGACTATCGATATGTCTGGGCATCTGAGGTAATATATACTTATCAAAGGCATTGGTGAAATGTATATATGCAACAAAGGGTACCTGGTATTGACGCAAAAAAGAAAAAGTGATAAGTGGTAGGATTGAGATCAGGATATTCTGGTTTCTATCTCCGGAGGTATGGTACAGTTGTCATATACCTAGGGTATATTCTTTAAAAACTAAAATTGGAGACATTGCAACAACTATATGAAAGTGTTAAGCATTTTGTAAAGTTAGAGTCTAGCTAGTGGTGACACACAAGCTGACCCAGAAGCCATGCGCTAGATAAGTGCCACCTACAAGCACATTAATTACAAGACAGCAGCTGCTGTAATAACCTCAAAGACTCTTAGCGATCGAACCGCTTGCCATATCAAATCCGAGAAACCAACATTCCTAGTCCTCTCTCAAATACCTAACTGTAAGAGGAGGTGCCACCGAGCATAGCATCGTGTCAACAAGGCGGGTCTGTTAGGGCCCACAGCCGCAGCAGCTAGCCACTGTCCAGCCTGCTAATAATGTAAATAGTATAGCTAGCCGTTTTAAGGATCATGCTATGATTCTAGGAGGCGACTTCAATCTGCCTTATATTGACTGGCATAATTACGTTCACATCACAGGTGGCAGGGATAAGGCAGCTTCTGAAGTAATTCTCGAGTTGTTGTCAGATAATCATCTCGAGCAGCTAGTTAATGAACATACGCGGTGTCATAACGGTAGCGAAAACATTTTAGACTTGCTGGTTATCAACAGGCCAGAATTATTCACCGACATTTCAACGACCACAGGAATAAGCGATCACAAAGCGGTAATTGTGACTATCAAATTAATGACCAAGCGAAAAAGGAAAAAAGGGCGAATTGTATACAGATTCAATAAGGCTTCAAAGGAGTGTTTTAGAAACTACCTGAGGAATAATTACCATAACTTCAAGTCAAACAAAGGATACGGTTGAAGAGATGTGGCATCGTTTTATATATATAGTCAGGGAAGGAATGGAAATACATATACCAAAGTGGACAATAAAGGGGAGAATGATCCACCGTGGTACACATGAGAAGTCAAAAGATTACTCAAAAAACAAAGGAAAATACACGCATGCTCAAGAAGGAAGGGGTGTCAAAGCGATTTAGAAACCTTAGCTGATTTAAGAGGACGTATTAAGAATGTAATGCGCGAGGCCTTTAATGATTTTCACTCCAACTCTCTCTCTAAGAGTCTCACAGAAAACCCAAAGAAATTTTGGTCGTATGTTCGAAAAGTCAGTTGTACCAACAGCAATATTCCAGCACTAGTTCGTGAAGGGTCCGAGGTTAATGAAAGCCGCGATAAAGCTAACATACTAAATACTGTCCCAAAAATTCATTTACACATGAACATAAGGATAGTATTCCCGTTTTCCCACGCCGTGGCGAGTCGGTGATGGAATCATGACGAATAGATACTGCAGGTATCATTAAGCAATTAGAGCTCCTGAAGTGGGGGAAAGCACCGGGCCCGGATGGAATTCCAGTAAGAGTATTTTCAGAGTATGCGGTGGAAATCGGGCTATTTCTGTCTGATATATTCAGTAAATTATTAGGAGAGCGAAAAGTACCTTCAGACTGGAAAATCATGCAAGTAACTCCGATTTTCAAAAAAGGTGATCGAAGTGATCCTGGGAACTATCGTCCCATATCTATAACATCTGTTTGTAGTAGAGTTATGGAGCATATTATATGCTCGAACATTATGAATTTTCTAGATGATAATAATTTGCTTACAACAAATCAATATGGATTTCGGAAGAAAAGATCATGTGAAACACAGCTGGCCCTATTTACACACGACGTAATGAAAGTTATCGATGCAGGTTCACAAGTAGATGCAATTTTTTTAGATTTCCAGAAAGCCTTTGACTCTGTGCCACACAACCGCCTTTTAGCGAAGCTTCAAGCGTACGGTATATCGGATCAGCTTTGTGAATGGATAAACGATTTTCTAACTGGTCGGTCGCGGTATGTTGTCGTTGAAGGAGAAAGTTCTTCTAATCTAGATGTTACATCGGGTGTACTTCAAGGAAGTGTAATAGGACCACTTCTTTTCTTAATTTTTATAAACGATGTCGGAGACAAAGTGAAAAGCCTTTTTTAGATTGTTTGCTGATGATGAGGTTATTTATAGGGAAGTAAGAAATTTGGCCGATTGCTTAGAAATTCAGGGCGATCTGGATGTTATTTTGGCTTGGTGCGCTGAGTGGCAACTTACGCTAAATTGTAAAAAGTGCAAGACAATGAGCATAATTAATAAAAAAGAATCCGATTGTTCAGAAATACGAGGTAAACAGTTCAATTATCATGATGGAGAAAATGAGTCATGAGGCTCGGGACTCATTTTCTCCATCATGATTAAGGTTTAATAACCGAAATATTGAGTTTATTTGTGTGTTTATATATGTTCTTCTCTCGTCGCTGCCTTCAACTTTGGTGAGTGATGAGTCATTTTCCCTGTCCTTACAATTAAATCACATTGTATATACTTCGAGAACAAAATTGGACAAGCAGTTCACTAGACGGGTCAAATCTGAGCTTAATCATTTGAAACGCGAAACTAAACCTCACTCTATATACTCCTATCCATTCTCATCACAAGAGGTTCATGAAGGTTTAAATACCCTTCGAAATGGAAAAGCTGCAGGATTAGATGGGGTTCGTCCAGAACTATTGAAAAACTGTGGACCAGCTACATCTCGTTAGCTTGCCTCATTCTTCAGTTCCATACTACAATCTGGAAGGCTTCCCCAGATCTTCAAGCGAACTAAAATCATTGCTTTACTCAAACCAGGAAAAGATCCAACTTTCCTACAAAGCTACCGTCCGATAGCCTTACTCAGTGTCACTTCCAATTACTGGAAAGGATTACATTGAACAGAATAGCTGCAGCAATCGAAGCTCTGATCCCTGTTGAACAAGTCGGGACCGTAGTGATCAGGTCCTGTCTCTTATCACCTACTTGGAAGTAGGTTATCAGAAGAAAATGAAGAACGTATTCTGTATTCCTAGATCTTTCAGCAGTATATGATACAGTTTGGAGAGAGGGTCTCCTTCTCAAACTGATCAAAGCAGTTCCTTGATAATTTCCTTACTGGAAAACATGTTAAGAAACCGCCTGTTCCAGGTGCATACTGAGTTTAGCAGGAGCAGATTTCACAAGCTAAATAATGGTTTACCACAAGGGTCAGTTCTCTCCCCTATACTTTTCAATTTATATACTCATGACCTGCCAGCCACAGTCTCTCGCAAATTTGTATATGCTGATGACATCAGTCTTACAGTCCAAAGAACTAACTTCGTGGAGGCTGAAGAAATTCTGACTCATGACCTTCAGGAAATGGATGCCTACTTTCGAATATGGCGCCTTCAACCTAATCCACAGAAATAGCTACATTCCATCTTAGCAACAAACAAATAAACTACCAGCCAAATATATTGTTCAGAGACTAGATGCTGAAGTATAACAGTATGACATTAGATAGGTCCCTAACCTACAAAAGGCATCTTCAGAATACAGTCGCCAAGCTTAAAAGCCGGAAACACTTACTTCAACGTCTGGCAGGAACTTCATGGGGAGCTGATGCAAATACATTAAGAACAGCCCTAACATTGGTTTACTCCACAGCTGAATACTGCTCCAGCATATGTCTTAATAGCTCTCACACCCAGTTGGTGGACGTCCAGCTTCGACAGACAATGCGCATTATAACTGGCTCACTTTTATCTACACCTATTCAGTGGCTGCCGGTGCTCAGCAACATACCACCACCTCATATCAGAAGGCAAAATGTTCTACTAAAACTATGGTTGAGAATTTTGAACAATGAGGCTCTTCCCATGCATGGAGATGTTAGGGAATACAAAATACAGATGAAGTCACGTCGCCCTGCCTGGAAGACTGCTGTCAGTCAAACATCTAACTCCTTCAGCCCTACAGATAGCTGGACAGCGGAATGGGTATCGTCAGCACCACAGGACATAGTGCAAATTACCAATCCCTGCTCAAAACTACCAGGTTTCAATTTACCGCGGTCAATTTGTTGTAAACTAAATTGGATTAGATGTGGTAAGGGAAGAGCTGCTTCAACTCTCCACACCTGGGGCTAGGCAGACTCTCCGTACTGTGACTGCGGTGATGTCTTATAAACTGTGTCGCACATTTTGCAGGACTGCTCACTGCGTGCCTTTCCTGGTAGTGTGGAAGACCTAAATTTGGCTACGCCGGAGGCATTGGCCTGGTTGTAGTGGTTATGATTGGAGATCCTGTCTCAGTGGCCGGTTCCGTGCGTTGTCCGCTGTACTATGTGTACATATGTGTGTTTAGGTTGTTCATTGATTTGTATAAATGTCAAATAGCATCATACGCAAAATAAATAAAAACCAGTGTAAGTGCAGTTATTCATTTGAAATTTCCTGGTTAGCCTAGCTGTGCTGTGTAGGCAGCCAGTGTAACTTACACTTGGGATATAATCAGACTCGCTGAAGGTTTCCGAGTCACTTCCAATCTCCAATCCTTTCTTGTCTACTTTTCATCTTGGTTTGGATTTACCCTCCAAATTATTTGCTCAAACACCAGAATGCCATTAATAATTGTTTTCTGATGCATTATGTATGGCAAAGAAGGATTTAAGACAAACCATTTTAATATAATAAGATTCTCAATGTTTTTGAGTATCTGTGCCATACCGCAATCATGTATATTAGCAATGATTTAATTCTCCTCCAATTTAAATTGCAATTCATCACCTTTTGTTTCCTGCAAATCCTAAATAGATTGCTTTACAACATACAAGTAGTGTATCAAATCACTGCTATAATTTAATGTTGAAACAAATTTATTGGCATATTAATTGCAGTAAAGCTAATTCCCAGCTCTGACAGTCATATTTACAGAGTTACAGTCCTCTACAAAACTTTGTCATTTTGATATTATTTTGATTATTATCTTAGCAGCGCAAATAAACACAAATTAATGTTGTTATAATTTTCAGTTTCTGAAATTCTTTGTTTGCACTTAACTAGTTTGAGTTAATGCCTACTCAAATTCAGGTGTGTGGTATGTACAAGTTATGAATGAAGAGGCTAAGAGGTGTCACATAGTGTTTGATCATATTTAACAACACTGCCCAAATGTCAGGGTAGGTATTAAAAATGACTGAAATAATTAATTTATATGTATTGTTTACAAACATCTCTGTATTAAGACATCTAAGAAGCTAAATACTAACCACAGTCTCAATAAAAGAGAATGAGATAAAATGATGAAAAAGTATACAACACCTGGTATGACCGGAAGTGACGCTTTTTCCATTCAACTAGTGCTATTTGAGCTATAACTAGTGTCAACACTAGAATGACAAACATCTCTGCATGCATGGCCTCGTGGCCTTTGTGCTGTTGGTGAATTCTCATATGTTCCAACCTGAAACAAAAGTAGCTGTGTAATATTATAGCAAAGAACCATTAACACAATTGTTTACAGGAATAAACAATTGTATGAGTAATTTTACATTAGGACATTATAGATCTAAAACAAAATAAATATACACTAACTTTATTACCCAACAAACCTATTTCATGTAGTATGACATGCGATAGAGAGAGAGAGAGAGACACTCACAAGTCTAGCAGTCTGAATGAATTTTTTTTTTCTAATAGGGCTTTCTTTCGCCTAGATGTCTTTACACGAGGAAGGAAAAGAAAGCAAATCAGCCATAGCCTTTAAGGGTGATTCCAAAAAATCGTGGAAAACCAAAATCTGGATGGCCTCACCAGTGACTGAACCCGTGTCCTCTCGAATGCCAGGTCTAAACATCCACCAGGCAAGGAGATATATGCCATAATCAACCTTAATTAAGCATGACAGACATAAGCAAAAACTATGTCACAGTAGACTTAGCCACTCTGATAACTATTTAAAGCTTTTTTCTCTATAAACCTTAGCACAGAAAAAAGAAGGGAAAAGAAAAGCCTCTTATCAGACAATACAACTTGGTTTGAGCCAAGTTCAGTGTGACAGTCAGATTTAGAGAAATCGAAACATATTGGTAAAAGCAAGATGCGGACACAAAACACCAATTCCATATTTTCAAAACATCATCTCAGTAATATAGAGCATACTCTATAATATAATATAGAGCATGGTGTTAGTTATACAAAGACTACTGTCTCCCTGTATTTTTTTTACTTATAACTCTACACCACATCCATGTCAAGGTCATTAGAGGCAGGATAGGACTGGGAACAAAGAAAGGGAAGGAATTCGGCCACGGCATTTGCCTGGAGTAATGTGGGGAAACCATGGAAAACCCAAATCTGGATGCCCAGACTAGGATTTGAACCCAAATGCAAGGCCAGAACGTTAACCATTCACCTACCACACGTGGTGCTTCCTCATTCATTTCTTTCACGTAGACCAAAACATCCTACAGTATTCCCCTTTTCCTTCTCCCACTACTGCATTTCAGTCACCCATGATTATTAGATTTTCCTTCCCTTTCACATATTGGATTAATTCTTCAATTTGAGCGTATATTTCCTCTATTTGTTGATCATCTTCCTGTGACGTTTGCATGTACACTTGAACTAACGTGGTTGGTGTAGACGGTTTTAAACCTCATCAAAATTATCTTGTCACTAAACTGTTCATAATAATTCACCCATTTCACTACTCTCTTATTCATTACAAATTCCATACCAGTGACGCCACTGACAACTTATGTGCTAATTATCCTGTGTTTCCCAGACCAGAAATCCTGTGCAGATCTCCATTTAATCTCACTAATCCCAATGACATCTAACTTAAGTTGTTTTGCTTTATCTATGGAAAAATGTGAATAATGTGAATAATTCCCTTCACCCAACTTTTTTTGTAATGAATTACAAAAAATAGACCAAACACTATTAAGATCCAAAATGATCAATGTTACATATTGCTCATCAGAGCTACACTACATAAGCAGCTAATAAGAAAATGGGGAAAGCATGAATTAAAAACTTGCCATGAAACATATTACCACATTATCTTACCTCCATTTTTCTTCAGGCGTTAGTTCGGATAGAGTCTGAAACAAAAAAAAGGAAAATATACAATGCTGTGACTTATTATTTTTTTATTGCCAATAATTTACAAATTAAACTTCTTAAATTCAACATAAATAAAAAATATCTATGGAACCATAATTATTATTTATTCTAGATAATATACAAATATTAAAGACAAGTGTGAAAAAGAAGGTGTAAAGAGAAAGTTTTTAAGCCACGAGTAATTTTTCATGAAAGAAATTTCCTTAATGGAATATTTAAGAAGTAGAAAAACAGTGGTAAGGGATAAAAACTTTTTATTAATATCAAACTGCCAAAGGAAAAACACTGGTTACAAAGATGGATTTGCTTGGGACATGGAATTGACTAAGTTCCATATTTTACTTTCGGCAGAAAGCTAAATGTGGAAATGTAAATTTAGTGATAATTGCCCTATCAAATCATCACAATGATTTGAGCTGTACACTAAAAACTGTTTTTCTGGAAGTGATTCAGCATATTTTTATACCTTCATATGTTGTCTGGATACTGAGACATCCATAAAATTTCTATTGCATATATAGATCAGCATGAATTAAGTTTTGTTTAGTCCCCATCCCTAATTTAGGAGCGAAGGATACGAAAGTTTAATCAATTTTGTCACTCAATGTTGATCGTAAAAACTCTTTGGTACTTCCCATTGTCGTAAAACATTTTATTTTGTGATAAAGTTTTACCTCCAAATTACAAAAATTCTTATGCTGATGATGTATTTACCCCTTATCTAAAACACACATAAAAGTGCTTTCAACCATACTTACATTATATGCCACTTACTTTTATTACAAACAGATCTTACTTTGCTGAAATATGTGCTAAATTTTATTTTGGCTCTCTCCTTACTTTGGAAATTAGAGAAAATAAAGTTTTTAACTGATTACAACACTACATTATCATAATTCCACTGCAATTCCTGTAATCCTAGAAACAGGTAATTTGGAAAACATGTATGGTTTCAAACCAAAATCATAAGAAAAATCCAACATTGGTGACTTTCTCCATATTTATTCATGTCCATTCCAAATGTCAAATGATTTGGTGCATATTTGTATGATAATATATTTGCTCTGGCTGACGCTATAAATCCCAAATTTCTATTACGTATAGAGATCAGTAAACAGCAAAGGAAAGATATCACAAGGATAATAAGAGGAGTTAAAAGAGCTTTCAAAAATCACTACTTATTGAATTACAAGATAGTTTTGTTCAATATATCTACTGAATCTTTCATCAGACTTTTAAGCTTAAATTAAAGGGTATCAAGCCCTAAGGATATTCTTCAATGATGAAAAATGTAGAATTGGCCTAAACAATACTGAGAACTGTGAGGACTCTGATCAGCTTCTAAATTCTCCTACACCAAACCATAAATTAAAATTCCAAGGACATAGTACTAACATTGATAGATTTTTAAAAAGGATTTTGCCTCTGTCAATAGGGAAACATTGGATAAAATGATTCAAAAATTTGGAGGGAAATTTAAATAGGCAAAACCTGAAACACATACACAATTTAAAAAGTAAAATTTATGAGTGAAATATCAAAGCCTATCAAGTTACATACAGATGTGTGGCAAAGTGATGGTTTGTCACACATTCCGTTGAACTGTCTCTTAGAAAAAATTGTAAGAATTTGGAATGAAAAATTAAAAGAACACAAAATTTCATCAAGTCTGGAGAGAAAAACAAAGATGTTGAAATTAATTGCCTGGAATTTGCAGACGATTTTCAGAGAGTCTTACATATGTGACAAAACAAATCAATCTCTTGGAAGAAATAGCTAACCAAACAGATTTGAAAATTTTTGTAAGGGGGGGGGGGGGGCTCATTTACTACAAACATTAAGAATGCACCAAGATTTTTAACAGCAGATACAGGGCGAACGGGTAAAATAGTCCCCCAGTTGGATTTCCGGGTGGGGACTGCTCAGGGAGGAGTCATCAGAATGGATAGAAACATTCCACAAATCGGAGCATGGAATGTTAGAAGTCTGAATAGGGCAGGTAGGTTAGAAAACTTAAAAAGGGAGATGTAACAACTTAAGTTAGATGTTTTTGGGATTAGTGAGATTAAATGGAAGGACGCACAGGATTTCTGGTCTGGGAAACACAGAATAATTAGCACACAAGCTGTCAATGGAGTCACTGGTGTAGGATTTGTAATGAACAAGAAAGTAGGGAAACGGGCGATCGTTTATGAACAGTTTAGTGACAGGATTATTTTGACGAGGTTAGAAACTAAGCCAGTCCCAACCACATTAGTACAAGTGTATATGCCAACGTCACAGGAAGATGATGAAGAAATAGAAAAAATATACACTGAAATTGAATAATTAATCCAATATATGAAGGGGGAGGAAAATCTAATAATCATGGGTGATTGGAATGCAATAATGGGAGAAGGAAAAGAGGGGTATACTGTAGGAAGTTTTGGTCCAGGAGAAAGAAATGAGCGAGGAAGCAGGTTGTTAGAATTTTGTGAAAGATATAAGCTAGTAGTGGCAAACATACTGTTTAAGAACCACGCAAGAAGAATATACACCTGGAAATGTCCTGGGGATACAGGCAGATATCAGCTGGATTATATCATGGTCAAACAGTGATTCAGGAAACAAGTTCTAGACTGTAAAGTGTACCCAGGAGCAGACATAGACTCTGACCATAATTTGATATTAATGAAGTGCAGGCTGAAATTCAAGCAAATAAGGATGCAATATAGTCGAAACAGACTTCAAGTGAATAAACTGAAACAATCTAACATAAGAGAAAAATTTGCAGAAATGGTAGATTTAGGACTAAGAAGTAAGGAGTTCAGCCGAGGATTAATGGAATACATTGAAGAGAGAAATAATGAAAGCTGGTAAAGAAGCATTAGGCTTTAGGGAACAAGCTACCCTAAAACCTTGGATCATAGAAGAAATTTTGGAGCTGATGGATCAGAGGAGAAGGCACAAAAATGCTCAGGATGAGGGTAATGCAGGCAATTTAGAGATAAACAGGAAATGCAAAAAAGAGCAAAAGAAAAATGGCTCCAAGGAAAGTGTGAAGAAGTAGAAAAGGAAATGGTCATAGGTACAGTACATGTTGCATATAGGAAGATAGAACATAATTTTGGAGAAATGAAGAAAAGAGGTGTAAATTAAAGCTGCCAGTGGGAAACCACTTTTAAGCTCGGATGATAGAGCTAACCGATGGAAGGAATACACTGAGAAACTGTATGATGTGGACAACTTGAACAATAACGTAATGGAAAAGGAAGGCAATGTCGACATTGATGACTTAGGAGATGCTGTTTTGAGGACAGAATTTAAAAAAGCTCTGAATGACTTGAAAGCAAATAAGGCAGTTGGAATTGATGAGATCCCTGCAGAACTTCTTAAATCCCTAGGAGAGGAAGGAATTGAAAGATTATTCAAGCTGATATCAAAAAGTTATGAAACAGGAGAAATTCCAACTGATTTTAATAAAAATATCATCTTCACACTTCCAAAGAAAGCACAAACCGACAAATGTGAGAATTATCGCACCATTAGTCTAACATCACATGCTTCAAAATTATTGAGCAGAACAATATACAGAAGGATGGAAAGGGTAGTAGAAGAGATAGTAGGTGAAGATCAGTTTGTGTTTAGGAAAAATCGTGGTACGAGGGAAGCAATTCTGTCTTTAAGATTAATACTTGAAGGGCAGATCAAGAAAAACAATGATACTTTTATGGCATTTGTTGATTCAGAATAATCTTTTGATAATTTTAGGTGTGACAAGATTTTCAGAATTTATAGTCAGGTCTAAAATATCAAGATAGGACAATACTTTATAATCTATATAAGAATCAATTGGCTATAATAAAAGTAGAGAATCATGAAAGACATGCATCAGTTAAAAAGGGTGTGAGACAAGGTTGTAGTCTATCGTTGCTAATATTCAACTTGTACGTAGAACAAGCAATAAAGAAAATAAAAGAAAAATTTACATGTGACTGAAGTGTTCAAGGAGAAAAAATTAGTTTTCAGGGAGAAAAAATCAGTATGCTACGATTTGCTGATGACATTGTCTTGTTAGCAGAGAGGGCTGAGGATATTGAGAAGTTACTGAATGGCACGAACAAAGTACTGAAGGAAGATATTGGACTGAATATAAATCAAAGCAAGACAAAAGTGATGAAATGTAGCAGAAATGATACCAATAGTAGTAGATTAAATATAAAAATAGGATCGGATACAATAGGAGAAGTAAGAGAATTCTGTTGCTTGGGAAGTAAAACTACAACCAATGGCTGAAGCAGGAATGATGTTAAAAGCAGAATAGCACTAGCAAAAAGAGCCTTCATGAAAGAGAGAAACCTTTTAGTTTCAAATATTGATCTAGGAATTAGAAAGAACTTTTTAAAACTCATTGTGTGGAGCACAGCACTTTATGGTAGTGAAACATGGACTTAAGGAATACCAGAAATAAAGAAAATTGAAGCATTTGAAATGTGGTGTTACAGAAGAATGCTGAAAATTAAGTGGACTAAGTAAGAAATGAACGAGTTTTGGAAATGATGGGTGAGAAAAGAAGTTTGTGGAAGAAGTTTACAGAAAGAAGAGACAGGCTGGTAGGTCATATTCTGAGACACGCAGGATTGGTTAATTTGTTAGTGGAGGTAACAGTTGAAGGTAAGAACTGTAGAGGAAGACAGAGGTAGAATATATGAAGCAGATAATTGAGGACGTGGGCTGTAAAGGGTATGTAGAAATGGAGAGGTTAGCACAGGATAGGAAGGGATAGGGATTCCATCAAACGAGTTGAAAGACCGACGACAGCAAAAAAAGGGCCAACAGAGAAAGTAAACCATTTTGATATTTGGGAGAAATAATTCTTGAAAATAGCTTAGATAAATCTGCGAATGGGGAAAGGATAGACAAGATACTAAGAACTTTTATATCATATAGTGTTTACTAGCTGGTACTCACGACTTCGTTCGTGTTTGTAAGGAATTTGGATTCACAGCTACAGACATCTAACCATTATAATGCACGATGGGAGACTCGATGCTATTACCACACACAAACGTCAGTCATCTGTGCTATGTAGTTCAGGCAGCAAAGTAAAATTTACGGACACACGTCTTTGGTCGAAATACGAAAATATCTTTGATCGGCCAATTTCAACCACCATATCTCCCACACCCCCACATCTACCGACATTTAACCACCAGATTGCATGATGGGAGATTCACTGCTACTACCACACACAAACATCAATGATCTATCCTATGTATTTGTGGCAGGAAAGGAGACACAAATTTTTGGTCAAAATATGAAAACGCCCTGCATTGACAACTTTAATCATCATATCTTCCACATCCCCACAGCTTTCGGGATTCGGCCAATGTTGTGCACGATAGGAAGCTCCGTGCTACTTCCTCACACAAACACCAGTGATCTGTGCTATGTATTGGTGGCTGAAAAGTGAAATAAAGGGAAAAACATGTCTATTTTTATATATGTATAAGATTTAAAAATCTTAAAATAAGGCAATATAACTCAGTTGTGAAACTGAAATGTCTTTACTTGAGTGACTGCCTAGTATTGAACTACAAATCGGATAAAATGGAATCACTAGAAAGAAAAATCTTTATAAAAACCTTTGGTTCAACAGAACTATCGAAATTAAAAAGTGATTAGGAAAGCAGAATATAGAAAAATATATCAATAGGAAAAAGGAGATTGCTGTTTTTTAGATATGTCTACAGAATAAATGGTAACAGATTAACCAAAAATATATTCTCGTTTATCTTTGAGAGAAAAAAATCAGCAATAAGGTGGATTCAAGAAGTCAAGAAAGATTTGAAAATAAATAATATAAAAGAAGAGAAAGCTATGGAAAGAGAAATTTTTAGAAAGAAGGTATTAAGTATGTTAGGGTTCCAAGGCAGAGGAGGAAAGAAGTATGTTCTTAAGTGGTCCCAGGAGAGAAGAAAGAAACACAGTAAAACGATGAAGGAATATTGGATTGAACGCAAGAAAAAAACAACAACAAATGATGAAGAATTGAAATTGGTATGTGGTTCTAGCAGGCCTCATCGGAAAGAAGAAGAGAGCATCTAGCTTAACTAACAGATTTAATTGACAACACCCTCCACTCTCAATTTCCTTATGATGGCAGAGTCACACACTGACCAGTATCAGTTACTCATTTATCAAGATTGTTGGTGTCACACACTAAAGGGCGTATTCGGTAATAGAAAGAATATTGATAATTGTGTAACCTTAATGTGGGCAGTGGTGTGTGCAGACATTTCTGACAAATAAAAAATATAAATTGATATAGCTTCAATTGAGATGATTGGCAGCTGTGAGTTGTGGACTGCTGGGGAGAAATTTCCTCGCAGCAAGAGGCGAGGTGTGTAGAGTTTCAGATGTAAGCATCTATAGCAAGAGCTTTCCCTTGCTGATCAATATTTCTAATTTGATCATATCATCGGATTTTGCGGCATACCATGAAAATCTATTAATCATGAACAGTGGAATATGTCTGTTGGGTCTCCATTTGACGATACAATACTGTTGCTGCAGACTTCAAGACACTGCAATGTTGACAATGAGACACAATAGATGGTCCCATTGTATCAACTCATCAAGCACCAGCTTTCAACAATATCAAAGTCTGACATAGTATCCCACTGTCCACTCCAGAGAATACATTCAAGAAGGACTTTGACTCATAGCTTAGAGACTGGCTACCATCATCTGATAATCTCACTGCTCTAAGTTTGCAAACATTTATGACCTACTAAGGGAATGTTAAGCTATTTAAATTTTTTTTAACATTTTCATGGAATAAATATTCATTTACACATTGTTAGGAGGATTTTAAAAAAAAAAACATATTTTTGCAAATCTTATTATTATATATATATATATATGTTATTAGGGAAAAAAAGGGACTGAAAGCACATATATTAAACATTAGGATAGGATAAAAACCACCGATTAACATAGAAGAGGATTCCTGCAGTGTTGGTACACAGAAAAAAAAACAAAAAAAACACGAACACACATAGATGAAGAAATTTTTGGGACAAGCCCTTTATCAACAGGAGAACATTATGGGAGGTGGGTACACATCTGTCTCCACCTGGTGTTTCACTTCTGCACGAATAAGGCTGTAAACCGAAATATTGCGCTTCTCTTGTGTGTGTTTTTTTTTTGTGTTCATCATCCCAGCCGCCTTCATCGGCAGGGAACAAGGAACACAAAAAAGAACGAACACAAGAAAGCACAATATTTTGGCTTATAGCCTTACTCTTGCAAAAGTGAGACACCAGGCAGAGCCAGACGTGTACACGACAGCGGCCGACTGTTGAATGGTATGACCAGCATAGATGGTAGTATAGGAGGGGGAGGGGGGAGGGAGTGCGAGTACTAGATCGATAATCGATAAGAAGTGTGAGAGAACGTCACTATGAGGAGACAGAATACTTGGCTTTAAGGTAAAAGCTACAGAAATAGGATATACTGTTTTTCACTTGTGTATATTTCACTAAAATGTGCCATATATAATGGTCAAGTCACCTAAATTTTATAATTTTTTTAAAATTGAAATGATCATTTACTGTAGACTTGGCTCAGGACAAGATCTTATAACTTTTATTTTTGCTAAACAACTACAAGATTTGGCCCTGTTTGTAAAGGAATTGTTTTTGTTGGGATCTATATCTCCTACAAGTTCAGACCCCTGCCATGTGGTGGGAGACAGGCAACATGGTGAAGTAAGGGATGGGCTGCATGGATGAAGTATAGTGGGGACCTAATGTGTCGTGGAACTGACGCATGACTGTGAAGGCCCAATGGGAACCCTGAGAAATGGTGAAGCCCTAATATACCGAGCGTGGTGGTGTAACGGATAGCGTTCTGGCCTCACATTCAGGAGGACGGTGGTTCGAATCCCTGTCCAGGCATCAAGATTTGGGTTTTCCATGGTTTCCCAAAATCACTCCAGGCAAATGCCGGGATGCTTGAAAGCTTAAAAAAAAAACAGCATTGGAAAGAATGGATGACACATGGACAGGAAAACAATTTTGAACACTCGACATCTTACATAAAAACTTCTTGTCACTGAATGGTGTAAGTGGCAATAGAGTAATAGAAGAGAGGAACTTATGGATACCAAGATTGAACAAAACAAAATGGAAAGATCAAGGAATTAAGGAAATAGGGAAAGTGTAAAAACTACAAAGGTCTGGAGAACTAGACAAGAGTCATATTGGAGAAGCAACTGTATTGGAAGACAGAATGGCAGGAAAAGTTATAAACAGAAGGATACTAAACTAACAATGGTCATAAGTGGAGAGACAATAGATATCACTCAAGTTTATGTAACCAAAGTTGAGTGTACAGAAGAACAGAAAGAATTCATACAAGATCTAGAGTCAGAAATCAAACAATAAGTCAATACAATAGGACATTCAGATGCCAAAGTTGAAAAAGATAGAACAGGGAATGAAGAGATAATGGGAAATTATCATATAGAAACAAGGAATAAGGACGGAGAAGACTGGCTGGAATTATGCGCATGGAACACCTGACACCATTGGATTAGAAGTCTCACCAATTACATACTGTTCTCCAAATATTTATATTTCAACCCAAATGAACAGCTTCAGCAAACCAGCAAACAAAATAATCCAAGGGACTGAGTGTTGGAAGCTGCCAGATAGGTGTATAAAGAAAGCATTTCAGCAGATAGTAAAAGGTAGTTTACACAAGGATGAGCTAAGTTTTTTTTAACTGCTTAACGTCTCTTAAGAGCGAGGTCTTTAGAGACGGGAAAGGATGGGGGACAAGGAATGGGAAGGAACTTGGCCATGGCCTTTTGAAGGAAGCATCCCGGCATTTGCTTGGAGAGATTTGGGAAACCATGGAAAACCCAAATCTGGATGTAAGGACGGGGATTCGAACCGCCATCCTCCTAAATGCGAGGCCAGAACACTAACCGTTACACCACCACGCTCGGTAATGAGCTAAGAATAGCA
This sequence comes from Vandiemenella viatica, assembly GCA_031002005.1. Lineage (NCBI taxonomy): Eukaryota > Metazoa > Arthropoda > Insecta > Orthoptera > Morabidae > Vandiemenella > Vandiemenella viatica. The sequence continues at coordinate 8,671,563 of JARYHS010012519.1, forward strand.
AAAGAAGAAGGGGCAAGATGTAGAGTAACAACAGTAAAGATAGCAAAAAGAACGTCAAACACGAGAGAAGAGAAGGGAACCCCTTAGTGAAACGAGGGTATAGCAGAAGCAGTAAAAATGAAGAACAGAACATGGAAAGTGAGGGTTTAAGGCAGAAAACTATCAACAAAAGCTTAGGAAAAAATGATGAAAATAACAAAGGAAAAAACACTGAGGAATTACAGAGTAACTGAAGGCAGGCTGTAAAGGAAATAAAAAAATATTTTATGCTGTAATTAGAAACAAAACAAAACTTAGAAATATGTTGACTAAAGTAGTGGACACATGGGCTAAGTGTAGTGGAAATAGTAGGATGTAGTAAGAACATGAGAAGAGTACTTCAAAGATCAGCTGAACAATGAAAATAGCTAGAGAAGAAAAAATGGCTTTGGGGAAGAAAGATGAAAGGTAGATGCAATTAGAAATACTTAAACAGATCATAGTGAAAAGGTGGGATATGGCTAGGACACCATAATAACGTTCACAGACATATAAAAGGGTCTACGGTAAAATAAAAAAAAGTATTTGGTGAAGCATAAAAAAGAGAAGTAAATGTAGACGAAGGAATCGTGGAACTTATAAGGAACATTTATGAAAAGTGTGATTTTGTGTACAGATAGACAATAGTAACTAATTTAAAATGGAAAGGGAGTAAGACAAGTAACTATATTGTCACCTGTTTTGATTAATGTAGTTTTAGATGAAGTCACTGCAGAAGTTAAGTAACACAAATTCGGGCATTGTTAAAGGTGATGGCATATGCAGATCAGAAAGAAGAGAATCTGGAAAGAGAACTGGAAAAAATGAGCATTTGCAATTAGAAAACATTGCCTGGTGATGAGCATGGTAAAAATTAACAGAATTAGGATATTATTTATTTTGCTTATTGCTTTATACCTTGCAAATTCTGAGGTAAGGAATAGGAAGGAATTCAAGGAATCATCCCAGCATTCGTGTGGAGTGTGTTTGTTAAAGCATGGGAAACCAAAATCTGAATGGCTGGCAGGGGATTTCTACCTGCATCCTCCCAAATGCGAGGCCTGAGAGTTACTGCTCATAAATAAGGCTTGGTATGAATGTATCAAGAAACACTGCTGCATCAGAGAAGGTCTCAACTGAATGCAGGAAATTGGAAATGGGTGCAGTGGTTTGTTTACTTGGAAAGCAAGTAACTACTAATAGAAAGATGGAGTAAGAAAAAGGACACAGAATATTGAAGAGTGGACAATTTTATCATTTGATCAAGGATATAATCTGAAGGTGGAAAATAATGAAGGAAGCCAAAACTTGTTATTTAAAGTGTACTACCAACAAATATTGACACATGGCTCTGAAACTTTGATATGGATTAAGTGAGATCTAAGCTGGGAAAGGTTACTAAGAGGCAAATAAAATGATACAAAGGACAGACTCAGAATCAGGCATCGGAGAGAGACTGAAAGTCAAAGCATTGAAAGATGCAATAACAATTAAAAATGCTGAAGCAGTCAGGAGAATAAAGGAGGGAGTGCTCTTGAATAAGCGAAGGGGACCTATTGGACGATCACGTACAAGATGGGCTGACCTAGCACACAAAGACAAAGAGACCTGCAGTGGAGGAAAAAGCAAGATGACCTCAGAAGTAGAAACATCAGACGACAATTAAAGTGATCTCTATCAATGATAGATAACATGCAGCCCCTAACTCTTAACTATTAGACCTTATTACAATTAGTAAAATTGTTAAATTGATACTATTGAACATTCTATCAATCAGCAGGGTTTCTCACATTCCCCCAATAATCTCAACATATACAAAAATTACCTCACACACATCTTGAAGACTTCAGCAGCAACCACATAGTGTAGAAATAAAGTACAAATGACCTAAATGGAGACACACATTTAGAATGTACAGAAGATAATAATTTAATGCAAAAGACAGGGACACATTTATGTCTGCAGAATGGCACAGACACCATAACCCAGATCTGTCCTCTACAAAATATGCAATTCAGCAGAGACTTTATATTCAGCCGACACAGACTATTCCGTACTTAATACGTATCAGGATACTTGGGTGATTCAAATACATAGATCATAAATATGATCTGGATCCACAGCAAAAATCATCTAGCAGAATTTCTCAATTTGCTTAACAATAGCCATTCAATCAACTACACTTTGACTTGCTCCCATACGCACACCACACTTCAATGTAAACATTGCTATATGGCAGGGTGACTTCAATTTCTCTGTCCACATTAAAACCACTAATTTGTATCAACCTCTACAATTCAACATCTCCCTTACAGCCTTGCAATCTGTGACAGACGCAACTGTTTGAATAAAGAATCCCTCTCCCAGTACTCCCAAACTTATCGCAAACACTCATTTCTTGTGTTATCCTGTGGATCTTGTACATAAACAAATCTCCTATGCTGTCACTCACCCTCCTCATAACTACTCTCACACTGCTCCTGCATAAACCAACCACAGCCCTGTATTAATTATGCAGTTATCTCCTGGTCTCGAATCTTGTGACGTGGACATGACTTCCTTTGCTCCTTTCCAGAGATGTGCATCTTTCCTTCCCAAAATTTGATCCACCATCTCTCACACATTTTAGCAGACCACCTAATCTCAAGAAAATATTGGTCTACAAATACTCCCTTTCAGATTCTCCAAAATGACCACATGGATCTTTTCCATGCAACAGACCCACTATAGTATGCACTAACCTACAACAACCTATTCTAGTCTACCACAGTGGAAACATTCCTCGTGATTGGAGATGCTACTTGCTTCAAAGTGCACCTCATATACCAATTAACCAGCCTCCAATGTGCCAGTTTGTTTATTAGACCTTGTAGCATAACCGATAGTATAATAACATCCTTGAAGTAGGAGTTCCATGTCACGGGCCGGGTTAATACTCTTTTTGAGGAGGTTTCCATAGCAACGAGAAGATACACGGATACTAAGAGATTGCTTAGAGCAGCGGCTAAGGAGAGCTTGCATATTGAAAAAGTCCGATAACTGTATTTAAAACGATGTACTTAAATAATAAAAGTTTGATTTATGTTATGGAGAAAAACAACTAAAAAGATTAATTATTTGGTTTAGCCGCCCAAAAAGTCATACTATGATACGTAATATAAAGATAACGATATAAAGAGAATCACATCGTAAATACAACACGGCACATTTCTTAATGAATAATCAAGCAAATGCTTTTAAGAAATGCGACATGGCGACCGTGACAGGACACTTGGGTGCTGCAGAAAGAATAAAGAAATACTACGTAAATTTATGAATTTGAGTATATAGAACAAAAAAAAAAAACAAAAAAAAATCTAGAAAAGAAGAGAGGAGAATCCTTGGAATTTGAAAGCACGCAGCGCTACTAGCGGCCGAGCGGGAACCAGCCATAGAGTGACAACATCCGCCGCAGAGACAACAACAGCTGAGTCGAGTGAAGTTCAACCGCCAACTACGAAATACGTTAAAGTTAAGTGTGTTCAAGACCTATCTTTTCGGATTTTCGTTGTTTATTCAAATAATTTATTATTTCACGTCATTTTTATTGATACTAGTTGTGGGACGTGGGTATTGCAGAATGGCTAATCAGATGCCAGGTGCAATGGTTATTTGTGATCCTTCGGGTTCGGTAAATAAGAAAGATGAAATAGTCACTGTAAGTGCATTAGAAAAAATACTGTCTCGATTTGGGTCGCAACTAACAGCACAACTTACAGCTACACAAACACAACTTACTACACAACTTACAGCTACTCAAGCACAACTTACAGCTTTAGAGGATAGAATAATTAGATCAGAAACTGAATTAAAGGCAAAGTTAGATAGGTATATAGAAAGGGCTGAAAAACAGTATACAGAGATAGATGAGGAGCTAAAGGCATGCAATGAGAGTAGTAATTAGAGGGTTTGAACAAAGTACGAATGCAATTCATTGTAAATCATTAGGTAATACAATTGAAAGTAATGATACAGGGTTCATACAGAATTTTAAATATTAAAATTAAGGAGTATTTAAGGAGTATTCAAGGAGTTCATTCAATATTTTTAAGGAGTCTTATTACATTCATCCACAATTAATGGGAAAACTGATACATTTTAAGAATACTGTTTGCACTACTTTATTAGCATGAAACAAAAAACATTAACACAAACAACTAATATATATATATGTTCATTCAAATTATCCTTTTAATATCCATTTCTAAGTTTTCCTGCCAAAATTTGTCTTCTGATTTTTATCAAAACTTAAAATGTATCAGTTTTCACATTATTTGCTTTAAGGTTGGGATCACTATGTGCAAAGATTTCAAAACTTTCTTTTCTTCTGCAATGTCTCCAAATAACATTTTTTTTTTTCTATAACACTGCTCTTACTTTATCATCGGTACAGTTTGACAGTAATGCACATCTGGAAACTTCTATCACATTTTAGAAAAATTGCAAATGATTACTGCTGGAAAAATTACACATTCCATAACAAAAGTTTTAATTTTAAAAATTGACACAATTTATTAAAAAAAAGTTCTACATAATTTTAACGTTCTGCTCTTTTAATGGATATCTGTTCATCTATTTTCGCTACATCTAGACATTTTTCTTTAATAGTATTTTCCTTAACATATTAGACTTAAGAAAAAAAGAAATGTCTTTCTTATCCCTCGTCCCTTTTCAGCATAAATTTCCGCATTCTTTCACATATGTGACTTCACGGCTGCTTCTCCCATTCCGGATATGTCAAAAAGTCTTCATACACACACAGCATTTGGCTTTGAATCTATCACTATTCTTGCAAAATCCACTCCTTGTATTCTTTTTTATCCAGCCATATCTTATTAAAAATGCACTTTCCCTTAGGAGGCATTTTCGATGTATAAAAATACTAATAACTGAACGCCTAAAGAAAAATTATTAGCAAAGGCGACTAACGGCAACGCGACAAAGAATAAATAAGCCGCATGCGACATTCAATAAATAAGCCGTTGAACAGTTCGGCCTGAAATCATAATCAGTGATTAAATCCCCTTAAAAAAACATGTCCAGGTGCTTTATCATCGAGCACTTTTTGACGCCCTCTATAGATCATAAATAAAGAGACCAGTATTTTGTTTCTAGCATTCTCTCCTCTATAAAAACAAACAACAATTCTCTTCTGGTTAGAGCATCTGCGATAACAGCAAGTCGGGGGGAGGGGGGATGGTGTGCGGTCACCAATGCTTCCAGAAACAGGGGAGAGAATGTGTGTTGTGGGTAATGAGTTAAATTACAATCTGAATTTATTCTTCCTGCGCGATACGCACGATAACCATGGAAACTCAGGCGTTTCCGAATCCGAAAGTAAAATACCAAAAAATTTTCAAGGAGTATTTAAGGAGTATTATGTAAAATCAAGGAGTTTTAAGGGTACTTGAAAATGAAAATTCATTTTCAGGAGTTTTCAAGGAGTTTTTAAGGAGCGTGCGAACCCTGTGATAGTAGGCCTAATACTGTAAGGGAAAAATATGAGATGAGTGATGTTACAATAATTAATGGTGATGTAAATCATGTAAAGGATAGACAAATTGTTAAAGAAGGGTTTCACTTAAAAGATGAGTTTAAGCATGAAAGTAACCAGGTGGAAACTTACACGAAGACAGATGAATCAGTAGAAAAGGGTTGTAAGTCTATAAAAATGTTTGATATCAGAGACATTAAAGGAACAGGTGACTTTGATCAGGTAAAAGAGATGGAAGAGACTTTAATGAAGGTAGATGGATTAGGTAGTTTGATGATTTTGAAGGATGTAAACTGTGACATTTTTTCCATTGTTGGGGAGAATTATGTTTGTGATTATGAATCAAAGCAGTTACAGAATAATGGTGTTGAACATTTTCAGAGTTCTTTACATATTTTTGAAGTTGGTTTGCCATGTTACTGTTCTGGCAAAGTAAGATTAACTTGTAAACAGAAAGTTGTTTTGTATGAATAACTGGGAAAAGGTGAACTGGAAATATAGAAAAAAGGTTTTCTTTTTTTTGTAGAGGAGTAAGCTATGCTTACTGCCTCATCCTGTGTACAAATTCAATCAGGACATTGAATCTACAACTCAGAAAATGATGACTTAGTTTAAGATGAATGAAAAGATTTAACACTAGTGCAAGGCACAGGTGTGTAAAGATAAACTCCATCATATTGGAATTTCCTATTATTATTAAGTTGTAGTTAGCATATTATTATTCAGTGCCACAAAACACTTGTAAATAGTACTGATTGTTGTGGCTGCGCACAATTCAACTGTAATGATAGTAAAAGTTTATAACCACTAAGTGGAAGCTGTCACTTACCAATATTGATGATCTCGATCAGATGTGCAGTCTTCGGCTGTTACCACAGCATACCATTACATAAAAGTTTATTGTCTATTAAGACTTTCTTTTAGGAAATATATAGTTTGTAAGGTATACCGGAGCATTAGAATGAATAGAATGAGTTGAGAAGAAACAAGGAGTTGTTATGAATAAATGTGTTTTGAATTAAGAAGTAAAATATCAAATAGAGAGGGTACAGCAGGACAGTCAAGACTCAGTCCTCGTGAATAAGGCCACGATCCAGGCATTGCCTCTAAATGATACTGTAAAGGTCAGGATTTGGTTACACAGGCATAGCTGAGGTCCAGGTAGAACCTTCAAATGACTCTGTTGTTACATCTCATAGCCTAGATATGAATATTAAAGATGAAGTAAAGAGTGGAGAGAAGTTATTACTTATGGGAGAATATAATAATGTATTGAAGAATAAACTAAAAATGAAGCTGTGATGGTGATGCTAGATTAGCAAGAAACAATGTGTCCCAGTCGCATTAGCGTGGGTTGATTGTACTGGTCCAGGACCAAACATGTATTTA
>JARYHS010012519.1:8679502-8756153 GCA_031002005.1 Vandiemenella viatica
TTATTTAGACTTTAATATTTTATCAAAAATAAACTTAAAATAAAAATAAGTAACTTTTTAAGCAAAATTCTACATTTGTTTCATAAGTAAAGTTTTTTCCATGTAATACTCTGGACTTTGCCTAATACTCCTGTACCGGTACCTTAGTGGTTTATTTTTTGCTTCATCTTTAAACAATAAAAAACATGGAATGATTATAGAACTATATTAAATTTTTAACATTACTACTCACGCGTCTAAAAAACAATCTTTGTCATATGAACTCACAGTGCTCGCCAACCTCATTTCCACCGCTCTATTGTTCCATTCACAGTACAACTTGTAGTACCTACAATGATCCAGTTTTCGATAAAGGACTTGATGGGCCTTGAAAGGGTTTACAGGGTTACATGTAGGACATGTTGGATATTTCTGGACCAGGGCCGGTTTAAGGCTACCGCAAGAACCGCAGTCGCGGGGGTCCCACCACGATCCCCTTCAAAATTTGTCCTTACTTAACGAACAATTTCCCTGCTAAAATAAATAATCTACAATTTTAGAATGTTAACACGCTGCATTCACAATAGACGTTTTCTGAGGCGTGGAGTTCCACGTGAAGTCCTTCATCAGATTCAGTGTTGAGAAAGTCGTATCTTATGTAATTACGATAGGCCTATATTTTTAAAGGTGTGTATTGCTCTGAACCTGTCTCAGTAAATTTATGTAATTTCGTTCGAATAAACGCATTCATCTTTTTACGTTTCATATGAAAAGTAATTGAATTAAAAAGTGTATGCCTGCTCATGTGTCTCCAGCCCCAAAAACCTATATGTACTAGCAAAGAAAGTCAAGAAAAGAAATGTCGTATACAAAAAGCATATTATAAATATAATAGCTATAAAATTGAATACAAAAACAATTTCATTTGACACAATGGGCAGCAGGGCTTAGCCAGAAATGAAAGTGACAGTAGTTGGAAGATCCATATGGATGCATTGATAAAACACCAAAGGCTCGGCGAAGGTGGTCCCGTTCAGCTAATACTCAATAAAATGCTGGCCCGTTTGTACACAGATTTAGAGAAACGCCAGTCCGTCTCTTTAATTGTTGTTTGAGCTCTACACACAGATTATATATATATATATATATAATGTGTATGTGTGTGTATGTACATGTATATAAAGTCATCAAAATTATCAAAAGACTGGGCAAAAGTGCATCTAGGAAAGAAGTAGGGGGCCCCCAAATCAAACTTCGCAGGGGGCCCCGAAATTGCTTAAGCCGGCCCTGTTCTGGACAATCAACACGGGTCCTTGCTGTCCAACAAGCTATGGCGTTGGATCATGATTGGAGGAAACATCCAACGTTGTGCATGTGCGATAAGGACACGTGATATGCGGCCAGAAAGTACGAGTGGATTGCTAGGAACATTTTGTTGGACCCATTCTAGTAGCGTGAATGGGTGAGCGCATCGTACGGTAGTTTTACACGGATATCCTATAATTTTTACCGTGCATAGGCCGCTTTACTTTACACATAAGTTCGAACTTGTAAATTCGTCGCTTAGATTACAACGCCGTTCAGTTCATTGTTACTTTAATTGCAAGATCGTCAGAAAAAAATAAAACACGTTGTTAGTTAACCGACGATTGGCAGTATCTCATATAAAGAGAAAAGAATAATATACAGGGTGGGGCATTTAATATGTTTTCTGGAAATATTTCCGAAAGAAAGCATTTTAACAAACAATAAACTATATAAAAAATAATCGTACAGTAGGGGGCTACAATTATGTGATATTGGTTTTGCAGAAATGATTCCTGAACAGCTCGAAGTGTGTCAGAAAATGTCTGGAAGTAAATGGTCACCTTTTTGAGCACCTGCTGTAGACATGGCTGCAAATAAGTAAGAAAAAGCATTTAAAAAAATCAATTTCGTCATTATCCTTTAAAATTACCTTCCATGTTTACAGAATGAAAATTACATGTAATTATTTAAACAATAATTAAAATTATACACAAAAAAACGCGAATATTCATTTTTCGCGATTACAGCGCCATCTGTGAGGCTAACAGAAAAGTGAGTTAAGCAAACTATTTTTATTTTTTTATGAGGAATCGGAATCTTCAAAAAAAAAAAAAAATAGGGGTTCCCATTTAAAAGAATTAAGTTGACCTTGTTGTAACGACAACAGCGCCACCTGTGAAAAAACCAATATCACATAATTGTAGCCCCCTACTGTACGATTATTTTTTATATAGGTTATTGTTTGTTAAAATGCTTTCTTTCCGAAATATTTCCAGAAAACATATTAAATGCCCCACCCTGTATATTGCAATGTAAACAAAACATCCGTTATGCATCTCATTAGAAATTGCGGATGCGGACGCGAAAGCAGTGATAGGATTTCACGCGAAATTTCCGCACTTGCGGATTCGGAGCTCCGTTACATCCTTAATTGAAATGCGGAATTAGGTGTGTTGGAAAATTGTCAAAGAGGCTTGTGCATCATCGCAAATAATCAATAATAACGGAAAGTAAAAATCGTATCATTATTTTTAAGGGACCGTGCACAAACTACGTGGCTCGGTTCGGGGGGGGGGGGGGGGGGTTGACTGTGGAAGTCTACGCTGGGCTATGTGGGGGGGGGGGGGGTTCCAAGCCAGACCAGGTAGCTTTCCTTTCATAACATTTTTCACAGTTAAAATGAGGAACAGAACTCACAACAGCATGTGAATATTTATTTCCCTCAGTTAATTATCTCCGTATGTAATTTACAATAGTCTGGCAAGAGAAAATAGTATAAAATGTCTTCTGGAATCAGAAGAGAAAAGAGCTACGTGCTACGTGGGGAGGGGCGGGGGGGTAGAGGCAAAAGCCACGTAGGGCTACGTGGGGGGGAGGGGGGGTTCACAGGAGGCCAGAATGGAGCTACGTGGTTTGTGCACGCTCCCTAAGTACACATGATGTTCTACCGGCCACGCAACTAGCGGTGGGCCACAAGGAAATAAAGTAACGTATGCGTGACGTGATCCACAAAATTGAGAACTGTGAAGTTTATAGATGACAAGGATAAAATAAATGGGAATATGAGGGCCGTGACAGCTGAGTTTTTCTTGAATTCATTCAGCAAACAACCTAAGAATATTTTTTTTTACTGCTTTACGTCTCTCAACACCGAGGTCTTTAGAGACGGGAAAGGATGGGGGCAAGGAATGGGAAGGAATCTTTTTAAGGAAGCATCCCAGCATTTGCCTGGAGTGATATTTGGTAAACCATGGAAAACCCAAATCTGGATGCCCGGACGGGGATTCGAACCGCCGCGCTCCCGAATGCGAGGCCAGAACGCTATCCGTTACACCACCCAAAGAAATGAAATGAATCAGGAGTCTAAGCTGAAAACAGTTTTCGTTTGTTAACTATAACAACTTTTGAATTTATAAGAAAATATTTGCAGTTGTAGGGGACCAAAGTTTTATAGGGATTTATTGGGAGTTATAGGGATTTCTACAGAGCTTTCCTACACACATTTAAGTTTCCTCTCGATTGTGGCAAAAGCAGTAGCCAGTCCACCACAGTAGGATTTTGATTGGTTGTCCGAGGTGGCGACAGCCAACACGAGAAAGTGTTGGGCGTCAGAGTAAGCGTCATACTTCAGCGAGCTTGCGATTAATGAAAACAGAAATAGAGAGGAAGAGAAATAGGGCAGAAAATACCACCCACAATACAGTGTTACAGAAACATCGGCGAGGCAGTCGGCACAGCAGAAAGCAGAATTGGTGAGCGGAATCAGCACAACATAGCACGCGGCGGCAGCAGCCAGGTGACTACTTCAGCACCAACGGAAGGTGACAGAAAAGTGAGTAACAAGCATTTATCGCCATGCCAACCACTTCGGGAAAAAGCGAGAACTATGAAGAGTAACAAATTGAGAGAAATCACGCGTAATTTTATCGAAAGCATTAAAACTAATTCCTAATTCTTTTTGTGGAGAGAAAAGAGCCTTAGATGGATTTCTAGATAATTGTGACATGGCATTTAGTCTTGTGGATGCTGAGGATCATGATATACTGTTGAAATTTGTAAAGATCAGGATAGGAGGACAAGTTTGGAAGCGGATTATAATGCGTGAGATGGTCAAAGATTGGAAAGAGCTGCGAACAGTGTTAGTAGAGAACTATAGACAAAATATGACAGTAGACCACTACCCATTAAGTGTGTTTGCGAGTCGGCAGAGAGGTGGCAGAACGGGGCAGTCGGTTGGACGGCGTCATGCATAAATTCCGGCGATCAAATAATAGAGAATTAAAAGGGAGTGAATTGACAGGAGCTCCGAAAATAATCACACTTTGGCACATGCAGTGTTCATGCAAGGATTAGTAGACGAGAAAATTATTGCATTGCTCAGAGCAAGAGGGCAGTAGAAATAACTTTAGCAGACGATGTCTTAATTATATCGGCAAAAGAAAAAAGGCAGCACGAAGAAAATGACAGTACGCAGCGTGTAGAAATAATAAGATGAGAAAGAAGCGAATTTTGGAATAGATTGAGCTGAAGGAATGGTGGAGATTAAGTTCTGTGGAAAGACGGGATATAACGCAAGGCAGTGTAGACAAGTGCCGGGTATACGAGGATTTGACAAAGCATCAAGATCGAGATGTGAGCTCTTTGGGAAAGTAGGACATGACACATGACATTGCAGAGATGAGGTAAGCGTGAGAGACGTTATTGCACGGCAGGAAAAACAAACAGAAGACAGAAGGCGAGAAGATGATCTGAAAGAAGCGATAATGGAGTTGCGACATTGGAGGTGCGACATTGGAGGAGAGGACCAGGTGGGCTAGGTCCTATCGATGAAAAATCATATGGTGGTCATTGCCGAGGGGACAGTAATTTGAAGGATCGTGTGCCGTGCATGAGCATGCCACGCCATTTAAGGCAACGAAGTGTAACAAATGTCAGAGATGGGGCCATCATCCAAGGTACTCTAATGTGTGCCCATGGGTTGAACAAGAACAAGTACCACAGAGAAGAGCGGAAAATAAGGAGGAGCGAATCTAGGCAGTCCAAAGATGCTCAGAGAAGTATGCTAGACAAGAGTGACTGCAGCAGTGGTAGAAGAAATGATTATATTGAGTTAGAGTGTGAAGAAAGTAAATATAATCTAATTAAGCTTCTTCTAGACTCAGGTGAACAGGTGTCCCTCCTCAGGTCGGAGTGTGTAACGGAAACACAGAGGCACGAAGTGGTTAATAACATGAGAAGCAAGGGAATCACGGGAGGAACGATTCCCATGGAATGAGAGATAGTGGCTACGCGAAAGGAAGGAAAGGTGTTAAGATTGCGGCAGAAAATGCTGGTGATTTTGGAGGGAGTTGATACCCTATACGACGGTATTAATGGGAGAGAGTGGTTAAAGAAATGAAAGGCCATAGTAATTTATCCAACGCCATGCGCTTATTATGAAACGTGAAGAGGAGGCTGACGCAAGGAAGAGACAAGAAGGAGCCCAAACGGAGGAGATGCGCACAATATGTGTGGGAGCACGACAAGAGAAGATGGTAGAAATAGAAGTTGAAGGAATACCAGGATCGAAGGTTGTTGTTGTGACAAAACAGGAAATGGCAGCAGGAGTGCTGATCCCAGAGGTGTTAGTGGCAGTACGGCAGGGGAAATGTCTTCTGATTGTATCGAATGTTACCAAAGAAGAAGTTGCGTTGATTAATTGGAAAGTAGCGGCGGAAGAATAAGTTGAGCGAAAAGGAGAGAGAAGGTTGCGTACAATTGGGGAAAGGAGTGACGTAAATATGAGAGAGAGAATAAAACGAATACTGTCAGAACAGGAGAAGCAAGCTGTGAGATAATTATGTGCAGCGAATCTTGAAGTATTTCATTTGGAAGGAAATTTCTTGCCACATACAGAGACAGTGGGGCACGAGATCCGAATGAAGCCGGAAGCCGTAGATAAGATAGTAAGTGAGTAACAGCAAAAGATCTCCCAGAGCCACAATAAGGACCTAAGACAGAAACCGAAAGTTGTCTGCAGGAAGAAATAATAGAGGAAAGCAGAAGTGCGCGGAATTCTCCATTATTGATGATTCCGAAGAATCAGGACGGAGCAGATGGGAAAAATAAATGAAGAATGCCATTGTTCGAATGTGTAGCGCACGGTATTTTTCGATCCTAGATTTAGTGAAGGGATATCAATACATTAAGCTGGCAGAGGTTGATAGAGGGAAAACAGTTTTTAGCACACAAAATACTTATTACCATTATAACTGCTTATGGATTGTGCATAAACCACGTGGCTCGGTCTAGGGGGGGGGAGGGGTTGTCTGGAAAGCTACGTTGAGCTAGGTGGGGGGGGGGGGTTCGGAGCCAGACCACGCAGCTTCTCTTTCATATTATTTGTCACAGTTGAAATGAGATACAGAACACACAGAGGCATGTAAATATTTATTTCCGTCATTTAATTATCCCCAGATGTAATTTACGATAGTCTGAAAAGAAAAAACAGAACAAAATGTCTTCTGGAATCAATATGGAAAAAAGCTATGTGCTACGTCGGGGGGGGGGGGGTAGAGACAAAAGCCACGTCGGGCTACGTGGGGGGAGGGGGGTTTCACAGGAAGCCAAAATAGAGCTACGTAGTTTATGCACGCTCCCTTACCGAGACTGTCCGATAGACCCTTTACATTCCAAAGGCTCATGCAAATGCGTTGATGGGATAGAAGAAACAAAGGCGATGACATACCTAGATGATGTCATAGTGTTCAGCGCTACGCTGGAAGAGCAGCTGGACAATTTGGCGGAGTTATTCGAAAGGCTACGGGAGCATAAACTGAAGCTTCAGCCACGTAAATTTGGACTGGTACGCTATGTGGTGGCATATCTAGGACGTATTTTGGTGGATAAAGGCGTGAAATTAGATCCGAACAAGATTAAGGCAATATTTTTTTTTACTTATGGCTTTACGCCTCGTCGACGTCGACGTCGAGTTCATTAGAGGCGGATGGGATTGGAGACAAGGAACGGGAAGGGTCGGCCATGGCCATTTGAAGGAAGCATCACGGCATTCACCTGGAGTGATTTGGAGAAACCATGGAAAACCCAAATCTGGATGCTCAGACGGGAATTCGAACCGGCGTCCTTCCGAATGCGAGGCCAGGAAGTTAACCGTTCACCCACCACACTCGATGTTAAGTCAGTATGAGAGTTTCCAGCACCAAACTCAGTGAAGCAGTTACGAGGATTTCTGGGTCTCGCAGGTTATTACAGAAGATTAACACAAGTATTTAGTCAGATTGTGGGGCCATTAAATGTTTAAAAAAAGCTTCAATGTCTGAGTGGAGAAAGATGGAGGAAGATGCGTTTTGCATTCTAAAAGAGATGTTATGCAGTGATTACGGAAAAAATGTTCTGTATAACGACGGACGCCAGTGATTATGCGATAGGATCTGGTCTAAGTCAGCAAGTGGAAGAAGGGGTCATACCGGTCGCATACGCGTCCAGAACATTGACCAAGGCAGAAAGGTGGTATTAAATCATTGAGAAAGAGATGTTGGCAATTTGGTGGTTGGTTAAACAATTCCGAGCCGATATGTATGGAAGGAAATTCTGCTTTCATATAGATGATAAACCTCTACAGTGCTTAGGGTCAATGAAGGATCCATTCTCACAATTAATGAAGTTTAGACTATGGTTGGAACAATATCGGCCAGGAAAAGAGAATCATGTGGAGGATGCATTGTCACGCTTACGACAAACGGAAGCAGAGCAAGGTGCGAAAGGGGACGGAAGCGACGAGGATATCAGGACAGGTGGAGTAGACAGTTTGGATGGAAAAGATAAGGAGCACAGAAAATCAGTTGGCCGAAGCTCGCGAATAAGGAGAAGAAGGAGATTTTATATGAAGCACCGAATGCGGAAAATGGGGAGCAGCAGAGGAGCCTAAGGACTTTTGAGAGCATTAAACAGCCAGTGATATGGCCAGGAATGCGACGCGAAATCGCTAATTATATAAAAATACGCAGACGTTGCTAAGTAACAAAGAGGACACATCTGAAGGATGCCATTATAACTTGCACACCAGACCACGTTTCCGAGAAGCGTGATATTGATATAGTAGGGCCTCTCACAGTGAGCGCGAGTGGGAACAGACATATTCTGACGTTCTAGTATGCTTGGGTCAAGTATCTCGTGGCGGTAACCATCTAAAGATAGGACGCCGAGACAGTCAGGCTTTAGTAGAAGTCATTTTGCGCTACGGGATTCCTTCTCGGATTATGTCAAACAGCGGAAAATGCTGCACGAGCGAAGTCCTGAGAAACGTGTGTGAGTTATGGAAGGTGAAGCTACTCTTTATGACGCCATACCTGCCAAAAGGAAACGGAAGCCTGGAACTAACGCATAAAACCCTAGCTGAGTATCTGCGACATTATTTGGATGAGACGCAAAACAAAGGGGATGAGCTTTTAAGGTATGCCACCTTTGACTACAATAGAACACGCCATAAAATGACTAGGTACTCTCCACATCTTCTATTCCATGGAAGAGAAGCAAATATACTTGATACATTGCAGAATAAACCGGAAGTGGCCACTTACAGCTATGATGAACACGCACACGCTTTGATGCAACGGTTACAGGTATTACATGAGAGCGTGAGACATTTTATATGGGATCATAAGGAGAAAAATAAGCATTAGTATGATCGGCAAGAAAATGAGGAGGCTACCAACCCTGGTGACCGAGTCTTGGTAGTGGATTTCTCACTGTGAAGGAAGCGATCGTAGAAATTACAATCACTATGCTTCAGGCCATACACTATGGTTCAGCTAAAATAACCAAATTTAGTATTGCGAGAGAAGAAAATCGGCTCACCACGGTGCATGCAAACCATGCAAAACCGATTTACTAACGGGAGCAAAGAATGTGGTTACATCGGAAGCATGAGCAAGCAGCTAGAGCAAAGCAAGTGCTTGGCTCGCAATTGACGTATCACGAGTTGGCATAGGTCAGGGACAATGACGCACGGTTTATGCAGACGTGAAGGAACGCAGCGAGACAATGCGATTGTTTATTGCGGAGGAAATGGAAGTTCAAGACAGATGCTAACAGTAGAGAATATTGAACCAAGTTTAACACATACAGAGAATGTCATAACATCTATAAAATGAAGGATGGATTACACGGTAGATCGGCGAGTGGTGGAAAAGAAGAAGTAAGTTGTCAAGTACCGAGGATAAGGAAAGCTGATGTGTTTATGAGTATTTGTGAAGACTGAATCCCCGAGAATCTTAACCAACTTGATACATTCTTCTTTGAGTGGAGATGGAAACCCAGCTTCTCAAACGAGGTTGCTTACGTCAGAATAACACCAAACTTCGGACCCCTTGAAAGAGTAGAAGACGGAGACTACCCTAAATATCTGGCAGTTATCTTTAATAGAGCCTCCACTTTTGTCTAAAAGTGCAGAGAAGATGAAGACCCATGTGATCCTTGCAAAGAAACTGGCTGGTACGACATAGGATGCACGTGCACAAGTTCTTCCTGGAGCATTCCTTGGCCTGGCTTTCTCCGCGGCAGAATACGGTTGCTCTACATGGCTTGGAAGCTCATACTGTAACAATTGACACCCAGAACAGGGAGTGGCACCATTAGGTGTACTCAGTACTCTAGACGCCTATACTTTCCAATATTCCTCCACCACATCTGTCAACAAAATCAGTGCATCTTATAGAATAGGCTATTTGACAATATTAAAAAAATATTATAAATTGATCTCATTCTCATTGATTAATGCTTCAGGAAGCTAATTTTTTCAATTTTGAAAAGAAAAGTGGATTATTTTTAATAAAAAGGCGAAATAAAAATTACGTGACAGAAAACGCTCTAGGATTGGTGGTCGCTTGAGTGACGTGACACGTCTGTAAACGCTGCTGCTAGGAATGGAGCGCTTCCTATTATCCAAGTTTTCAACTATTTTTATTGTTTGTTGCTGGTCATTTCTTGTTATTAATGAAATTTCATTTTGAATAAAAAATCGAGAACATTATGTAAAAGCCTACAGCGGAAAAATAACGAAAATAGACGCCTTATTTGTGGGGCTGGCTATAGAAAAAAAAAACCTGACTTTTATTCTACTGAACTTAAAAATGTAACAGCCTCTATTTGAGACTCATTTATATTTAAATTGAAAGTTAGAGATTGATTGTTTTGCGTTAGCAAACCATACGTCGAAAATTCTGTACGCGAAATTTGTGCAGTCATGCTGACAATAAAGAAAAGTTGTATGGGTGTCGCAAATATGCGCAAACAAATTAAGGTATTTCTTGTAGCTAATAAGCAGCTCTTTCAAAGAATTATAGTAAGAGATCGGTATAATGTGGTATAATGAACTAAAACTCAACATGAAATTGGCTCAGTAGTTTTTTTTTTTTTTTTTAATTAAGAATAATCTCGTTCTGTTTTAATGATGCTATTGTATCACGGAAAAATCATGCGTAAACTTACCTTGAAGCTCGCCAAAAGCAATAGCAACACACAGAAATACAGCGTAATCATCGACCAAACTCAATGGATTAGCGCGGCCGACTGAAGCGCTTGTTCAGTGGATCACAGGAAGCCCATTGTTCAAACAATTTTTTCTATTGTTAGGCGTGAATTCGTTGAAAATAAACCTTTGTTCCGAGTAGTATGGTTCATCTACTTTGAATATAAATAACTATTTTGCCTGCGTAGACAATTATCAAAACTGACTTTTGTCCCTCTAGATTTAGAAAATATCACACTGTGCGGCGTCCTCCCGGATGCGAGGCCAGAGCGTTAACCGCTCACTCACCACGCTCGGAACAAATGGATGTTGTGGGCCATTTTTCTTAATTGCAGATTAAAGATTATGGATAATTAATATTTTTTGTCAATAAAACTGAATTTGTTTGTTTACTCATTTACCTACCTCGTTTCACTTCATCTCACATGAAGAAACTGTGAAGTGTTCACTATTAACATAAAGAGAAGCAATTAAGAAGTAGTATCAGGATAGCTGCGTGATTGAAGAGTGGTAATGGAATTCAGAACGTCCTACGTTCGAAGAACCTTGGTTGGGATAATATTTTTTGTGTGAATTTTTTTCGGTATTTGTTTGCTGTTTTTTGCACTAACATGTTTTTATTCAAAGAATTCATAATAGTTGCTAAGCGTCATGCAAGTGTTTGAAACAAATTGCTACCATACATGAAAAGTTTTAATTTTTGAACTTACCAGAGAGAGAATATCATGCAAAAAATACAGGTGCACGGCCGTGAACAATGGAATTTATTTTAGAAGTGACATCACATGTAGAAATTTCATGCTAATCTTGCAACAGTTCCGGAACGCTTTGTGTCCTTTTCGTTGGAATTTTTACGTGACGATACAACTGTAGGTTACCTTCCTGACATAACTGCGTCTATTAGGCGATATTTACTTTTAATATGCAAGTCATTTTCATTAAAAAAAAAAATATTTTTTTTTTTCGGTGTGCAAGTAACGTCCAATTTCCTTTTTGAAATCTTCTTTGGTTGTTTCAAATGGTTGTAATTTGTTTGTTATCCAAAAATTTGTGAAGCCTTCAGAAAAAAGAAAAGAAAAATTAAATTGATTTTCTGGTGGATTTTCAGGAAAAAAATATTATGCAATGCAACCAACAGTAACTAGCATCCAAAGAAAATGACAAAAGAAAACCAACTGAAAATATTCCAAAGCGAGGATCGAACCTCAGGACCAACACTAATAATTCTCGCCTTAAACAACGCATTACATTTACTCTACGAAATTGCGGTGTAAATGAGATTCACAGAAAATCGTAAGTGTCTTTGTTGCAATATCAAATTGAAGTTGTTACATTTTTAAGCTCCACAGAATAAAACTCAGTGGTTGTTTCTATAGCTAGGCCCACAAATAAGCCGTCTACTTTCAATATTTTTCCGCTGTAGGCTTTTCCAAATTGTTTTCGATTTTATATTCAAAACGAACCTTCATTAATAACAAGAAATAACCAGCAACAAACAATAAAAAAATAGTTGAAAACTTGGGTAATAGGAAACGCTCCATTCCCAGCGGCAGCATTTACAGACGGGTGACGTCACGACTGCCGTTGCACGCGCCAGGCAGCAAATGAGCGTTTTGGCGGGCTTTTAAATTCTTTAAATTTTAACTTCGAATTTTTCGAAAAATAATGCACTTTTGTCAAAAAATCTATTCACTCGGTGAATAAGGTGTACCAATAAACAATTTAAAACCATTTTCAAGAAGTAGTCAAATACCCTATTGGAAAGGATGGAGTGAAATACAATAATACCTCTTCATAGTGACCTTCTCAACGAGTCTCGCATATGGTTAAAATCAAGTAGAATCGCCTATATGGAAGCAACCAAGCTAAGAAATAACAGATTTGACTGGCGTGTAGAATGGCGAAAGGAATGGGAAGTGAACAGCCTACACAACTGTGGGCTTATAAAACACCCGACATTCTTTGTTTCATGGTTTGACCTGCCTAAGTGACTTTTTAGTCTTGAACTAATATGTTTCGCAAAGGACATGGAGCGTGGACGGCAACAACATGTAAGTTAGGGCTCAGGGAAGCTGCGCTGTGTAAGTATCTAAACAATGATTACATTGTGATGGACTGTCGAGCCTGGAGGCCTGTTCACACTTCATCAAGATGTAACAGATTCAGAAAATAGTTGAATCCCTTAATATAGTTATTTGATCAATATCTTGCATTTCTTTACTCTGGCATCATCTGCATTTGGTATTCGATGATAATAATAATCAAACAGGTTAGGTTAAGTAAAGAGGAAAGGAACTAGCCATCCTATCTCTGGGTTAGTACGCTTACTTCAGGGGCGTCCAACTAACTTTTGGCTTGAAGTCCACACTTGGCTAATAATGTTTTTCTTGGATTCCTTTTTTATTCCGTGCAAATTTATCCAAATGGATATTCTGTCTAGTTCCGTTTGCATATGCTCACAATCCTCTTTCAATGAACTCTAATTGTACATCATATCATAATCTGCAAAACTTCTCACTGTAGATCAACAACAGAACCATTTAATAGTATAATGAACAGTAATATTCCCAATAAACTACCCTGTGAGTATTTCATAAGAACATTACGGGTATTTGAAACAAAATTCATGAGCTAAAATATATATATTGTAAGGGAACCAATATTATTAGTAGTATTTTGCAATCAAACTTATTAATTTACTCTCGTTCTTACGAGGATTTGTGTCACTTTTTAACTTCTCTAGTACATCCCCTCATCTCTCTCTCCAACAAGTGCAGGATTTTGAAACCTTTTCCTACAACCTGTCCAATGTGTCCTGCTCAATCCATGACACCCTTAGCCAAAAAAGAGAATTTTCCTAGACCCTCGTGCCTGAAATCGAGTGCCAGCTTGTGGTCATGGTCATCTTTTCCCTTCCATGCATTACTTTTAATTCTTACACCAATATCTTTCCATGACTCATCACCAATATACGACTTGTACACTCCCATGACCTTCTTCACCCTCCTCCTGTCTTCCAATGAATCCCATTCCAGCTCTTTTATCATATCTGTTAATGATTGCGTTCTGTGGTAATATTCAGAAACAAATCCAGCAGCCCTTTTTTGCACCCTCCCCAACTCCTGTATTTGATACGCAAACTGTGGAATCCATGCTACACTACCATATTCAAGCAATGGTCTGACCAAACTTTTGCAACCCGATTCCTTTCCTTTTCTCGTACATCCCCTCATCACTCTCTCCAACAAGTGAAGAATTATGAAACATTTTCCTACTACCTGACCAATTTGTCCTGCCCAATTAAGCTTGTTATCAGATATAATGCCAAGATATTTACATTTCATGTCTTCGACAAGCAATTCTTTTCCCCACCTTATAATCATAATGAGCTTTTAGTTTTTTATATGTGTATGTAATAACCTGACTTTTCTTTGCATTTATAGTCATCCCATATTCACCAACCCAACTAGATATCCTGTCCAGATCACCCTGCAAGTTTTTACAGTCCTCTACCGTTTTGATCCTTTTATGTCATCTGAAAACAATCTAATTTCACATAGTAAACAATCAACACAACTATTCATTACAATAATGATATCAACGGTCCCAATACGCTTCCCTGTGGCATTCCCATTTTTACTTCCACTTCTTTGGATTCTGCATTTCCTATCCTAACTTTCTGTTTTCTACCTTTTAAAAATTCTTCTACCCAGCAAATCACTTTCTCATCGACTCCAATAGTTTTTAACTTATTTACTACCATTTTATTGCTCACTCTGTCAAAACCCTTTGAAAATTCTAGTGTTACACTATCAGTTTGGCCTCCCTTGTCCGTTTCATCTGAAATATCTTGCATACATCCCACTAACTGAGATTCGCATGAATATCCTTGCCTAAAGCGATGTTGCCTGCTTGAAAACCACTTACGTTCCTCACATGTATTTCTGATGTGGTTACATATCAATCTCTCCATTAATTTACCTACCACTGATGTCAAACTGATTGGCCTGTAATTTTCGACTCATCCTTTAAGTACCGGCACAACTATCGCACTTTTCCAGTCCTGTGGTAGGCAGCAAGTATCCAGAATCTATTTAAATAATATTTCGAGATACGGTACAATATAACATCGGACTATCTTTAAGATATCTGTATTAATATTATCTATACCAGCCCCTTTATGTTTTTTCAGCTTTCTTATTTCCTTCAGGATATACTCAGGGTGAATTTCAAATTTTTTGTTCTGTTCATTTCTAATTGTCTTGTTAAGCTCGTTTTCCGAACCTCCCGTTTCTGATTCATTGTCCGTAATGCTCTCACTAAACCAGTTACCTAAAATCGCTGCCTTTTTTAAATCCTCTGCAACCTCTTCTCCATCCTTATGTGAACGTATCTCAACATCCTTCCTTCCCCTCAGTTTTCTAACATAGCCATAGAAACTTCAAGATGCATCAGTCAATAGTCCCCCTGCACTGAAAATCCAAAAATCCATCTTTAGTCAATCCTTGATTAGTTGATTTAAATAGTCCCTACTACCCTGCTGTTTCTTAACTCTGTTATGTTCTTTTCATACCAACCTCTTTAACCTCCTCACTTCCCTATTCCAGTACACAGTTTCTCTACTTCTCTTTATTTTCTGTTGTGGAATAAATTTTTCTTCCCCCTTTTTTAGTATCTCCTTGAACTCTTCCCACCTTGACTCTACTGCACTTGTGCCTTCCTTCCATTTGCTGAAACGTTCTCTGAAATATCTTTTCAAATTTGAAATCTGTGCCTTTTAATGATTATACCTATTTCCCCATTCAATTTTGGCTGCATGTTCACTGAATCATCTATTATCCATCAGAACAGCCTAATGATCACCTATTCTTTCAGTTACTTGACTACCCACAAGGTTATCATCGGGCTTTATTGGGAATATATCCAAAATATTTTGTCCCCTAGTGTTCTGCTCTACCACTTGTATAAATCCTCCTTCCCTCCTTAGGGTATTTGCAAATCTCTGTTCCCTTGTGTTATTAATCTTATTTCCTACCCAGTTTATACGTGGTGAATTTAAATCCTCACCAATAATGACCATCCTACTCTAACCTCTGAAATCTGAGTATGAATTTAATTTCTCCTCAAGAGCCTCATCTTCATCTGTCATTCTTCCACTGCGGTAAGCAGCCAACACTCTGATTTTTTCTTTTTTATTACCCCAGAAATCTACCCCAAGTAACTCATGGTCATGATCTACGAACACCAGTGAACTGTGGTAGTTTTTGTTACCTAGTATGAAAACTCCTCCACCAATTACTCCTCTATCTCTGTGGTATACTCTGTAACCAACTTCTTCTTTTAACTAACTCTCTACTCCTACCGTGGAAGCATTCTCTCTACACAGTGCACAGCAGAGAAGGATGTAGAAAACAGAATTCGAAAAGCACACATAGCCTTTGGGCGACTTACTCGGCGAGTGTTTCTAAACAAAGATCTTAATTTAACCACCAAGCTGTAGTTGTCTCCACGTTGCTGAATGGGTGTGAGACATGGACACTCTATCGACGAGATATTAAGAAAATGGAGCGATTTCACCAGCTAAAACTTCGCTCTATAATGAACATTAAATGGGACGACTATGTGTCCAACATTAGAGTCTTGGAAAGAGCTCAAATGTATAGCATTGAAGCACTCATCATCAGCCACCAACTTAGATGGATTGGACACGTTCAGCGTATGAGCAACAGTAGACTCCCTCGCCAACTTTTATACGGTGAGCTCAGCACTGGCAGCATACCTCGCGGTGCCCCTAAGAAACGCTACAAAGACCAGTTCAAGAAGACCTTGAAGAAAACTAATATAGACCTTAACACCTGGGACAGCCTCACAAAAGACCGCGTTCTATGGCGCAAAACTACCTCCACAGCAGTGGCGCGTTTCGAAGAGGAGCAGGGAAGTCTGGCAGCTGAATCCCGATTAAGGCGGAAAGCCCGACAAACCCTACCGCGCCAGCCACCCACAATTGGGTGCAGTGTGTGCGGACGACTGTTCTATGCAAGAATCGGCCTGACCAGCCACCAACGCAAACACAAATAAACACGCAAGAGAGCAACATAAACTCGGAAACGTGTATGGCCGACGACGACTCAAGTTATTACTTGTGGTTCGTGTATCTCTATTAAGTTTGCATATTTGATTAATTTGTTGATTATACTTCTACAGTTCACTAATAACACCCTTATTACTGAATCACTGGAGCAGATGAAGAAGTATTTCATTAGATTCCAAATTCTATGAAATTTTCCAGAAGCTCGTACTGTTTTTACCTCAAAAGGGAATTGCTGAATCAGAATAACTGGAATTTTTCATATAATATGCTTGATTTTAATGTTATTATTTTTTAAATGAAATATAACACATATGATTACATAATCATTACATTAGTAGAAAAATTCTGCTGGTACTGTTCTTGTGCGGTATATTTCAGACAGGACTTGAGCCGAATCCTTTGGAGTCCTCGGTCTGTCTGGGTCGTCAAAGTCCACCTGATGAATTCCGAACTTTACCCTGAAAACAAGAGTTGTTCTTAGTATTATGAATCATTATGATCATGCCCATTTACGGTTTACTTACACACTTCTTTTTAATTTTTCTTATTTTATGAGTTGCAATATTATAATGGTAGCACTTTAAATGTGAAATTTTCCATTACAGAATTTGAATAGATGGTATAAAATAAAGAATTAGCAATACAAGATACCAGAGATCTTAAAAAAAATTATTGAGAGCAAGAACATTTGCAGAAAGTGTATTAAAAATCACAAAATGGTATATTGTATGTCTTCGTAAAAAAATGTATAGTTATAGCTATTTAACAAAGGACAAGTTATTATGAGATAGCTGTGATCCATATATTTGGATTCAGTAAGGTATTGGTCAAGAAAATTGATAGAAAGAGACATGATTATAAGAAGGCGGTCTTCTGGTATTTTTGGGATAGCGCGGGAAAATATGATGTGGAAATAAATCATTCGTAAATAATGTGAAAAGTACAAAGAAATAATAAACCTGGAAAGAAATGTTTGTTCTGAAAAATCAAGAAGCAGAGCACAAAAATGATATTCCCCAACAGGGAGATGTTGGTAAGAAGAGAACCTAATGACATTAGAGCTGTAAAAGTAACGAGAAATTCTGTACCCGTATGCATTCGTTACTAAACCAATCAATAAACCGTTACTTTCGAATCGTTACTCGTTACTTTCGGTACAATCGAACACTAGCATGAAGCATTGCATCGCATCGTATCGCATAAGGGACGACTTCGTTCGTACTTGGTAAAGTTAAAATAAATTGTTTATTTAATAAAATAAGTTTAGCTTAGTTGTACATTTGGATAAAACTTAAAGTCAAGTAATTAGCACATGGATCTTACTGAAAACCTCTGAATGTAAACTTGATTTACTGTAATGAATATTATATACGAAAGAACAATCCAATTAAAAAAAAAAATACCTGTTTGTATACAAAAAGAAAAAAGACCTGACAGTGACAATAACTAATGACGATTATTTTTTTAAATGGCCTGCTCAAAACCCTGCATAGAAGCCTGATGTGATAATGGGACATGTATTTAACAAATATTATAATCTCATCAAATTATTTCGTTTTTAAATAGTAAGTTTCACCACTGTCTTCCTTTATGGTTTTCATATAATTTTTTAAAAATATTTCATCTTTTTGCGATTGGTTTGTTAAAATAAATGTAGACATATTATCAAATCGAGCCTGCAGGAAAAATACTATTGACTCCCGCATTAATTGTTTCATTTTAAAACTATCAGTATTCAAAACTTTTAAATCAATAACAAAGGTAAAGGACAAACATGCGATTAGATTAATTGTTGTTGCGTCGCGGTTACAACAGACATTAAACATCAAAGCCAGAACCGCAATAATGATTGATCACATGGATCCTGCGGTAATAACTAACACCAAGCAAAAGGAATAAAGTCATTGTAACTTATTCTTTGTTTATGGAATTCTGGAACTGCAAAAAAGGGTTGCTAGATTTGTTTATGGCAATTATCACAGAATGCAATCAGTAACAGATATTATAAAAGAGCTGGAATAGGATTCACTGGAAGACAGGAGGAGGGTGAAGAGGGTCATGGGTAGGGTTACCAGATGTCCTCTTTTACCCGGACATGTCCTCTTTTTTGGACCGTAAAAATGGTCCGTCCGGGTTTTGAGAAAAATCAAGGAATGTCCTCTTTTTTTTAGTTCCGTTTTACTACTGCCTGAACTTGAAACTGTGGGAATAAAACTCTCCCATCTGTCAAAATGGTAAACCCTAAAGAATTTAACCTTTATGCCAACAATGTGATATTTTATCTACACTTTTCCTTTTTCTGTCTCGGCACTGTATCAAGATATAGTTACGATTTCTGAGCAATAGGTGGCGAGGCAATTATCGTGAAATACGTGCTGCGGGGCGGCCGGTGAAGAACATTATGTACGCAACAATGCAAAGTACTTCGGTAGTCAGCTCGGCTTCTAGAATCATTGTTTTCAACTGCTTTACTGTTAGTTGCGTTTTGGTTGTTGTGAAGTGAAGCAGTTTTACTGTTCAAGTGAAATCATGCCAAAACGCAAATGTGTCTTCAGTGACGAATTACAAAAACGATTTCCTGACTTCAGACCGGGAAGAATTAGCTCAGAGGCAGAATGTCTTATCTGCCCATCAGGAACATTTGTTTCAGTTGCTAATAAAGGTAAGATTTATAACCATGGGACCGATTTTACGTAAATATCGTATGACACTGGAAATTTGCCTGTAATAGCTCAGATTTTCTTACACTGAATAATTATTAATTTGCAAGGGGGCTAGACCTAGAAGCTCACAAAAACACTGAAAAACACAAAACGCGGATACGTACTGCAGCATCTTCATCCAAAGTTGACGATTTTTTTTGCAAAAAAGGATTCCAAAATTAATTATCTGGTCCATGCAGCTGAAGCACCCTATCTTTTCACACAGTCAAGCATCATCAAAGTTTTAAATCAATGGACTGTACTGGAAAACTGCAGAAAGTGTTATTTACAGACTCAAATATAGCGAAACAAATGTCATGTGCTCGCACTAAAACAGAAGCCATTATTAATTCTGTATTGTCACCTCATTCTGTTAATGCTTCTATTGACGCTTTGGAGTGTATTTCATTTTTTGGTGTTGCAACAGACGGCAGTAACCATGGTTCTGTGAAACTGTTTCCAATTCTAATTCAATACTATGACTTTAAATCTGGGGGAATTCAAACAAAAGTGATAGAACTTAAAAGTAGTCCAAATGAAAAATCTGAAACGATTGCATCTTACTTATGTGATACTCTTAGAAGTAGAGGTGTTAATAATAAATGTGTTGCTTTTTCTGGGGACAATACAAATACAAATTTTGGTGGGATTAGTGGACTTGGTAAGAGGTCGGGAAATAATGTTTTCGCCCATCTGAAAAACAATTTAAATGATAGATTAGTAGGATTAGGCTGCCCTGCTCATGTTTTACATAATTGCATTCAACATGGTATTGATGCAGGACTCACATTAGATGTTGATTCCATAGTATTAAAAATATTTAATTATTTTTCTGTGTACACAGTACGTACTGAAAGTCTTAAGGACTTTTGTGATTTTGTAGATGTACAATATAGGGAAATATTTTGTCATTCTAAGAGTAGGTGGCTGTCCCTTTTTCCTTGCGTTACGAGACTAATTGAGATGTATCCAGCACTGAAATCATATTTCAGTTTTCAGGGTGAAATTCCTATTCTGATTAAAATGTTTTTCCAAAATGAGCTTAGTGAAGCACGATTATGGTTTGTTCATTCTCTTATGTCATTATTTCAACATAATCACTGGTAGAAATGATACATATTCTTGAGGGTATGTTGAATGCTCTTCAGGAAAGAAAAATCCAGAATTTCAAATCTTTAAAACTAAAAGAAATTTTGAGAAAAAAACGGGATGAAGGTTATGGTTCTAAATGTGATATGCTAGAAGGAGAAATAGCACATGTTTATGATGCAACAATTACGTATCTTAAGAAATGGTTGGTTCAGTATCAAGAGTTTTTGGTATTTAAATGGATGGGTCTGAAGAATTCTCCAAATTGGGGAGATGTGGAACAAACAATTCTGTACCTAAATGAAAAACTTAATATTAAAATAGATGATGTAAAGTGCTTTGATCAGTTTTGCAACTTTCAGAAATTTTTGACAAACCAGCCTAACGTTAATACAGATCAGTTGTCAAATGATATCTGGTGTAAATATTTCCGAGAGTCAAAGAATGGTGCTTGTTTTTAGAACTACTAAAAATTGCGGAGTTTTTCTTTGCTATTCCCAGCCACAATGCTAGTGTAGAAAGGATTTTTTCATTAGCATACAGTCAGTGGACCAAAGATATAAATAGACTCAGTGTTGAGTCTTTTAAGGGAATTATAAGTGTGCAATATAATTATAAGGATTTATCTTGTGTACAGTTTTATAATTATTTGTTGGAAAATAAGAAATTACTCTCAGAAATTGGTTCATCAAAGAAATATCTGAGTACTTCAGGGAATAATGATGAAGATGAGAAATGTACTAATGATGATTTTTTGTAGTTTATATTAAAATGTGCCACAAATTGTTGTAACGTTGCATGATTTAATAAAATGAAGTAATATACTACCTATTGTAGACGTTTCATTTGCAAAAAGTATAGTGAATTATGCATATCTTAAATATTTTTATTTATTAAATGTGTATTTATAATTTATCTTAATGCAACATCCGTAAATGTTGAGAAACCCACAACACTTTTGCAGAATTTAGTATTAATCTAGAAATGTCCTCTTTTTTGAAGACCATCATCTGGTAACCCTAGTCATGGGACGTATATTGATGGTGAGGTATGGAAACAGATTGGTGTAAGAATTGAAAGTAATGCTTGGAAGGTAAAAGATGACCATGACCACAATCTTACACTCTATTTCAGGCACAAGAATTTAGGAAGATTCTCTTTTTAGGTAAGGGTTTCAGGGACTGGAATAAGTTACCAACAGAAATTATGAATAATTTAACAAAAACGTTGAAAGAATTTAAAGTTAAAATTTGTAGAGGGCAAATGTAGGTGGAGGCAGGAAAGGGGGAAGATGGGTGTGTAGGGAAATTGCCACCGGAGCGTGCGCTCCATTGCAATTTTATTAAATATTATTAGAACATAACAAGTGCAGATATGTATATCAAAAACTATTAGAAAACTCTTTTATATTGTGAATTACACTATAAAATAAAATAGAAGGTTTCAATTCTTAAAATGAACAAATTTCACAAATATATAATTACGAAGTCTTTCTCGGCGTTGAGAATACAAATAATGCTCTCGGGTGACTAGCCGAGTTATAGAAGTGTTATAATAATCACACATTTCGGCGCTCTGAAACGTCGGCGCCATCTTCCGGTGAAGATGGCGCCGACGATTCAGAGCGCCGAAATATTGTGTGATTATTATAACACTTCTATAACTCGGCTAGTCACCCGAGAGCATTATTTGTAAATTTCACAAATGTTTGAAATCAAAAACCTCACTAATGAACTATCAATGAAAAAACAGTAACTATCTCAAATTATTCATATAAATTTTAATGTTAAACAAAATAAAAAGTACAAAATTAGTCTTTACGTTGGCAAAATTAATTACCTGCAGGAGCTGGAACGTGTTCGTATCTCTACGACAAATGCGAGTAACGAAATATGCGAGTAACGAAATGAATTTGTGAGTAACGATTCGGTACTTCGAGTCAGGTGACGAACCCGTTACTCAATAACGGATACATAGTTACTTTTACAGCTCTAAATTACATAAATACCTATCAGGGCTGTAGCTAACACATGGACGATCTAAATAAGGAGCTGAGACCAGCGGAAAGAGAAGCCATGGATGCTTCCGAGGAGACTTGTTTGATTGTAGACGGAGCAGTGAAGGATGCAATCAGAAATTTCTATGTTAGTAAGATGTTTAGACAATTATCGGAAATATCAAATAATCGGCTTAGTGAGTACGTTACAGACTGTCACGAAGAGGTTGTAGGAGAAATATAAAAGGCGTCTCGTATAAGTAAGAATCAGCAGATAGGAAATGAGAAAAAATCTTAAAGCAGATAGACGGAATTTATAAATACGATTAGTTGACTCGACATTGCAGTATACTTAGAAATATTGCATAGTTTGAATATGTAGACACGCTGTTTACTGTGTGCAATTGGAAGTATGATAGACTGTTGGTATCCAGACATAAGTGAGAAGGGACACATTAATTTGGTTTCAGTGGAGGCTAGATAATGGTAGAGTTTGGGATCAAACTAATTCAGAAACATATTTAAGGAGAGACTATTGCGTGTAAAGGGTTTGAGCAGTTCGGTTTTGTTGTAATTAACAAGGTTGACAAGTGCTCTTATTGTGCCACTGGATTCCTCCACTGTATTTGAGTTTAGAAGGGTGGTGATAAGGATTGACAAAATTAGTAATTTTAGCAGAGCAGTGATTGAGAAGCTGGGCTACCAATCATTGCTCTGTCTGTTGTTTGAGTTTGACTGAATGGTACAACTCATATTGGTGGTGTCAGGTACTGGAGTAGACGAGGGTGCAAATCAACACAGCTACACTTGTATGGAAATTTGGGTAAAACTATAATATGATAATGAGCTCCGGAATATATATCTATATATAAAACTCGAGTGGTGGCGAAATTAGTTATACTGTATGTAGAGAGCGGATTATATGCATTTGCATGTTTGCATAAGGATTTGCGTATTAAGCTCATTTGCACCGATTATTACAAATTTTACCTAAAACCATGTGATGATGCATATTTTAGCTATATTTACAATTTTTACGGTAGTGTACGTAGTTAATACATAAAATCTTACGCTATATCCGGCAAAGCTACTAGCAGCACAACTCTTAGTCTACAACACGCTCAAGAACTACGATCCACATTTGGGAATGTAAATAAACTGATTTCATCAACAAATAAATCGTTCCTTAAGGCACATTATCGTAATAATGGCTATAACCAAATTGTCAAATGTATCTTCGGAGCCAGTGGTAACTCGATGGGCAGCGTGGGTTGAAACTGTATTGTTTTACAATGAAATCTTCGAGGCCATTAAAGGTATAGTAAACGACTTTGATATTGGAGAAGCTATATCTCTTTTACGTTTGTAGCCTTGTTTGCTGGGATTTGGATCATGGTAAAGTTTTACACTGCTTACACTTGTTACGCAGTACTCACGAGTATCCGGAGGTCCACTCCAGGTTGTCCATGAGGCTCCACGCGGTGTAGCCAATCACTGGACAGCCGTCGAGGTTAGTGGCGTTCAGAAGAGCCGCGAGGTACGACTGCAATACAAACAAACCCGTCAGCGCTCCACTAGCGCACCAAACAGAACAAACACGTGGCAGTCGGGTACTCACTGTGTAGTAGTCTACACGGTCAGTGTCGTTGGTACCACCAGAGTCTTGCAGGCCATTCTCTGTAACGAATATATCGTATCCAGGATATTCCGCCGCTACCCAGTTGAGGAGGTTGCGGAAGCCCCAAGAGACAGACTGGAAACAAATTGAAAATTTTAATTGGTGACACAAATTTACAATCCCGGGAATAATTCAATAACACGAGAATATAATCACTTATTCCTTCAATTACTTGAGAACTCGCAAGGTTATCACCAGCTTTGATTAGAGATATAACCAACATGTTTGGTCCCCTTGTATTCAGCTCTACCACATTGTGTAAAGCTTCCTACCTTCACTAAGGTATTTGAAAATCTCTGTTCCCTTATATTATTAATTCGTTTCATTATTAATCTTATTTCATACCCGGCTGACACATGATAAATTTAAATCCCCACCAACAAACACCAACCTACACTTATCTCTGAAATGTGAATTTAGTTTAGTCATATTTATCATTCACCCTTCCTCTAAAGTAAACAACTAACACCCTTATCATTTTTTTTTATCACCCCAGAAACCAACACCTAGTAGTTCATGGTCATGACATAATATACACACCAAAGAACTACAGTAATCTTTGCTAACCAATATGGATACCCCTCAACCAACTGCTCCTCTGTCTTTGCGGTGCACTCTGCAACCTCACTGTCTAACACTCATTCTTTTAACGAAACTCTTCTCAGGTTCTATTAAGTTTCCAAATTCTATTACTGTGTTCATTACACTTCTGGATTACTACAGTAACTTAGTATTGTTTTTGTGCCCCGGTCTGTTATTTTTTGAATAACTTCATCTATTTCTTTAGCGTTAGTGATGTTTCCCGTCGTGCATCTGCAATCAATATCTCTTTTATCCGCGTATCCGCGCTCCAGCAGATCCTAAACTAAAAAAAGACACATTACTGGAAGCGGGTTCCTTTACAGCTTTATCTAACAACTCAGAAAGTAGTCCCTTGCCCCTTCTACCTCCAAGACAGAACTAATGCCTTTCCCAGGGACCACCTCGGTCTTCCTGTTTGCTTTTTTCTTCTTCTTTTTCAGGCTTCATACCTCGTCGACGTCTAGGTTATTAGGGACGAGAAAGGACTGTGGTCAAGGAGCTGTGTAGAAACTGGCAGTGGCCTTTTGAAGGAACCATCCCGGCTTTCGCCTGGAGTGATTAATACCGCTCACCCACCACGCTCAGTCCCGTGTTTGCACTGACAACCAGGGTCGTCACGTGTTTCTGTGTTGAGCACTGACACGTTATCGCCGAGACACAATGATTTTTCGTGGAACTCGAAGATGCATGTTTCAGATTCACATTTTTTAATTAATGATCTAGATGGTTAGTGGAATATCTGAAACTTATTTTTAGTACTTACTCCAAGAATTTCGTAGGTTACTCCGGTGTCGCGTGTGTAAGACGGAGATGCACCCGTCTCTCCGTTTCTCGTTATAACGGAACCGTAGTGGTTCAATCCGAAGAAATCTGAAGCCCCTGGAACGAAACACAGTACCGTGTCACACACGTAGGAAGTATTTGATACAATAATTCAAAAATTTATCTCCCACACCCTTCTTTCACTGACTTCCACAGTCTCGATAAACTTATTGTTGCGATAAAACATGCTATGGCATGAGTTTGAAGATATTTGGTTATATGTTATGCAGATTGAAGGCTTGCAGGTTCGATATTATATCCAGAAATAAATATCAGTCGCTTTAAAGTTTATCCTGGTTTAATTCACTTAACTTATACACTGCCCATCACCACCGCTGAATGAAATAAGTTCATTGACCGTGGATCAGGCTATTGAGAAACTTCACTTCAGACTACAAGTTCTGACCACGCTAAAGGTTCGACTGCCGCGTACACACACGCACTGGAAATTATACCGACTCAAAATGTTCTTCACGACACTTAAAGTTTATATTAAGGCGACACAAGCAGAGCACTAACTTTTTTTTTGTCCTCCTTATCCTAAACAAGGGGAAGCCTGGCACGTCCTACTATTTTAAGAATGCTTCGCTCCAAATAAACTTCATGCATTTGCGGCTATAAGCTTCTTACTAAAACTAAAAGGACAGCATTGTCTTGCTCTTTTGTCCTCTTTATATACAATAAGCTGAAGCCTGGTCCGCGCTCCGACTTAGCGCCAGACATGATCGACGGCCAGGTTCCAACTGACTCAACAATCACTTGTATACCCAGCGCGCCTCTGCGCACAACAATGTATCGTGAAGTATCTGAGCCTTTACACATAATTATTTCCAAAATGCTTCTTTAAGCCACAATACAACCAAAATACATTAAATACAATAAATTCACTACAGCTCTCTATATATCCAATCCAAATGCTGTCTCGTCACAGTATTCATTTCATAGGGTAACTGTGCAATGAATTATCGGAATACTTCTACAGCTTAACATTTCAGATGCTTCAGTTTACCTTTTATCTGGTGCTACATAAACACGTTACAGTTTCACAAGGACGCGTTCTTACTCTGAACTTCTCATTACTATTCTGCTACGAATACCCCTGTTTCGGTACGTAGTGGAGTGTTGTCGCATGATCTTGACGGACGGTGGATGAGGAGTTCTTACTGGCGTCGCCGTTGCAGGAGCGTTTGCGCCCTGCAGACAGCGGACGTCTGTCCCTGCCTCTGACCCAAGTGCTGATGTCAGAGAGTGCGCGTATTCTGTGGGATTATATGAATGGGATAATATCTGTGGTGATGATTGTTTGGGTGCATATTAGTGGGGCATACCTTTGTGCGATGACGTCAGTAAATCGTGAAGTGTGCTGATCGTTGTTTGTGTGTTAGCTGGCTCGTGGGGATATACAAAAAAAATCTTAAATGGTATAATTATTCTATACTTCTATTAAAATGATTGTTTTTTGGTAATCAGTCTGCTAAAGAGACCATTGTGCATTTTAAACATGTATTAAAAAAATATGATAATAATGATTTTAAAAAATATTTCTGCTGGGGTGTGAATACAAATAATAGACAAAATAAATGGAAATAATTTATTTATTTCGTTAATTATAAAAATTGTTCAAATGGCCGCCACTTGGTCTTATGGACGCTCTAAATCTGTTGATACACGATATTTTTATATTTTTATTCGGCGAGCATTATTCATGCTTTAAAACTACCGTAAAAACATAATTTTAAAAGAAATGTTAAACAATTAAAAAATTAAAATTGGCAATAAAGAAGTAAATTTTAATTTAATTGGCATAATGCGCTTAGTACATTTTTTTTTTTTTTTTTTTTACCCCACCAGAGGCTGAGTCAGCCGTTTGAATAAATTTGTACACACTTTTTACATAAGATTTTTTTACATTTTTTAAAAATGTTTTAAGATAAAAAGGAACATGACATCCTTGAGTAAATTAAAATAAAAAAACAGGGTTCAAAACCTCTTAATTTGTAGAAATGGCATGGAATAAACTGAACAAAGTCACATGTTTCGAAAAAAAAATTTAAAATATCAATATTTCGAAAATGGTGAGACTTTTACTAAAATAAAATTCTTTCATGTAGTAGGACATGATGTAACATATTAGCGGTTGTAGGATTATGCTTTCATTTCTGGATCCCCTGTATAGGTGTTTGAGTCAGTGATGTATGTATTGACGAATACTAGTAGATATCTGAATTTTTGTGATACGGTGTAAGTGTCCGTGGATGTTGTATATGTTCCGTTAGATGGAATGATATAAGAGAGTCTGTGGTCATAACTTTGTCATGTTAGTAGACTGAATGACGTGGACAAAATATTTGGACTATGAAATTCAGTAGTTGTTCTAATTTCGTGGCGTCTTTAGAGTCAGAATTTCTCAACAGATGCGCAGTTTACCACTGAGTCACTAGAACGAAATACAGCAAAATTAAATGAAAGCAATCGATGTGAGCAGCGGGGAAGGTGCCCAGGGTAGGGCGGAATGCATGACAGCGCGTGTAGTTTCTATCTGTGGGCTGCACGTGGGGTGTGTCACGTGCAGCAGTGTCCGAATTACCGTGACGTCATTAAAAGTCTTGTGGAAGGGCGACATAACAGTCTGACGGACGAGCTCCCTGATCTAGACTCGCTGCGAAGCTGCGTCACGATATCCTGTCGACGTTGTCTTGAAATGGAATAAATATTAATACAGCAGACACAGAAAAGAAAAACGCCATGTTGTGTACATAAACGATTTCACATCCCGAAAGCTTGAAATCATACTCAATGAAAATAATAGAGAATAATGTCTCAGAACGTCGATAAGTCAGTACTATGATGTCTAAATGTATTGCCTGCAGTGTGGCGGTTAGCAGACCGACTGAATGACAGGAAACAGTGGCGTAGCTAGGGGGGGGCGGTGGGGGCGGTCCGCCCCGGGTGTCACCCGTTTGGGGGTGACACCCGCATTTCGAAAATAGTAATCGAAATTAGTGTGATACAAAATATATATATATATATATATATATATACTTTTTTTTGATAGACTTCTTTTATCCTTTGGTGTCGAAACATGTCTACCTTTAATGTTCTGAATATTTCTTTTAAGTTGATCTATCGCTTTTTCAAATACGATCCAGTACAGTAGAGTATAATAATATTATTGGCTACACCACGCGCTTAAACAATAGAGCATCGCTCTGTTGCTCCAACAATCACACGAACTCGTTGTGCTTGCCGTCCGTCACAGTTGTTTGGTTTGTACGAGCGGCGGTGGATATAATGTAAGTTTTCTTGTATTAAGAGAGGAAGTTTTAAAATTAAAGGATATATCTAAAATTGTTAAAATCATGGTAATTAGGCAGTTAAATTGTAATTCCTCGAAATTATTTCAAGAAAAATGTTAGATTTTCCTTTGAAAATGAAAAAAAACAACCAAGGGTATGCTGGAATACGCGTAGTCTACTCTTCAAAATTGTTTTGCTTTTTTGGAGTTCTATTAGCTTTCTAGCTAAGATTCACAAGTGACTTGAAGTATTTTCTAGTAATTTTTGAATTTATCATCTGACAGATTCGAATTGAGTACGTTTTGTGTTATCCGATATATACTCTGCGTACCTTCCTTTTGTCGACAGTGCACCTATACTCGACATGAAATCGTATCTGTTCGAATTTATGCAAATAAAATGATTCGGAAAACTGCATTAAACTAGCAATACGGTCAGGTTTTAAGTCAATCCGGACGAGTCCAAGTGTTATCGTCTGTCGGTAATCAGTTTTTGTAGGGCATCTGTTTAAAACGGTCGGAACCGCATATCTAGCTAGCGAAATCGTAAGATTAGTAAGGGGACATCCATAAATTACGTGAGGTGTTTTAAAGGATTTTCGGACCCTCCTCCCCCTACGGATCGTCTTCGTAACTTTTTGAGACCTTTTTTTTTAGGTCTCACTCTCCCAAAGCCGATTACACCCACACTTTTCGACGAAATACCCCCCTAAACTCGACATTCGCGTCATTTGTAAACACTTTTTTTTTAGCTCTACAGTCCAACACAATTTAAAAAAATGTCACGTGAGAATTGGTGAGATTTCGCTGGACCCCGCCCCTATTTCACCTCACGTAATTTATGGATGCCCCCTATGCACTTTAACTCTAGGTTCATGTAAGTTTGATATGCTTTCTACTGATTGAGAATATACAAATATGATCGCGATCAAATAAATAAGCATATGATTCTCTAAGAATTTTCCATCATAATTTACGGAAGAAGATTTCTTTGTCGAATACACGTACCTACATTCTTATGGGTTCCTTAAATCGACAGGGATGTCAAACTTCTGTTCCTGAACAAAAATTGAGCTTTAATCATAAACTGAACGAACATTCGAGCCGTTTACATCTTTATTTATACGCTACTGAGCGGTGCTAGAAATCTAAAATTTTACACCTGGAGATGGGCGTCGAAACATATCATATTTAGGAGTCTGTAGCTACTTATTTCTTAGGCAGGTAGTAAAATACTTCACTTATTAAGTACTTCATGTAAAGGTGGCAGATATCTCAAAGGCGTGTTCTTTATTACCTGACCGTTGTTTTTTTTTTTTTTTAAATTACGTTTAATTATGATTTTATATTTTATTTATTCATCTATTTTTATGAAGGAACTTAATGTAGAGTTGCTTCTCTGGCTATACAGTATCCCCCGGGGTCTCACAACTTGTGGGACCCGGATCCTGGGTTTCCTCCAATGGGACCCCATCTGGGTCTGGAATTGCTTCTACTTGGATCAAGCCACTTCTGTTAACTTTCCTCTCAATATGGTCCTCCAAATACCGAGGTAGTGAAGTCATTTCAATACATCATATGTTAACGTTTCAATAACAAATGGGAAGTTTTCTACTTTTTTAAATTTATAGTGAAATCTTATGGTCGCCCTATAGTTACACTGGCGGAAATTAAAATCACAACACGCATACATGAATGGTAGAATTTTAGGAAACTTTGAAAATATATCCAGGGCCGTACCTAAAACAAATAATAACAAATGGAAATGGATCAGGCTAAGTTATTACCTTTTACAGTTGTCAGTGAGAAATGCGCCCAACTTGAGCACCAATACATTCGTGGATCCTTGCCGGCATTGACACAAACAAGTGTTCGGATGTCTTCTTGGTGTATGTCTCACTACGCGTGCATGTCTTTTGCAGTAAGTTGTTGCACAGTTTGTGCTGGGTGACCATGTGATCTAATGTGTCTACTTCTGGTATCCTAGAAATGCTCTATTTGGGACAAATCTGGGAACCGTGCTGTCCATATTGTGATCGAAACTCCTTGCAAGGCTTGTGTGACGATGGCCGCAGTATGAGGACGAGCACTGTCTTGTTGGAAAATACGATTCGGATGTTGAACATGTAGGGTACCACAATAAGACGCAGTACCCCGTCCACATAGTGATGGGCTGTCATTGCCTTCAACAACAGCCGACTCAGTCATGCTATCGAAACTGATTGCCACCCAAACATGACACCGGTGACGGCACTTGCGTGAGGTTCTGAAATCACAGCAGATAAGCCGTTCCTCCACTACGCCTGCGAACATGTCGTCGATTATCACTTTGCCACAGACGGAATCGAGACTCGTCTCTAAACACAAATGCACGCCATTCACATGTCCATTTGTGTTTCGCATTATACCAGGGTAGATGATGAAGGAAATGAAATTAGATTAATGGGACACAATGCACAGGGGCCAGAGAGTGTAACCCAGCTTCAAGCAATTAGTTTACAATCATCCGGGGAGGGGCGGAGGCGGGGTGTGACTATGTGTAAACCACTACTTGGATCTGGCTTACAGTCAACCATCTGCCAGCAACAGCCACCCCACACCATTTGGCAGTCTTCACGTGCTGTTATTCATCTGTATGGACTTGTGCCTGCTCTAGGAGTATTAGAGCTTTTTTCCATCACTGTGTAACAAGTCTGTATACTGACATTGCACTGCGGCAAATCGTTCTGGAGATTTCACGATATGATGCACCCTTTCAAAACACGTCAATTCTCCGACCTCTCTCACTGTTAGACATTTGTGTGTAGAGAGTTGTCACTCTTCGCCTTGGCATACTTAGACAACAAAAACTTGTGGGCAACCACGTGTCATGTGACACCACACTGTTCGCCACTTATACGCTAAAAAAAAAAAAAAAAAAAAAAAAATGCAATTTACATAATATATAGCACCGTAATTCTCACATTATTACATGTAAAACTTTTAATGTTAAATCATTTAAACTCTTCATGCGGGCATATTTGGGGCCAAATTTCATTCGTTTATCACAACACCGTCTGGGTGCTGGGATTTTAATTTGCACCAGTTTGTGTATCAGTTGCTAAGTGTAAAGGTCGAACTGCACTTTACCAATACTGGCCTGTACCCTAACCGCAACGACAGCCGGCCGAGTGACGGCTCGCCCCCTCGCGTCCAAACTTTTCCATAGCTCACCCGTGTTCTTACCCGGTCTTCAGTATCCTTCAACGTTTACAAGTGATTGTTTCAGGGAATCAGTGTTGGGGATGACAGGTAGGTTTGACACCCTACTTTATTATAGAGTACTGTACTTTATTCTGCACAGTTTTGGTACGAATGTACATTAAAATACTTTTTTATCTGACTCACGTAATCACTTAACTGGTTGATATTTTATGTACAAAATAGTATCCCAGCGCAGTATTAACAATATCAACGCAATCTCAATGAAATGTCAATCACTCGCACTTGACGTGTTTGTTTTGTCTGAGGTTCTTTTCGATTCACTCAATACTTTTTGTTAGTGAAGAACGAGATTATAACATATTTTAATTTAAATATAAGTAGTAAAGATTTTGTATAGTAAAAATAATAATTTCATGTTATCTCAATGTTCTAGTCACAGAGTTTCTTATTTGGAAACTCGCAGTGCACCTATATCGTAGTCACATAACTTGTAAAGAAGACCTACAGAATAAAGTGAAATTCAAACCACCGAGCGTCCTTGGCATTAAAGATAAAAGCTTTGCCATTGGTAAAAGTCAATTTTAAGGCACGCAAAAATCCAGTCGAGACCGAGATTTGAACCCGGACCTACAGTTTTCAAATCGCACGCAGTAATAATTTGAGTCACCAGTCCGAATATAGGTGTGATGAAAAATAAGTTTTCAAACATGATAAAATAAACATATTCTTTTTCTATACCATGTATTTTTGTTATCAAAAGACACGAATCCACTTTTATGTGTTTGAATACATATTTGTCAGTACTTCTAGATTAGTTTTGCGTCTGGTTACGGCGTGCGATTCGGGTGTGGGAGGTTCGGTTACAAATGCGGATGTCGGCTGCAATTTTTGTGGGTCGTAAAATTGGTCTTCAACTCTGGCAAAGCTCTGATTTTTTTAATGCGAAGATGCTAGGACTCTTCCTACACTTTACGAACATCTGATGAACATGGATGAAAAAAAATACTTTTTTAAGGCAAATAATAACATGAAAACAACATTTAGTCGTAAGGGAAGGTAAATTTCCGAACTCTCTCGATGCGCTTCTCCACATCTAGCAGGCCGATACTGATCCGCACCGTCAAAACATAAACCAATCCAATGACGGCCGAGTGTCGGACCGAGACCCGATCTTCAGAGGCCTCTCTAAAACCACTTTCGATCACCGGTGAGCAACACGTGGCTAAAATCTTGCCATATTGACTATTGAACATGAAGTAACTAAAATTGATAATTTTGAAGATGTGATTTACGAGTTTGCAGCTGTTGAAGCTAAAAAGAGAAGATTGTTTTTAGTTTATTGTGTTTTTTTTAAATGAAGTTAATATTACATTTTTATTAACTATAATTTTTAATAACAATAAATGTTTATTTAATTATATTTTATTAATATGATATTTTACACTTACAAGATATTATATTTTACTTAATTTTTAATTTAAATTTTCGAGGGGTGACACCATCGATATCCGCCCCGGGTGTCACCCACGCTAGCTACGCCACTGACAGGAAATATGAAATTCTGTAATGCAGTTCGCATTTATCATATCGGAAGCCGAATACACACACCAACATGTGCCAGAAGTGAAGAATGTATTTTACACTAGACCGCTTTAAGTAAAACTAGATGAATTAAGTTAAAAAAAAAGGCATTTGGCTTCGGTGCAACACTGTCAGCACAATGCATTTATGTAATTTGCAAGTATTTATGTGTTCACTCATCGTATACCAAACTTACCATGCTATAGACACCAAACAAGAGAAACACAATACTGAATCAAAACCACGGATTCCCGAGGCCTGACTGGGCACTGCCGGGGTCGGCGAAACGAGTTATGAAATCGCGAACGGAAGTTATGTTGAACAAGGTATCTGTTCATATTACTGAAGCATGTAATTTCTGATTGCAAATGTGGCGTCACAGCATCTAAAGCAAATCAAGATAGAAATTGATGTAATATTGTAATCATAAAAGTAAAATCATTAGATAATCATGACTCAATGTGTGGATCGAGAAAATTAAGAGCAAGTGTACAATACTTCCAAGAAAGAACAGAATTATTTTGTAGCTACTGATGCCGTGAAAGCAAATTCTTGTGTGTGTCATGTTGCCAAAGACTTTTTTTTTTACATTTTTTATTTGTTCGAATTGTGTGGAGGGTGAGACAGGCGGCCGAGGTCACTGGAGTTGTAGTGTTTCGGTTACTACGAGACGCCGACAGCTGAGAGAAAGTTTTCAAAGAAGTGAATCTACTGGCACAAACGCTTC
This sequence comes from Vandiemenella viatica, assembly GCA_031002005.1. Classification (NCBI taxonomy): domain Eukaryota; kingdom Metazoa; phylum Arthropoda; class Insecta; order Orthoptera; family Morabidae; genus Vandiemenella; species Vandiemenella viatica. The sequence goes on from JARYHS010012519.1 coordinate 8,713,804, forward strand.
GCGTTACGCTATTTTTTATTTATTTTTTAACTGAAGAAGGTGGTATGCTGACTCACAACAACATATAGTAAATACCATATTGGAACTCGCACTGCAGTTCAATTTTCGTCGAACCTGCAACGCTCTCACAGAAGATCTGTTTTTATTAAGAGTTTCTCAGTGCTCTTAGTAAATTGATCGTTAAAAATGCTGGCTCAGATGGTGCCCCAACTAATTAAAACTCATGTATATTAAGTATAAGAATCTTCAGTGATGAAAGTCTATGTTTTATAAAGCATATTTCATTAAGTTGTCTTTTTTTTGTTAATAAATAACAAGTTGAGAAACCCTACTTTCCTAATTGTAAATACAACCATTAATTTAAAAGTAATTTAATATTTCCCCAAGCTAAATAATCTTTTTCACCTTTTCATTATTAAATATTTCAGTATAAACTGAATTGATACTGCATGTGAGATGTCAGTAGTTTGTCTGCTAACCGAACGAGCTACACGTCTTCCCAGCTCCTTGATGATTCATTAATGTTGACAGGTTGGAGTTGTTTAAATGTAGGTAATACTAGTGAGCTATCAAAATTGGGTAATAAAGTAAGCGCTCGTCTGTACATATTTAGGCAGATATCTATGTGTTCGTGCTCTCATTTGGGTAGACTCGGAATTTTCGGTCTCGCCAGCAATTTTCGTCATAAATTTCTAAACAATCAGCAGAATCATTAGACAGGTATCTCCAAAAACAAGTTGGATATTCCTTCCAACTTAACTTAAACGATCGCTCGGAACCGCACGAGAACATGGCCATAAACAAAACAGTGGTGTGTGTCATTTCCATGCAAAACGTTGTATTCTACATCAAGTAACAACAGATTATGTATGTTGATTCCAAGCCTAGTGCCGTTATTGCGAAGTATATATCGTAACATTATCAGAACCGTCGTAATTGTCTTACATTTAGTGTGTTTGCGACATAACAGCTGTTCTCAAATATTTGTCCAAGTGTTTATCAATAAATGGACAATAATTGTGTTTACCTCGTGTGTTTCCTTCAAAGAAACCTTGATCACAAGGATAATTCTAGATGAACTATGCTAAGCCACAATACTAATAGAAGATAGTCTGTGCCCCTTGCAAATCCCCTTTACTAACAATGAGTGCTAATATCTCGACATTAACTTCACAGGCAAGTAATCATCCCGATTATTTGGTGAAGGCCGAGACGAATCCATAACGCCTTGTACCATTTAATTTCCACTAGGCTTACGACGCGACAGTGTTTTGTTTATTGGTTACGTTCAAAATAGAAAAATAATACCAGGAGATTAAAACAATAACATTTTCAAGACTGCTAAAGAATCTATGAGTAATATGGGCTCGGCAGAAGAAGAAAAATCATTATTTTGGCAACAAAGCGCGCATGTGCACAAAAATGTTTGGTCTCTAGGTCCCAGGACTGAAAATTTTCTTCTTCTATCATCGGCGTTTCTGATCCAATCAAGAAAGTGTTTTGCACCCTCTATGGAATACCATTGCTGGAACTGTTGTTTTAAATGCAGGGAAACAATCTTACAAATTGCAAATAAGTTTCTGAATATTCTGTTAATCCTTTTAACAATCCGCGTATTTGTTTTAGAAAACCGGTACTGATGTTAATAAACAACTTGATGTTAATCTAATCGACAGTAAAGTAAAATCTGTTAAATGAAAGATTCAAATGATTAATTAAAAATTATTTTAAAACATAACTATATATATAGTCGCATGCTATTACTAAAATTTTGCAACAAACAGGCATAAATAATTAGCACCCAAGCATAAACAAACCAACTGTAAAATCAGCAACTAAATTTAATATAAGTGGGCTGTTAAAGTGAGGACAAATCTCACGAGAGAGGCAGAACGAGTTTGGCCGGCAGATTTCTTCCCGTATTTTGCATATCACCTATTAGCATTTGAATTTCCTCCTGGGTGAAGGTTGGCAGCCTGGACCGGGGCCTCCCCTCGGCTTCGCTGTTGGCGTCCACCCTCTGTCTCACCACGGCGGGGTAGTCGCCCTCTGCGCTGTAGATGGGGTGGGCGTAAATACCCAGCTGCGCCAAAATAAAAAATATTAATAATAAAATGGAACCTCAAGGAAGCCGGGTATACAAATTATTAAAAATGAGGTGGAGATTTTATTTTGCTTAGCACTGAACGCCGTGTCAACGTCAAGGACACTACGGTCGACCAAATCCGAGATACTTAAAAAGTGAACACTATTCTTGGCATTTGTAGGCAAAGTTGAGGTCTCGTATCTCGTAAATATTGCACTAGCCAGTCATAAACTTGAAGACAGAATCTGCGTTACGATAAGTTTGTTTGAAACATGCTCAGTACAACTTAACAAATCATACAAAGGTAAATACACTCTCCAAAGAAATGACATTAATCATGAAGAAACACGAAAATAGAGAGGATGCAATACCAGGGTCTGTTCAGAGTAAATGCTATTTACAGCTGGTATCCTACCCTTTGCTGTTCTTAAACGTAGTGTCGGTAAGAAACTGCAACCCGGTGGTCAGAACGACTTACCTGGAACTGAAACATTCTCTCCGTTGCTTCAATGTCTTCAGGAGACGTGGAATAAGGCTCGTACCAGTCGCTGTTCAGCGTTATACCAACTTTTCCTGCAAATCACAAATACCCTTTTCAACCTTTGAGTTGTAAAACATTTGGCAATTACAGAACTTACAATAAACTAAATCCATCCAAATTTACTATGATGCCCTGTCCCAATGTTACTAAGATATCTAATGTTCAAATCACTCACAGAATTTGTAATTTCCAGTCAATGTCTCCTCCCACCATATGTCATAATTGATGAAACAAATTTTGAAGTTGTGTTCGTAAAATACTTTCCGTGCAAAGTTGGCAACTCGAGTTACCTTAATCAATGAAAGATGTAGTTTTGTTTTCTTAATGGGCCGTTTAAGCTATGCAACTGTTTTCCCACAGGATTAATGGGGGTAGAGCTCCGCATTCACACCCTTGTAACTTTACTAATTGGATAGTAGGCGGAGTGGTCCTGGGGAGGGGGAGTCATTCTGGACCTTCAGCTTCGATGAAAATCGTCGGCATTGTCGGGGATCGAATCCCGATAGTCTGGGCCGCCTGAGCTACGCAACTGCCAAAATTTAAATCAATATAATTTCCTAAACTCACGCACTCACTCAGTGACGTCACGAGCCAGGTTTCAATTTTTTCTTTTTTTTACTTATGGCTTTACGCCTCGTCGACGTCGAGGTCATTAGAGACCGGATGGGAGTGGGGGCAAGGAACGGAAAGGAGATCGGCCACGGCCTTTTGAAGGAAGCATCCCGGCATTTTCCTGGAGTGATTTGGGAAACCATGGAAAACCCAAATCTAGATGCCCGGACGAGGATTCGAACCGCCGTCCTCCCGACTGCGAGGCCAAAACGTTCACCTACACAATAGACGTGAATTGCATCCCTTCCAAAACCTTTGGGGAAATACACACTTATTTAACATCGGAACAGTGAATGTTGTTTAGAACAAGTCATGTGTGATGGACTGGCGAACTTTTTTTCTATTCGCTCCGCCACTCCCGAGAGGAACATATAAATTGTGGGTAAGACACGTCAGTCATGTGAGCAATAGTACTGTTAATTAAACTCTCATCAAGGATATTCACATATGCACAATTTATTTACACCAGTTCTGTACAATAATGACACTCCTAACCTTGCTCGTTCATAGGCTATAACCCTCATCACTTTATTCTATCAGCTGCCTTCCACATTACTTGTACTTCACTGGGTCTCTCCCACCTGTTATAATGGCTGCCGTAGTCGTCGGCTGCTTCTCCTGCAGACTGTCACTCGCCTCTCTACATCACTCCACAGCTGCATACCTGCCCAAAAGACCCTCCTTCTGCGATCGACCGATGATGACCGATCGAAGACCGATGACCTCTCTCTCCTCGTGCACCCGAGTTTTGTTAGACTCCCTCCTCTCACCACATAGTGGGGAGTAACTTCAGCCAATAGTGTTAATTCCTTCCCTACCATTTTCCTCCCAGTGTCGGCCTGTCACAGCTGAATTCTGCTGAATATCTGACCTGCTTTAATGTCATCGCTGTCTGTATAGCCACATTCCATTGCTAATAAATGTTTTGACTCTCTGTTGTAACTGCCCTGAATCCAGTGGTTGCTATATGCAATCAATTTTTGTCCAGTTTTAGTAACTATAGCCCAAAATTCCTTGGCCAGCCACTACACATGTGCATCTCTATTAAGTAAAATTGACATAGGTACCTACTGCAATGTCACAGCAAGCCTTTCCTCAATTTTGAATGTTTAAATGTCTCAGGCTCCATTCTGAAGTATTCCCCACATTTAACTTTTTAACTTGGTTGTTTAATGGAATCAGTGTTAAAAATTTCCGTAAAAGTGAGTTGGGAGTCACAGCTATGGTTGCCACCTGTACTATATTATAGAGTATTGTTCTTTATTTTCATTACGCATACTTTATAAGCGACTAAAGTAATAAAGTAGGTTAAAATACTTTTTTTTACCTGACCCACGTTGTCACCTCACTGTTTGATCTTTCACGCACAAAAATAGTATCCAAACGCATTATTAACAAACCATTAATAAAAGACTTTGCCTTCGTAAACAAGAGGAATCTTTTAGTTTCAGATACTGATCTAGGACTCACACCAATCAGAAGACAGGGCCTGAAGCATGGTGCGCCGTCGAAAATTTGTTGAACAACGATCAATTGATCCGGCCGCATGTCCGATAACAACTTCATATAAGAATTTTTACTGGTGAGAAGACACTGCGACGTATTCATTTCTTGTTTGGATTATAATGCATGGTATCCCAGTGAGCGATAGGACTAGCGATATCACTGTGATTCGTGAAGGTAGTCATCTAAGCTGACATACATCATAATCGTATTGCTTCCAACTTCTTACATTGTTATTAGATGTTTCTGATTGAAACAAGCGTTGGAAACTGCGATAGTAGTGCAAGTGCTGAGAAATTTTTGTTTGTCAGAACGAATTTTGATTTTTCGAACAGGAAACGTGTGTATTGAATGCTGACCGTTCTGGGCGGCGCGGTACTGCTGGTCGTAGAGCCTGTAGACCAGGCCGTGGGCGCGCAGCACTGTGTGACCCGCCAGGTAGTCCCCGACGCCCGACGCGTTCTGCGAGGGTGCGTTGCCGCCCACGCTCGAATAGCCCAGCACGACCCCCTGCGGCTCGTTGAACGTGATCCACCACTTCACCTGCGGGCGCACACCATCAACTTCTGGACAAATGCGTCCCGTACATACGAAATAGAATACAGAACTATGTCCCTGAAGTAAATGGTACTATTAAATAAGTACAGTAAAAATTCAAAGACGGAATCCTGCATCATTTGAAATTAAATGTACATGTCTAGCTGATGTACTCCCATAATTTAAGTGCGGTGAAAACATTACACCAGTGGTATCAGTAATGTAATATACACTTCAATAAAATAACGTTCCAAAATACTGAAAAATGTTGTGATTTCTTGAATTATCACTTATGAAGATAAAGGTTAGGATATCAAAGAAAAGTAAATTGAAATGTCTTACAAGTACAAAATCATTTTTTTAAAGTTTCTACTTCAACATTTATTACACGCACCAATAGTTTACATGTTTTGTTTCTCTACTTTGATACAAGATTCTTTAAACAGAGATAAGCAATCATTTTATGCCTGTCTACTATTATATATATCATTTTTTGTGACGTGCCATCTTTCTCTCTACATACATAACTGAAATCAACAAATCAGGTATCATTTTAAAGATTAAATTCTCTCGTTTGTTAACATCATTAATGGCAACATTATGAACAATTGCCAAGGAGTTTTCGCACTACCGCTAAACAGCAGCTGGACATTTCACAGAGACATTGATAAACTGTCTGTGGGTATACTAGCACAACCTTCAAAGACATGCTCAGGTGCTTATGTGATTTCTACACACATTCTTGTACGTGGCTGTGTGCCTTTATTTTTCTCACAGCTATCCCATTGATTAACATAATTTTATATGTATCATTTAATATTTGGCACCGATTATACCTCCTAAATCACTCATAGGTTTTAAATGAACCTTGGTGTTCTCCTACTGGAATATCATGAAACTATTTCAGCATGTCTAGTTCCTACTCTTCGTCTAGTGTTGGAAAATCCTCCTCTCGCCTTTGTATCTGAGCGTCGACTGTAGATGTGTGTGTCTATTCTACTATGTGCATTGGTTTCGTCTGAAATGGGATCTCTTTGGGTGGATTCTTGTATGTCTTGTATATCCCTTAAGTTCATCAGCGACTGTATTAAATTTTTCCTTTTGATTCACTATCTGAGACTATCTCAGTAATATAGAAGATAGGTCTTTAATATTGAATATTCAAAGAAGCGGTTGGTGATCAGTACAGATCATGAAATGTTTTTCTAGGCCTATTCTATTTTACCAACAATACTAAAGCAAATGCCTTTTTTGGAAACGTAATAATGAGTTTCTGACTTATTTAAAATGCTAGAAGGATATGTCACTGGTTTATCTGAACCCAATTGTTCTTGAGAAAGCACTGTTCCTATATCATAATCAGTTGTATCTGTGAAAATTATGAAAGAAAGATTAGGATCAGCATAGGCTATAACAGGTGATGATGTCAGCTTATCCTTAAGAATTGGGAAAGCAGAGTCTGTTTTCTAATTCCAGTCGAATGGAATATGTTTTCCTATAAATCATATAGTGGTTTTGCTATTCTGCTAGAAACGATAGTAACTGACAAACCCAAGAAATAAATTTGAACTTAAATTTTCTGTGGATCAGGATTCGGTTAATTTGTGACCAGTATTTTTTTAAAAAGAATTAACAGTTAATTTGCTGAAGGCGAAGGTTGTCTTATCTTGTCCCATCACATTTGTCTCTTAACATTACGTATCTCCATATTCGGACCAAGGTAGATATTATCATCGAGATAAAACAAAAATCTACCACCTTGTATTCCACTTAAAACAATGGCCACTAGCCTCTAATACGTGGTAGGGGATGAAGCTAATATTATAACCATATTCTGAAGCATACCGGTGCTGTAAGCTGTCAAAGCTGATCGGATTCCCTAATAAAAATTTGGTGATAACCTTGACCTAAGTCTAAAGTTGAAAAATATTTTGTTTTCCCCTATGAATCGAGGATCTCTGGAATCGCTGGGATTATTAAAAAAGTTCCTACATTTATTTCATTTAGTTTACGAAATTATGCGACAATTCTGTAACGTTGCTGACCAGTGACTCCTGGTTTCTTAGGACAAATCAAGATGGGAACGTTGCAAGGACGCGTTGAGTGAGTGATGATTTCATTTTCAAGCGTTTTGCTATTTCTTTCTGCAAAATTGGTTTCATGGTATCTGGGATTCGATCTCTGGTTAATGACATGGCCTTGTGCTTCATGTTTTAAATTAATTTCTTAGGAAACCATGTTGGTGTGTGTCAACATGTCACCTGGAGGGTGGAATATATCATTATACAATAAATATATTTCTAGTATGGTTTCCTTTCCTCTTCATTTAAATAATCTACACTTACATTTTCCTTTAACAAACTATTGCATATCCTCCTATGTTTTGGTTGCATCTGGCTATGTGTTTGTTTACTCTCCATAAATCTAATTATTACTTGGCTATCTGCATCCTGGACACATGATATGGTTTACACTTACATGATATACATGATGTGGCAGTATGGGATGAAACCGAAGAAGGAATACAAAACAAACTGAAAACGTGGAATAATAAGTTTGAAGAATTTGGAATGAAAATGAATAAAAAAATGCAGCACTAAATATAAGCCGAAAGAACACAGACTGTCATATAAAATTACAAGACCACCAAGTTGAAGTTGTTGACCAGTTCAGCTGCCTGGGGATCATAATTGCTGGTAAGGGTAGAAGTGACTTATAAATAATTAATAGAGTAACCAAAGGAGCCAACTTCTACAGTACCGTGCGGGGCTTACTATGGGACATGAAGGTTCCCAGAAGAACAAAAGTTGTACAAATCGTGTCTCATTCCTATTCTCACATATGCTGTGGAAACATACACACTAACATCAAGGGACCTTAGCAAGATCGAAGCCTGTGAAATGAAGATTCTCAGAACGCCCCTACAGAAAATTAGACTTGACAGTAGATGGAGTTTGTCTTAGCTGTATAATCCCAAATTCCGGTTACGTGACACAAAATGGCGGCCTCCCTTCCCCTTTTTCACCTTCCCTCCATGACGTCACTTCCGGTTGGCGGGAAATTCAAGTCTAGTGCAGTGTTGCCACATTGACGGCAAGACGACTGCATATTTCAAATTAAACATATATAACTGTTATTTAGTCTTTATTCTAGCTGTTATTTCACTTATCTCCAACAATGTTACTCTAAAATCAGCGATATTATTTCCGATTGTGTCCTATGTGATGTAGATATTCCAGCTACACAAATGTTGCAATGTAGCATATACACACATCCTGCCACCAGGTGTCTCCACCGAACAGCGCATGCCACGAGAAACTTCATCTGCGCATGCGCCGGCCAGAGATCTTCTATCCTTGTCTTGCGGGGGAAAACCCTACCCTAAGGCATATTTGCACAGGTGTCGACATGTACATACTGGCTCGGCCGACGAGACCCTGTTGCGACATGCGCGATAACTTGCATAACTGTCGCTAGAGGTCAGCACAAGGCAGTAGGCACTTGTCGCTAGATGGCGCGGGTGTACCAATATGAGTGAATTATTTCGGGACCCCTGTCGATGTATGCTCGGGAGTCCGACAGGCAGTGCAGGGTACGAAATGGCTCCATTACAGAGCGATACAGCTTGGCTGGTGTGTGTTTGCCATCCACCATTATGAAAGCATAGCTGGTTGCCTGGCTGGCGGACAAAGAAAGTAGGGCGTCCAACACAGCGTTCGTATGATTGCAGAATTTTGTACAGAGTCTCAGGCTTGCAGCGAATTTCGTGTGCATTTGTTCAGGTGTCCTGCTATCGATAAGGAATTCAGGTTGCTCCATATACTCATTGCATTGCAAAACCGCCCCAGCAGGATATACAGAAATATTTCAGCATTCACTTCGGTTCAAGAAGAAATTATTACGAGATGAGAATAATTATTATATGTCAGTTTTCGTAGTACAAATCTAAGAAACATTTATGGTAGCCCAATCACTCGTGTTTTCAAAACGAAAATCGAAAATTTTGTTTTCATTCTAGGTGAACAGAAAAACTGCTTGAGTCTTTGTATTTAATTAAAAAATAGACCATGTGAAAGCGTAACTTTTACGTTTAAAACGTGATAATGAACGATGGAATGTCCTGGCATAGCTCAAATTCACATCTATACAATGCAGTTCTGATATTCGAAATTGGCAGAGGGTGCTTTGCACAAAAAATAACTCTGTGTGAATAACAAGAGGAAATAAGCGTCAGTACGGTGGGATTCCAATATAATTAATCATTAATGATAACTAGCGTATTTCTGTCACACCACCATTATTTTAATTTATTAAATTAAGTGCAATGAAACAAAGCGAGAATCCAACTAATGTTTTATGCTCAAATAAGTGATTTCCTAATATATGTGTCTACAACCTCGATGAACTTTGTGTATTTCTATCCTATTGTTAAGGCATTAACTTCCCTACCCAATTTATCAGAAATATGCATACTAAATTAGATTCACATGAATATCATTACCTAATGCAAAGTTGCAGATGTGAAATCCAGTTTCTTTCCCTACAGACATTTCTGAAGTGAATACATGTTAATCTCTCCACTGATGTCAAACCAATCAGCCTGTAATTTTTTCAAGCCTATTTCTCAATCCTGTCTTTGGACAAGAGCCCACATGAAAATACTTGTGACAAAGCCTTTCCCATACCAAGGCTAGAAAAATCAAAGTTTCCAATTTGACCATGGAAAAACTCATGGAATGCACCGAGAGAAGAAAGAATTCATATAAGCATCAGTATGACACCTTATTTCTCTAATCTCTCCACGCTTAGAAAGTATGTGTACCTCTTTTCATGAAATTATTTAGCGTTCTGGCCTTGCATTCGGGAGGACGGCGGTTCGAATCCCCCGTCCGGGCATCCAGATTTGGGTTTTCCATGGTTTCCCCCAAATCACTCCAGGTGAATGCCGGGATGCTTCCTTCAAAAGGGCATGGCCGAATTCCTTCCCATTCCTTGCCCCCCCCCCCATCCTTTCCCCGTCTCTAAAGACCACGTTGTTAGAGAGACGTTAAAAAGTTTTAAAAAATGAAATTATTGTGATAAAGTATAGCAATACCACACATACGTTATTCCTTTCAAAATTCGTAGCCTCAAAAACCCATCAATGGGTGAAATCCTTTCATTGAAACCGACAGATATTCACCGACGAAGGTAGGGAATACCATAAATTCCGTTCATCGAAGCAGGCAGACATTAAAAATTAATTCACCGACGAAGAGACGGGAAACAAACTCACTTTTTCACATCATGATGGATTCGTTATGAACAATATAATATTGCTCACGAGTGTCACCTACATTCCGTGTATTTTAAAGGATGTATTAAAGTAGGGGTAATGAAACACAGACACTTTTAAAACTCAAAGAGGCATTGAATGGGTTTACTGATGTATGTAAGTATAACCTCGATGAAGCAAAGTTGTCGATTTGAAAACCAGTTTCTTTCCCTACAGACATTTCTGAAGTGATTACATGATGTCAAACCAATCAGCCTGTAATTTTTTCAAGCCTATTTCTCAACCCTGTCTTTGGACAAGAGCCCACTTGAAAATATTTATGACATGATTAACAAAGCCTTTCCACACCAAGGCTAGAAAAATCAAAGTTTCCAGTTTGACCATGGCAAAACTCAAGGAATGGAAGCATCAGTGCGACGCCTTATTTCTCTAAGTTATATATCTGCTGCCATTGGTATAAAATATCTCATCGCACTCGTAATTGTTGCCATCCAGGTCAAACCTTTGTCGTCTGTCTACCCAGACCAATCTGTGTATCAATTCTGTTATGCTTTCGTAAGCAATCACAAATTGAGTATCCTTATCTGCACTTTGTCTAAAATTCCAATCAATCCCTTGTGACACGTCAGTGATTGACACCTTTAACTGTATTTTACAGCACAGCACGTATGTTCCAGGAACGAGACACCGTCTGTTAATCTTACTAATTTCACTCCTGTGGAATCGAAGTACGCCAGTCCTATGTGATAAAAATCGAGTCACGCTAAGCACAGAACATGCCTGAGACCATCGCATGTGACCAAGGTGGAGATATAGAAAATTTACCCACTCCCTTATGGAAGAAATCCAGTGCCGGCTCCTACTGATAGTCTTTTACGCACTATTCCTAATTCTTTCACCAAGATCCACCCCTAGCCTCATCGCCAACATACGCCCAGCACTTCCTCAAACCTCCTTCTGTTTGCCAATGATTCCCATTCAAACCCCTGATCAGTTACCTTTTGTTCATGCGTTAAAGTAAACCAAAAATTCAAAATTCGCAAAGTCTTCTCCTAATCAGTAGCCAGGTACCAAAATGTTCACTTAAGGTGGTTCTACTGCAGTTTTCCAGGAAAATTCTCCCTTTTTCTAGGAAATTATTTTTCAATCAATCAGGACACAGGAGTGTTCTCCATTCGGTTTAAATGTTCCCATCTGACGCCAACCTTCGGATTCAGTCTGACATTTGTTTGTAATTGCATGCTTTGTTCAAGTAACCACGATAAAGTTACCATAATGCTCTTAGCTAACTTGGTCATCAAACAGACATCATAACACACACTTTCATAGAAGATCCCCACACATCGACAAGTATCCAAAACGTCACCATAGGTGCAGACACTAGTTCTATTACGCCTAAGATAGTGCTCACACTTGAACTGTCGTAAATTGTTAGGTCAAAGTGGGTGTTTAGATATTTTATCCACTCAGGCCTCATCACCTAAAGTCTAGTGCGAGTTTGTGGTCATGGTCAACTTAGGCTCCATACACCACTCAGAATTATTCCACCAATATCCATTCTAACAGCATTATACGCCACCTACAGTCCCTCAACACTCTTCCTATCTTCCAATGACATCCCAGCCCCAGCTCCTTTATTATGTCACTAACTGAATATTTTCCACAGATAAATCTAGCTGCCCTCCTTTGCACCTTGCATTTGATGTACAAAAAATGTGGACTCCATACTATACCACACAAGCAATGGTCTGACTGTGGGTTTGTATCCAAGTCCGTCGCTTCACCCCTCTCTGTTAAATGATTTTTATGTAGTCAGAATCACAATTCGTATGCCAACACAAACGGCAGTAAACTGTAAAGAGCACATCGAAATGGTAGATTGCCTAAGCCCTGAAACAATGGTTAGAAGCACACGTTGATGGTGAGCATAATTCTATAGCCATATATTTTAGACTCAAATCCACATAGGAATGACACACGCACACACTTGTACATGCATACAGCGAGGTCGACAGAACTAACAGCAAGCATCACGGAAACGATGAAGTGGGGCAGAATTGTCGTTACAACTGATCAACTGGACAGAACTATCGTTACAAAAATCATCAGACAGACGAGTTATTGGAGGGACATCAAAATCATTCGTCCAGACAGACGTGTTTATAGAAGGTATCACCATATTTACACATACAGACACAGAGAGAGACGCACAAACACTCACATTTCCATGCCTTCAGCGAGCTAGACACAACAACCAGCCCGATCATGGCGACGAAAAAGTGGGGTAGAACCCCCGTGGCTCATAACTGACCAAAAATCATCAGTAAAATATGTTCCAGGCACCATACTCTTCACGTCAACATCATCTCATTTATTTCACACTACAGACCTCAGTGCCATCCAGTATGTGTGCTAGGTACAAAACAGTTCACATCAGCACCAACACGTCTATCCCACACCTAAGCTTTTTCTGCCATTCAGTAACATGTGCCCCCATGTACCACGAGTAGCAGTAGACACTTGGTCATCAGACAGATATCATAACTCCCATATTCATACTACATCTCACCCACAAATCCATACGTCACCTCACACAAGCATAAGTGCAGGAACAGCACATCATACATCCAGACAAACGAGATTAAGGAAGGTATCACCACATTTACGCAAAAAAACGCACAGAGATAGAGACGCATACACACGTACATTTCCATGCCTACAGCGATCTCGACTCAACAACTAACCCAATCATGGCAACAAAAAAGTGGAACAGAACACCCATGACTGGCCAAAAATCATAGAAAGACACACATACACACACACACTCACATGTCAATGCATTCACACAGTTCCATTCATCACCACACATAACTGGAGGAAAGAAACTGAAGAGTTACAGGATGTGTGAAGTTTGAAATCACAGCCACATCTATCCCACACCGCAACCCTTTCTGTCATTTAGTAACATGTGACCCAGGTACCATGAGTTACAATAGACACTTGTCTATCAGACGGATATCATAACCTCCATAGTCATACTAGGTCTCACCCACAAATCCATACGTCTCCACACAAGCACAAACATATGGGAGGAACAGCAATTCATATGTCCAGATAGATGAGTTTAAGGAAGGTATCACCATACTTACGCATACAGGCACATAGAAAGACGCACACAGACGCATATTTCCATGCCTACAGCGAGCTCAACACAACAACCAGCCCAATCATGGCAAAGAAAAAGTGGGACAGAATCCCCATGGCTCCAGACTGACAAAACAAATCATCATTAACATGTGTTCCAAGTACCAAACTCCTCACATCAAAATCATATCATTTAACTCACACTACATACCTCTCTGCCATTCAGTATCGTTGGTAATATGTACAAAACTGTTCACATGATCAGCACCACCTCTATCCCACGCCACAAGCCTTTTCTGCTGTTCAGTAATATTTGTCCGACGTACCACGAGTATCAGTAGGCACATGGTCATCAGAGAAATTTTGGGTAAACCTGCCCAGGCGGGCGCGGCGAGAATGGGCCCCATGGACGCGTACATTGTGTTTTTGTAGGTCGGTATACCGGCGCATATAACCGCTTTCGAGCGCAATGAAATTCCGGTCTTCAGTGCGGTCCTAAATATGCGGTTAACGGTAATAGGTCCCGGTCGGGAAACTCCGGTAAACCATCGCGGTTCGCGCTTATAGATCGGCGAATTGCGATATTTCTATCCGCAGTTGGAAAGGGAGGCCCCCTCTCGCCGCGCCCGCCTGGGCAGGTTGACCCAAAATTTCTCTGATGACCATGTGCCTACTGATACTCGTGGTACGTCGGACAAATATTACTGAACAGCAGAAAAGGCTTGTGGCGTGGGATAGAGGTGGTGCTGATCATGTGAACAGTTTTGTACATATTACCAACGATACTGAATGGCAGAGAGGTATGTAGTGTGAGTTAAATGATATGATTTTGATGTGAGGAGTTTGGTACTTGGAACACATGTTAATGATGATTTTTCTTGTCAGTCTGGAGCCATGGGGATTCTGTCCCACTTTTTCTTTGCCATGATTGGGCTGGTTGTTGTGTTGAGCTCGCTGTAGGCATGGAAATATGCGTCTGTGTGCGTCTTTCTATGTGCCTGTATGCGTAAGTATGGTGATACCTTCCTTAAACTCATCTATCTGGACATATGAATTGCTGTTCCTCCCATATGTTTGTGCTTGTGTGGAGATGTTTGGATTTGTGGGTGAGACCTTGTATGACTATGGAGGTTATGATATCCGTCTGATAGACAAGTGTCTATTGTAACTCATGGTACCTGGGTCACATGTTACTAAATGACAGAAAGGGTTGCGGTGTGGGATAGATGTGGCTGTGATTTCAAACTTCACACATCCTGTAACTCTTCAGTTTCTTTCCTCCAGTTATGTGTGGTGATGAATGGAACTGTGTGAATGCATTGACATGTGAGTGTGTGTGTGTATGTGTGTCTTTCTATGATTTTTGGCCAGTCATGGGTGTTCTGTTCCACTTTTTTGTTGCCATGATTGGGTTAGTTGTTGAGTCGAGATCGCTGTAGGCATGGAAATGTACGTGTGTATGCGTCTCTATCTCTGTGCGTTTTTTTGCGTAAATGTGGTGATACCTTCCTTAATCTCGTTTGTCTGGATGTATGATGTGCTGTTCCTGCACTTATGCTTGTGTGAGGTGACGTATGGATTTGTGGGTGAGATGTAGTATGAATATGGGAGTTATGATATCTGTCTGATGACCAAGTGTCTACTGCTACTCGTGGTACATGGGGGCACATGTTACTGAATGGCAGAAAAAGCTTAGGTGTGGGATAGACGTGTTGGTGCTGATGTGAACTGTTTTGTACCTAGCACACATACTGGATGGCACTGAGGTCTGTAGTGTGAAATAAATGAGATGATGTTGACGTGAAGAGTATGGTGCCTGGAACATATTTTACTGATGATTTTGGTCAGTTATGAGCCACGGGGGTTCTACCCCACTTTTTCGTCGCCATGATCGGGCTGGTTGTTGTGTCTAGCTCGCTGAAGGCATGGAAATGTGAGTGTTTGTGCGTCTCTCTCTGTGTCTGTATGTGTAAATATGGTGATACCTTCTATAAACACGTCTGTCTGGACGAATGATTTTGATGTCCCTCCAATAACTCGTCTGTCTGATGATTTTTGTAACGATAGTTCTGTCCAGTTGATCAGTTGTAACGACAATTCTGCCCCACTTCATCGTTTCCGTGATGCTTGCTGTTAGTTCTGTCGACCTCGCTGTATGCATGTACAAGTGTGTGCGTGTGTCATTCCTATGTGGATTTGAGTCTAAAATATATGGCTATAGAATTATGCTCACCATCAACGTGTGCTTCTAACCATTGTTTCAGGGCTTAGGCAATCTACCATTTCGATGTGCTCTTTACAGTTTACTGCCGTTTGTGTTGGCATACGAATTGTGATTCTGACTACATAAAAATCATTTAACAGAGAGGGGTGAAGCGACGGACTTGGATACAAACCCACAGTCAGACCATTGCTTGTGTGGTATAGTATGGAGTCCACATTTTTTGTACATCAAATGCAAGGTGCAAAGGAGGGCAGCTAGATTTATCTGTGGAAAATATTCAGTTAGTGACATAATAAAGGAGCTGGGGCTGGGATGTCATTGGAAGATAGGAAGAGTGTTGAGGGACTGTAGGTGGCGTATAATGCTGTTAGAATGGATATTGGTGGAATAATTCTGAGTGGTGTATGGAGCCTAAGTTGACCATGACCACAAACTCGCACTAGACTTTAGGTGATGAGGCCTGAGTGGATAAAATATCTAAACACCCACTTTGACCTAACAATTTACGACAGTTCAAGTGTGAGCACTATCTTAGGCGTAATAGAACTAGTGTCTGCACCTATGGTGACGTTTTGGATACTTGTCGATGTGTGGGGGATCTTCTATGAAAGTGTGTGTTATGATGTCTGTTTGATGACCAAGTTAGCTAAGAGCATTATGGTAACTTTATCGTGGTTACTTGAACAAAGCATGCAATTACAAACAAATGTCAGACTGAATCCGAAGGTTGGCGTCAGATGGGAACATTTAAACCGAATGGAGAACACTCCTGTGTCCTGATTGATTGAAAAATAATTTCCTAGAAAAAGGGAGAATTTTCCTGGAAAACTGCAGTAGAACCACCTTAAGTGAACATTTTGGTACCTGGCTACTGATTAGGAGAAGACTTTGCGAATTTTGAATTTTTGGTTTACTTTAACGCATGAACAAAAGGTAACTGATCAGGGGTTTGAATGGGAATCATTGGCAAACAGAAGGAGGTTTGAGGAAGTGCTGGGCGTATGTTGGCGATGAGGCTAGGGGTGGATCTTGGTGAAAGAATTAGGAATAGTGCGTAAAAGACTATCAGTAGGAGCCGGCACTGGATTTCTTCCATAAGGGAGTGGGTAAATTTTCTATATCTCCACCTTGGTCACATGCGATGGTCTCAGGCATGTTCTGTGCTTAGCGTGACTCGATTTTTATCACATAGGACTGGCGTACTTCGATTCCACAGGAGTGAAATTAGTAAGATTAACAGACGGTGTCTCGTTCCTGGAACATACGTGCTGTGCTGTAAAATACAGTTAAAGGTGTCAATCACTGACGTGTCACAAGGGATTGATTGGAATTTTAGACAAAGTGCAGATAAGGATACTCAATTTGTGATTGCTTACGAAAGCATAACAGAATTGATACACAGATTGGTCTGGGTAGACAGACGACAAAGGTTTGACCTGGATGGCAACAATTACGAGTGCGATGAGATATTTTATACCAATGGCAGCAGATATATAACTTAGAGAAATAAGGCGTCGCACTGATGCTTCCATTCCTTGAGTTTTGCCATGGTCAAACTGGAAACTTTGATTTTTCTAGCCTTGGTGTGGGAAAGGCTTTGTTAATCATGTCATAAATATTTTCAAGTGGGCTCTTGTCCAAAGACTGAGTCTGTAGGGTTGAGAAATAGGCTTGAAAAAATTACAGGCTGATTGGTTTGACATCATGTAATCACTTCAGAAATGTCTGTAGGGAAAGAAACTGGTTTTCAAATCGACAACTTTGCTTCATCGAGGTTATACTTACATACATCAGTAAACCCATTCAATGCCTCTTTGAGTTTTAAAAGTGTCTGTGTTTCATTACCCCTACTTTAATACATCCTTTAAAATACACGGAATGTAGGTGACACTCGTGAGCAATATTATATTGTTCATAACGAATCCATCATGATGTGAAAAAGTGAGTTTGTTTCCCGTCTCTTCGTCGGTGAATTAATTTTTAATGTCTGCCTGCTTCGATGAACGGAATTTATGGTTTTCCCTACCTTCGTCGGTGAATATCTGTCGGTTTCAATGAAAGGATTTCACCCATTGATGGGTTTTTGAGGCTACGAATTTTGAAAGGAATAATGTATGTGTGGTATTGCTATACTTTATCACAATAATTTCATTTTTTAAAACTTTTTAACGTCTCTCTAACAACGTGGTCTTTAGAGACGGGGAAAGGATGGGGGGGGGCAAGGAATGGGAAGGAATTCGGCCATGCCCTTTTGAAGGAAGCATCCCGGCATTCACCTGGAGTGATTTGGGGGAAACCATGGAAAACCCAAATCTGGATGCCCGGACGGGGGATTCGAACCGCCGTCCTCCCGAATGCAAGGCCAGAACGCCAAATAATTTCATGAAAAGAGGTACACATACTTTCTAAGCGTGGAGAGATTAGAGAAATAAGGTGTCATACTGATGCTTATATGAATTCTTTCTTCTCTCGATGCATTCCATGAGTTTTTCCATGGTCAAATTGGAAACTTTGATTTTTCTAGCCTTGGTGTGGGAAAGGCTTTGTCACAAGTATTTTCATGTGGGCTCTTGTCCAAAGACAGGATTGAGAAATAGGCTTGAAAAAATTACAGGCTGATTGGTTTGACATCAGTGGAGAGATTAACATGTATTCACTTCAGAAATATCTGTAGGGAAAGAAACTGGATTTCACATCTGCAACTTTGCATTAGGTAATGATATTCATGTGAATCTAATTTAGTATGCATATTTCTGATAAAATGGGTAGGGAAGTTAATGCCTTAACAATAGGATAGAAATACACAAAGTTCATCGAGGTTGTAGACACATATATTAGGAAATCACTTATTTGAGCATAAAACATTAGTTGGATTCTCGCTTTGTTTCATTGCACTTAATTTAATAAATTAAAATAATGGTGGTGTGACAGAAATACGCTAGTTATCATTAATGATTAATTATATTGGAATCCCATCGTACTGACGCTTATTTCCTCTTGTTATTCACACAGAGTTATTTTTTGTGCAAAGCACCCTCTGCCAATTTCGAATATCAGAACTGCATTGTATAGATGTGAATTTGAGCTATGCCAGGACATTCCATCGTTCATTATCACGTTTTAAACGTAAAAGTTACGCTTTCACATGGTCTATTTTTTAATTAAATACAAAGACTCAAGCAGTTTTTCTGTTCACCTAGAATGAAAACAAAATTTTCGATTTTCGTTTTGAAAACACGAGTGATTGGGCTACCATAAATGTTTCTTAGATTTGTACTACGAAAACTGACATATAATAATTATTCTCATCTCGTAATAATTTCTTCTTGAACCGAAGTGAATGCTGAAATATTTCTGTATATCCTGCTGGGGTGGTTTTGCAATGCAATGAGTATATGGAGCAACCTGAATTCCTTATCGATAGCAGGACACCTGAACAAATGCACACGAAATTCGCTGCAAGCCTGAGACTCTGTACAAAATTCTGCAATCATACGAACGCTGTGTTGGACGCCCTACTTTCTTTGTCCGCCAGCCAGGCAACCCATAATGGTGGATGGCAAACACACACCAGCCAAGCTGTATCGCTCTGTAATGGAGCCATTTCGTACCCTGCACTGCCTGTCGGACTCCCGAGCATACATCGACAGGGGTCCCGAATTAATTCACTCATATTGGTACACCCGCGCCATCTAGCGACAAGTGCCTAC
The DNA here is from genome assembly GCA_031002005.1 of Vandiemenella viatica. Lineage (NCBI taxonomy): Eukaryota > Metazoa > Arthropoda > Insecta > Orthoptera > Morabidae > Vandiemenella > Vandiemenella viatica. The sequence continues at coordinate 8,733,436 of JARYHS010012519.1, forward strand.
TGCCGTGTGCTGACCTCTAGCGACAGTTATGCAAGTTATCGCGCATGTCGCAACAGGGTCTCGTCGGCCGAGCCAGTATGTACATGTCGACACCTGTGCAAATATGCCTTAGGGTAGGGTTTTCCCCCGCAAGACAAGGATAGAAGATCTCTGGCCGGCGCATGCGCAGATGAAGTTTCTCGTGGCATGCGCTGTTCGGTGGAGACACCTGGTGGCAGGATGTGTGTATATGCTACATTGCAACATTTGTGTAGCTGGAATATCTACATCACATAGGACACAATCGGAAATAATATCGCTGATTTTAGAGTAACATTGTTGGAGATAAGTGAAATAACAGCTAGAATAAAGACTAAATAACAGTTATATATGTTTAATTTGAAATATGCAGTCGTCTTGCCGTCAATGTGGCAACACTGCACTAGACTTGAATTTCCCGCCAACCGGAAGTGACGTCATGGAGGGAAGGGGAAAAAGGGGAAGGGAGGCCGCCATTTTGTGTCACGTAACCGGAAGTTGGGATTATACAGCTAAGACAAACTCCATCTACTCTTGACCATATAAAGAATGATGAAGTTAGATCAAATCTAGAGTTAAGGGAATCCATGGAAGAGAGACTTAGGTCATCAAGACTTAAGTGGTTTGAGCATGTTAAGAGAATGAGTAGAATAAGACTACCAAAAACGTATTTGAAAGAAGGATAGTGGGCAGAAGACCATTGGGAAGACCAAGAAGAAGATGGACAGACCAACTGAACGAGGACATAGAGAGAACAGGCTGGAACTGGGAATATATTACGGACAGAGAAACTTTTTCTGGAAAGGAGACAGTGGGAGATGATCGTCCATAACAACCAAGACAGAAACTCAAAAAGACTCGAAAACCTGACCCGGGAAACTGGAGATGGTCCCCAACGATAATGATGATGAAGCTTCCTTTGTATTCTTTTGATTACTGGCCAGATGATTTGACTTTTCATTGCGTTGACTTTCTTTACAGGCACACTCCAGTCAGATGCTTCTACTTGCTGTGTTTTACTTGCTTCTTTGTCGTGTGTTGTGTACTTCTTGTGTAAAGGATTCAATGTTATTTTGAACTGTAGCCTTGTTTTTACTACCACGTCTATTCCTCGTCTCCTGTGATAGTTTTTCGTTGGATCTCTGTATTTATTTTGCTCTTTGTTTGAGATAAAGTGTCCTCTGAGTTCCTTAATCCTTTTGAAACTATTTTCGTACCCTGACTTTGATCACTACCATTTTCTGGCTCGGTCAACATTGGAATAGAATGACCACTGATATATACCAGACCCATGGTACAAGGACATACGCAGGGTTGTCGGAGTTAACTGGCAGAGGATCACCCAAGATCGTGCGACTTGGAGAAGACTGCTCAAGTTATATCTGAAAAAACTTTAAGAATCCACATCGGAAAATGATTGAACTGGCTGATAATGATATGCAGACATGTTTTCGTAATTAATTATGGCACCCTCTTTATTGAGAAAATCCTTTCCGATTAACCCTTCTTTTACTACATCCATAGATTATTCAGCCACATGAAACTTACGTTTGATGAATACAGGTTTACTTAGATTTAAGAGCAAATCTGCTGTTTCTTCGTCCTCACTGTGCGTGACATTATTCCCTTGATACTTAAGGTTTTGTCTGCATTAATTTGGATGTTATTTGCCAAAGCATTCTTGTGTATCAAACTAATTTGCGTGATCGTATCCAATAAGACTAGAATATCCCTATTACTAATTTGTTTACAGTTAAATTTGATAAGTTCATTTTCATATTTACAGACTACGGTACGTATTTTCTCGTAATGACGATTCTGAGAGTGGCTTGCAATTCTCACACTCTTTTGTCGTTTCCCGAACTTTTTTTACCTTGTGCTTGTGTCATTGTTACCACAATGTGAAACATAGTAACCCACTTTGTTACAATTCTAACAAACTACTTTCTTTACTTAACATGACTTTCTGATGACAATAATTACATATGATATAAATGATTCTTCTGAACTCTGTGCACAATTTACATGCTGTGGCAAGGCGTTCTTTCTGGTGACATGTTTGGCTCCTACGTGGTTTATTAAGGTGGCCTTCTTTTCCGAAGAAATATCATTTCTTAATCTAATTATCGGTACCTTGTGCTGTTCTTATATCTGAACGCCCCACGAAAGATTTTTCCTTCTGTGGCAGTATAGGACTTTCCTCCACTAATGACTCCAGTAATGTCTCCAGAACAGTTACACATTTTCAGTAAGAAAAATTTATTCTCTCATAAATTATTAATTAGATGATAACATCACTGTTATGAGACGACGAAAATGTACACACATCAATACATCTTGTAAAAAGTTTTCTGTGGTAATGCGTCCTCAGGAAACGACGTAGTGTCGAGACTAGAACACACTCCCTGGCTCAAGCGAATCCAGACTACGAATGACCAGAGCAATCATCTATTGTCAAATATTTTATAACAATCTAAATGCCGGCCACGGTAGCGTAGGGGCTAGAGTGTTAGCTCCGCGTGCCGAAGGTCGCCGGTTCGAATCCGGCCGCGGGCATGGATGTTTAAGTGTTGTGTGTCTTTCTGAATGTCCTGTCCGTCCTGTGGTGTCCATACTTAGGAATTTTTTTTTAAAAAAAAAAACGTACTGGACAAACTAATTCACTGGAAGAGATATCATAAAACACATCGAGCTGGCTGAAAGGCTTAGTTGCCGAAAGCCATTAAAAAAAAAAAAAAAAAAAAAAAAAAAAAAAAAAAAAAAAAAAAAACAATCTAAACCGTATTTAGTTTATTTACAATTGCGATGGAATCAATTTATGCGTCAATACAAACAGTTTCAAGTTCTGACTACTACTTTATTCTTAATAAACAGTTCGTAGCACCTGAAAGTGGTAAGTGCTGGCAGCAGTAATAATTTTTTACAATAAAAAAATTATTAATTGGTACAATTATTCGTACAAATTCTCAGGACTATTGTACCTAGCACTCAAAACACACAAGTCCTACGTTGTAGTTTCTAGAGCAAAATCACGTACCTTGTATTCGTTAGTTGCGAAACTGTTTTTTAAGAGAAACTAAGAGACGCGGTGAAACGAAGTGATAAGCTTTTTAAGTAGTGATTAAACGGGTAAAGGTTTGTGAAGTTGAAATCAACGTGACAGATTTCACAGCTGGCTCACCCTGTCGCCGAAGGTGTCGAACAGGAAGCGCGCGTACTCGAGGAAGTAGTCCGCCAGGCGGGGGTTGGGCCAGCCGCCGAGGTACTGGAGCGCCTGGGGCAGGTCGAAGTGGTACATAGTCACCTGCAACACACACAGAGAACAACGGTCCACCACATCAGAACGAACCATCAGCTGATTCTCTTCTGGGTTAATGGTCTAGATGTAGACTTCTAGCAGTCGAAATACGCTCTCGGTCAGCAGGTACAATAAATAGTTTAAATTGAATTTTAATAGCGGTGGAGCTCAATATTCGGTGGCATCTGATTACGCGTTCCTTATTATTATTATTATTTTGATCATCATCTTACATAATTTGACTGTTAAGTTCTTCCATCTACTTATGCCATTTACTAATTTTCCTTCACCTTTTTGGGTAAATTACTCACCTCTGCCCTTGGTAATATATTGAAACCCTTCACATCCTAGCCCACAAAAAAAAAAAAAAAAAAAATTCCCCTTGCACATGTGCATGAAATCGAGTACCAGCTTCCTTTATATGCACTACTGTAATTCCCTGACCAATATCCCTCCAGGCCCCATCGCCAACATATACACTGTTCATTCCCAGAACTCTCTTCACACTCCTCTGCCTACCAAAGATTCCCAATCTAGCTCCTGTACCATATCACTTTCTGAATGGGTGCTGAGGTAATTTCCATATACAAATCTAGCTGCTATCCTTCACCCCCCTCCCCCCCCCTCCAATCCAACTCCTGTATTTGATAACCAAAATGTGTGTCCCAAATAGCACCGCCATATTCAACCAATGGTCTGCCCAGAGATTTCACTTCACAGTACATCCTCTCATCACCCGCTCCAGTAAATGAAGGATTTTGAAACTTTTTCCTACCACCTGCCCAATGTGCTCTGTTTAGTTGAGTTTATTATGTTATATCAAGATATTTACACTTCAAGCCTTCAATAAGCAAATCTGTTGCCACTCTATATTCAAAAACAACATTTGCTTTTATCTGTGTGCATAAAAACGTAACTCTTCTTGGCATTTATCTCCATTCCATGTTGACCTACCCAGTTAGGTATTCTATCCAGGTCGCCTTGCAGACGTTCCTGTTTTTATCCTATTATATGTCATTATGAGAACCTGTTCACCATAACAGGACGCTGAGGTAACTAAGGAGGTAGGTGAGAAGAGAACATAATAGGGCCAAGAGACAGGAAGGCGAAAACGCGTACCTGAAACAACTAAGCAAGGAATTAATAATAGCAAAGAAGGTGACAAAAGATGGGATTAAGAAGATGGGTAGAAGAACTTTTTAAAGATAGAAAGCAAAAAGTTAGTGTAGGAAACGCAGTATCGAAAGAAGTGGAAGTAAAAATGGTAGTGCCATAGGATAGCTTATTGGGTCCATTGCTATTCATTATTATACTTAATGAACGTGTTGATGGTTTACTATCAGAAGTTAGGTTTCTTGCAGGGGACATTATGCTATATAAGAGGCTCAAAACGATAAAAGACAGTGAACAGTTTCAGGGTGATCTGAACAACAAGGGATGAAGATGAATGTAAAGAACAGTTTATTAGGTACACAGATAAAACGCTAAAGATTGATTATGAGGTGAGGAAATAATTGCTTGCTGAAGACGTAAATATCTTGGCATAACATTTGATAGCAAATTCATCCGGGCAGGACACATTGGACAGGTACTAGTAACAGGTTTCAAAATCCTTCATATGTTAGGGAGAGTGATTAGGGGATGTACAAGAGTAGTTAGGGAGTTGGATTACAAAATTCTGGTTAGACCATTGCCTGAATACGGTAGACTACCATTGGTGGTGTAGTATGAGACTACTATTTGGATATCAAATACGGGATTTGGAGGAAGTGCAAAGATGGACTGCTATATTTGTCTCTAGAAATTACCGCATAGCAAAATCAGTAACTGATATTATAAATGAGATTAATTGAACGACAGAAGTAGCGTGAAGATAGTATTGGGAGTGTATAATGTGTATATTAGTGATGAAGCGTGGAAAGATATCGGTGGAAGAATTTGGAAAGGTGAATGGGTGGTAAAAGATCATCATGACCTCAAGCTGCACTAGATTTTGGGCTTAAGGGAGTGGGAAGATGTTTTTTTCGTAGATAATGGGGTCAGGGATTGCAAAAAATTACCGAGAGAGATGGTGAATCATTTACCAAAAATACTGAAAGAAAGTGAAGTTCACATTATTACAGGTCAAAAATAGGTTGGAAAACGAAAGTGGAAAATGGGTGTGTAGGGAAATTGCCATCGGAGCCTTTGTTCAGTCGCTATTAAATTAAATTAAACAACGTAAATTCTAACTGTAACCCATTAACACAATTATCTATTAGTATGATGAACAGCAATACTTTCTTCCAGCCTTTAAAGAATTCCTCTATGCAGGAAGACACTTTTTCATCCGCTCCAATAGTTTTCGACTTCTATAAAATTATTTTATGACTTGCTCTGTCAAATGCGTTGGGAAGATCTAGTACACAAAACTGTTCCTGTAAGTGAAAATTTACTGAAATCGGTTACTAAAAAGGATACAGAGCGTGAACAACAAATTGCAAAATACGTATCACCAGCTTTAGTAAACGAGAAAAATTATCGTAAGTAAAGTGAAGAATATGACAGCAGCGAGTTATTAGGTAGGAATATTTTACTCGGGGCAAAGTCACTTCGATTCTACGATAAGCCGGTTAGGGATTTTCATTTGTCGGCTCCTTGTGAGACGTGGCAGTGCTTTATTGAGGGTTTTTTTCAGTTATTGTAGATTATTCATGTTGGTTGGAAATGCGCCTCCGTCTGTTAGCCTTACGAGTACCTAATAAATGCCAGTGTATGACAATTTCATTGATAAAAGGACAGCGGTATTTTCACCCTATTTCCTTGAAACGTTAATAATATTTTCATGTGCAGTGTAAATTAGATCTAAAAATGCAAATTAACATATTAATTAATCTCAAATCAGTGAAGTTAGTGCGGGGAAGCTAGGTAATTTATTCTAAATGCTCAAGTAGCTATAAATGATTGACCAACCCCCACAACCCGCTAGGATTCTTCGTAATATCATCCATAAACTGAGTGAATGAAGGTACCCGGAACTCAGTACGCCTTTCAACACTAGTAGAGCTCTCGGCTTTTTAACGCATGTTTCAGTTAGAGGAGTGTCTCTTAACCACACGGGTTTCCCTGATGGAGCCGTTAGAGGGCAGATTCTCAATGAATTGAATACACACGCAGTGTTTGTTCGCAGTGACAAATTATCATGTGATGACTGCAACAGCGATGGCAGTTTTTTTTTTTTTTTACATCAAAACTAAAGTTACCAGTCGCTTGAGCATATCAGTAGATATTCAGTCGGATCGTAACTATAAACTTCTTATATACAATCGCCACTTCGCAATGGCGAAGTACATAAAACAATTCAGTCCTCACTCTGTGAATGCTGAGTACGTAAGACCCTCTTGTGTCTTCCTCGTCCAGCTCTTCGTCTTTCCCCCACCACTTTGGATCTGGGCATGCCTCTCTCCGTCGTTTACGGGCGACATGCCAACAATTTTCCCAGAATTTAATATCATGCGAATATTTTTACACCATAGATTGATTTGCTAAGAAACTCTCTTTTTCATTAGCAATTCTATGAGTTGGAGTTGTTTTTAGGTCGTTCAGAAGGAACCGTTACTAATCGCAAAACGCCGGTGAATTCCCGTCTGGAATATTTCCGCAGCTGGTCGGGACTCAATGTCCCTGAGCCAAGGATAGCGTCTTGTCGTTCTCAGGACCGGTGGCACCCTCCGCTTCTGCCATTGTCAACTCTTGACTGAGCCAGCCATTGTCTGGCTTCTTATGGGGTAGAGGGGATCATCGAACCTCTTCTCACGCGACCGACTGACAACATTCTCAAAACTTCGTGCCTGCAAACATTCCTTATATTATTATCTACTGAATCCCCATGCAACCATCCAGACTTCTGTTTTCAGTGATTCCCCTAACGCGCTTCAGCCAAATGCCGGTATGGTACACCGATGATGTACCGAGCGTAGTGAATGGTTAACGTTCCGGCCTCGCATTCGGGAGGACGCCGCACAGTGGTTCGGGATTGCAAAATAGTGGACATTCGAACTAAAGTCATAATATCGATCAAATTTTTTTTATTTAGATAGCATTTGTTGTGCTGATCAAAACTTGTTATGTTCAATTTTTGATAAAAATGAGTCCTTCACCCTAAAAATAAATAAATAAATAAAAATTATAAGAAAATGTATTGGTGAAAATCTATTTTATTTTATTGTCATGGCCATATATCAAAGTGTCAAAGTCAAACCTTATGCAATTGTAAGTACCTATCCTTCTTAATATTACAACATAAAACTTTCTTGCATATCCTTGCCGCTTTGACTACAGGGCGTAAATGAAGTTATATATGTTCAATTTCTTGGAGAGTTTTTCGATATAAATAAATTGAAAGTGAATTTGATTCTTAATAATATACGATTCTAGCACAAATATTTTCTTTTTTCTTATGTCCTAACTAAAATATTTATATTACATTATATTATTAAATTCAACTATATATAACTTCATTTACGGACTGTAGTCAAAGTGGCAAGGATATGCAAGAAAGTTTTATTTTGTAATATGAAGAAGGATAGGTACTTACAATTGCATAAGGTTTGACTTTGACACTTTGATATACGGCCATGAGGAAAGAAAAAAAAATTTAAAAAAATAAATAATTTTTTTTTTTTTTTTTTTTTTTTTTTTTTTTTTTTTTTTTAAAAAATTCAGCACAAGAAATGCTATCTAAATCAATTTTTTTTTGGATCGATATTATGACTTTAGTTCGAATGTCCACTATTTTGCAATCCCGAACCACTGTGCGCCGGTTCAAATCCCCGTCCGGGCATCCAGATTTGGGTTTTCCATGGTTTTTCAAATCACTCCAGGCGAATGCCGGGATGCTTCTTTAAAAAAGGCCATGGCCGATTTCCTTCCCATTCCTTTTCCCCAGTCCCATCCCACCTCTAAAGACCTCGGCGTCGACGAGGCGAAAACCGATGATGCATAATGGCAAAGAATTTCCTATTTTTGGGTTAGGTAATTCACTCCATTGTACTCCACATTCCTCAAACGCCGTGCAGTCACTGTCGCAGTTGTACAGTTCTAATTCCAATCAGATTTACTAGTTTATTACGTAGGAAGCAGTATGTATACCAGGCATTATTATATAATATACTATTAAGACCAATTTAAATAAAATAGTTTTGATATGTGGTGAAATAAATGCCAAACAAAACATTCATTTTCTAGTTCGTAAAATTCAAAATATGCCAAATAGTATTTTTTGGCTAAATACAGAATTTTGTCAGTATCGGAAAAATTTCAAGTTACCAGGTAATAGTGCTTACTAGACAGATCCCGTAACACAAGTGATCTGCAGTTGAAGCTCTGATGACCACTAAGGACTTTATTTTACAGTGAAGTGAGTGAGACTGGGTGAGTCATTTCTTGTTGAGCTCTGAACAACGATACGCAAACGCTGGGTTCAGAGCAACATTATATTTCTTCCCCTTTACTTAACCGATAGCTTCCCGAAAATAATTTCTGAGAATTTTAAATACAGCATTCTGTTGTGGATATACACATCACATAACATGAGCAATCTGCAAATTATTCTTCTCACAAGGGACACCTCTGACCTCGAACGCTCGGAACCGCACGAAAACATGCTTAGCGATCATAACCAAAACAGTGGTGTGTGTCATTTCCATGCAAAACGTTGCATTGTACCTAAAGCAATATTTTAATAGAAAGAAACGGACTAACAAGATATCAATACCATATGAATCAAATTATACGTAATTCAATGACGTCAGTGTACCATTGCATTTTCATTCAACGTTGCCAAAAACTCTCTGCTTAAAGTACTTAATATAGCGCAAAACACGCATATACAACATTACCACACACCCGATAGTGCTTATATTTGTCCTCAAAGTGGAGATGCGGGATTTCGAAGAAGTGGTTAAAAAAAGTGGAAGAGAACAATGTGCACAACTCACTAAAGCCACGTTGTCACATTCAAAATCACTTTCGCATTAACGCAGTGCAATATCGAAAGCCACACTAATTACATCTTCAAATAAAGACGTTGTTATGTTAATGTCATAACCTGGCTCTCGCCAAGCACATTGCAACATAGGCTTATACGTAGGTGCAGCAAATTGATTGTAAATCTCAAAGTTTCATGATGAATTATTCACTTGTGGTCTTATAAAATGACTAATCCTTCTGATATAGAACTTATAATGCCGAAAGAAGTAAACTACAAGGGGTTGGCAATATTTTGTTGTTTTTGGTGGCAATATCTTCAGCATAACATCTTTGTTTGTAAAAGTTGCATCTAGAAGGGTTCGATTTGCATGAATCGACCAGTAATCACACAACAATAGACTGTTTTCATGGCTATTTAATGGCGCTAGCAGACAAGTGCGTAGTTTTGCATGTAAATGACACACACCACTATTTTGTTTATGATCGCTTGTTATTCTAAGCATGTTTTCGTGCGGTTGTGAGCCTTCGAGGTCAGAGGTGTCCCTTGTGAGAGCTAGCTACTCGTGCCAGACATGTGTCACTACAGCTTACCACCGGCTGGATGCCGTTGCCGATCAGCTGGTCAATGAGGTTGTTGTAGTAGTCGACTCCCGCCTCGTTGACCACGTCCAGGTCTCCGTTCGGCAGCACCCTCGCCCACGAGATGGAGAACCGGTACACGTCCGCCTGAGGAAACCCAAGAGAAACAACTATAGTGCGTTCAGCTAACAAAGGCGGCTCAAGGAAACTCTGAGGCAACTCCGCAGGCCTTACCCTATATCCAAAGGGGAAAGAGCGCCCGCTCATAAGTTTGTCATTGGTCTTCCTGAACACGGGGTCTGCTGGAGGGATAGGCGGCAAAGCGCCGCATGATCTTAATGCGCAAGTTGACAGCAACATTCATATCCCGGAATGATCGCGAAAATAAGATAAGGGAAATCAGGGCCAGAACCGATTCTTTTCTGTATTCATTTTTTCCACGAGCGATTAGGGAGTGGAATAGAAAGGATTTACAGGGCGACTAAACATAAAATCCGACAGGAGTAGCTTTCGATAAAGTACTCCGGCCATCCTGATCTTGGTTTTCCATGGTTTCCCCAGATCGCTCCATGCGAATGCTGGGATGGTTCCTCACAATAGCCCATGGGCGCCTCCTGCCATATCCCGTATATCCCTTCCAAACCATTACCTTCCCGGATAGGTGCAATGCACTCTCCGCCACACACTTTTAGTGAATCGGGGAGTAATAGTAATAGTAGTAATAGTAGGTCAAAAGAGTTATCGTTGGACCGACCTATCAGGCCTTGAGTTAGATTTTTTTTAAACTGTTTAACGTCTCTTAACAGCGAGGTCTTTAGAGACGGGAAAGGATGGGGGCAATGAATGGGAAGGAATTCGGCCATGGCCTTTTGAAGGAAGCATCCCGGAATCTGCATCAAGTGATTTGGGAAACCATGTAAAACCGAAATCTGGATGCCCGGACGGGGATTCGAACCGCCGACCTCCCGAATGCGAGGCCAGAATGGTAACCGTTACACCACCACGCTTGGTTTTGAGTTCGAGAACTCGCGTCGTGGCTCTCGTGATATTTGATCACTGATCGTTGTGGTTACTAATGAAAGCCACAACGCCTTATGAGCGTTAGCTGATGCAACCACGACACGACGGGCGGGGTGTAAATACATATTCAGAATGTTAATTAAAAATCAGATGATGTTAAGAAAATAAAACACCCTTCTTAATTACCGTTTCTTTATCTTTAATCATTGCCTGATATAAGTTGACAGTCAAGTTATTAATATAATGGAAGGTGGTAACTAAATTAACAATAATGTTGCAGAGTTATTGAGTTTTACGAGCACTATTACCGTGACATTTAGAGCTACATTTTAATTTCTTTGAGTAACATTTGAATTTTTTATCAATTCGGTATTTTTGGAGTGGTACGTTATAAAACCATGCTGACTTCCAGATGATAACATAAATGCTGAGGAAAGTGTTAAAGGAGTTGAGAGCATGGAGGAAGGTTGCTCCATGATTGAAAGACGTCCTGAGTGTGCGCCTTGTGTGATTTAGCCTATGTGTGACTTTGGCTGGGTGTGACTTTGCCTGTGTGTGACTGTGCCTGTGTGTGACTGTGCCTGAGTGTGACTTTGCCTGGGTGTGACTGTGGCTGCGTGTGACTTTGCCTGTGTGTGACAGTGCCTGTATGTGACTGTGCCTGGGTGTAACTGTGCCTGGGTGTGACTTTGCCTGTGTGTGACTGTGCCTGGGTGTGACTGTGCCTGGGTGTGACTGGGTGTGATTGTGCCTGTTTGTGATTGTGCCTGTTTGTGACTGTGCCTGTGTGTGACTTTGCCTGTGTGTGACTGTGCTTGGGTGTGACTTTGCCTGTGTGTGACTGTGCCTGGGTGTGACTCTGCCTGGGTGTGACTGTGCCTGGGTGTAACTGTGCCTGTGTGTGACTGCGCCTGTGTGTGATTTTGCCTGGGTGTGACTGTACCTGGGTGTGACTGTGCCTGGGTGTGACTGTGCCTGGGTGTGACTGTGCCTGTGTGTGACTGTGCCTGGGTGTGTGTGACTGTGCCTGTGTGTGACTGTGCCTGTGTGTGACTGTACCTGGGTGTGACTTTGCCTGTGTGTGACTGTGCCTGTGTGTGACTGCGCCTGTGTTTGATTTTGCCTGGGTGTGACTGTACCTTGGTGTTACTGTCCCTGGATGTGTTTGTGCCTGGGTGTGACTGTGCCTGGGTGTGACTGTGGGGCTGGGTATTACTGGCCCTGTGTGTGACTGGGCTCTCCAGTTATTGAGCCTTTGCAAGAGTGGGTCAGGTTGTGACCGAGTCAGTGCAACACTGAACTTTTGCTAGACGTGGTCTGGGCGTGTTTGACTGGGCCTGGTGTTACTAGGCATTTGCAAGACTGTGCCTGTGTGTGATAGAACCTTGTGTGAATGGGCCTTGTGTTCCTTATCCTATGTGTGACAGGGCCTGTGTGTAACAGGGTATGGATGTGACTGGGCTGTCTTGTATGACTCGGCCTGTGTGTGACTGGGTCTATTAGTTACTGGGTCTGTGTGTCGCTGCTCTTTTCGTGACTGGCCTTGAGTGTGACTGGGCCGGGGTGTGACTGAGCCCGTGTGTTACTGTTTTTCTGGAACCGTGTTTCACTGGAACCGTGTTTTACTGGAACCGTGTTTTACTGGAACCATGTTTTACTGGAACCGTGTTTTACTGTCCTTGGTGTGGTGGCTGCGCTCGGGTGGGTCTGGGTCTTTGAGAGATGAGGCTGGGTTTTACTGGATCTTGTGTGACTGGGTCATCGAGAGACAGGTCCTCGGTTTTTCTGAGTCTCGGTTGACTTGCCCCTGTGTGACTGAGTCTGCGAGTGACTATGCCTATGTGTGATAATGCCCGTGTATAAATAGGGCTTGGGTTTGACTGCGCATGTGGGTGGCTGGACCTATGCGACTGGTCCTGGGTATGACTGTACCTGGGTGTACCAAGGCATTGGCGTGTATGAGTATGGGTATGACTGAAACTTGTCTTGTCTAGACCTGTTTGGAACGCAGCATATGTGATTGTGCATTTTATCTAAACAATTACTTTTATATTGACAAATACCGGTTCGGACTGGGGTGTAGTGTGTACTCACGTTCATGTCGACGAACAGCTGCACGTCCTCCTGGTACTTGTGGTAGGAGTCGCACGCCACGTCCCCAGTGTCGCCGCCGGACCAGTCAGGGTGCTCGTGCATCTGACGGTCCCATATGCTCTCACCTTTACCTGTCACACAAAACCATACATCATCAACAGAGCTGCTATTTCCAGTTGCAATGCCCCAGTAGCGTCGGAGTGACCAAACGCATACCATAATAGAGTCTCCGATATAACTCACTACCACGCAACCAAATTACATCACTGAGTTGAATATTCTGATTACCACAAAAATTAAACACATTATTATTTAAATTTACTCATTCTCGGAGAATGAGCGTTCTCAACTAAAAATTTTAATTCACATTTAATTAAAACCATGAAAAAAGGGGAAATATCACTATTTATTTTGCAAAAAATCAGGCTGATAAGTGTATTGAAACATTACATGGCTGCGAGACCCACAAGCAGAGGTCACACTCACCGGAAAATCAGCTTCAATCACCTTCAACACAGCGGCCGACAACCACCCAAAAACTGAACTATGTGCAGGTTAACAGTCGAAAATTTCGGTTTCAAAGGCCATGGCAATGTATCGCTTTCAGAATGCGCAGAATCGAAAAATATTAAAAAGAGAGTAATTTGCATACTTATATGAGAGGTGATGTAAGACCCGAAATTTTCCGTCGTATCAAGCTGGGATGGCATGCATTTGGGAGGCATTCTATTATCTTGAAATCTAAAATGCCCACAAATCTAAAACAAATAGTCTATGACCCGTGAATTCTTCCTGCGCTCTTCCACGCCCTTATTCCTGAAATCGAGTGCCAGCCTATGGTCATGATCATCTTTTCCCTTCCATGCACTACTCATAATTTTTCCACCAATATGTCTCCACGCTTTATCACCAATACCTCGTCTACGCATTGTACACTCCCACGATTCTTTTCATCTTCCACCTGTCTTCAACGAATCCCATTCCACTTCCGTTATCATTGATTATGTTCTTCGGTAATTTCTAGACACTAATCCAGCAGCCTTCTTTGCACCCCCTCCAACTCCTGTATTTCATACCAAAAATGTGGGTTCCATATTACACTGCCATTTTCAAGCAACGGTCTGACAAACTACTTTTAACCCAATTCCCTACTTCTCTAGTACATATCTTTTTCACTATCACCAACAAGTAAAGGATTATGAAACCTTTTACTAATACCTGACCAATGTGTCCTGCCCAGTTGAGTTTGTTATCAAATGTTATGTCAAGATATTTACATTGCAAGTCTTCAACTAGCAATTCTTTCCACACCTTATAATCATAATCAACCTTTAGTTATTTATCTGTGTATCTAATAAGCTGACTTTTATTTGAATTTATCTTCATCCCATGTTTACCAACCCAACTAGATATCCTGTCCAGGGCACCCTGCAGCTGCTTACAGTCCTCTACCGTTTTGATCCTTTTATATAGCATTATGTCATCTACAACCAACCTAACCTCTGTTAGTAATCCATCAACACAATCATTCATTAGCAATGGTCCCAATACGCTACTCTGTAGCACTTTTTTTAAATTTTTTAAATAATCTTTCATTCCCAAAGCTCAAGGCTGGAGAGCGATAGCTCTTTTCGGCCTTTGGGTTACATTTTATTTTATTTTTTATTTCAACTTTATTGACTCATTTTATTACAATAGCTATATTTTGGGGAAAGGATTACAATTTTTTTTGAATGTGGTGGACATATTGTCCTTGGGGTTCTGTGGATATTGTCCTTGGTTTGTGGATCTTGGTTTTCTTTAGGGGATGAGAGTCTAAATTAATTTGGTCAGCAGCTGGATGATCTGGGTCTTCTGGAATTGACTGGCTCCGCTGCATTGACAGTGATGTTCTCGCTACTCTGCAATACAGCGTTCAAGATCTTGATGCGCGCATCTTGCGTCTTGGCAATTCCTCGTAGGCGGCCCTCAGTTTTGTTGCGGTGGCTTGCCACGACATGTGACGGGTTGGCTGTAGTCAGAGGAAGGTTGAAGGTCCGGCTGCTTTGGCTCTGCTTGCAGTTGCCCTCCTTGATGTTTGGTGCCGTCACCTTGGAACTTCTGGGGTGTTCCTTCTTGGCAATAGCTTTCTTTAGGTTGCGGCGAACTGGACAGCCTTCGTATGCTGCTGAGTGCGCGCCCCGTCAGTTCGCGCTTGTTTGATCTGCCTCCGTGGAGCGACTGCAGTTCTTGACGTTATGTTTTTACCGCAGCGGATGCAACGTTCTTTAGCTCGGCAGTCCTTGACATAGTGCACCTGTAGCATTGCTGAACGCTTGTAGATGCCTTTCTTCGTTTCTCTGTGTTTTGGTGAGCCACCAGGTTGGACCCCTTCAGACCTGATTCTTGGTCGGTCTCTAGTCTTGGCGTGGGCTCATCTCTTGGCTTGTCGGTTTTTTTTTCTGCCGGTATCAGATGCCTTCATCCTGCAGGATCCTGAGATCGGTCGGCATGTCCTGTAACTTTACATACAGAGTACCCCAGTTAGAGGCTTGATGGCTGACGGTTGGTAGGGGAGGCCTCTCTTCCATGGCTTCTTTTTCTTCTGTATTTTCTCTTTGGGCTTCAAGTATTGTTCCTGTAGATGTTTCTTCGCTGGTGTATGGCGATTCAGGTGATTGCAGGGGAAGTAGTCTATGGCGTATTTCTTTTCATCGAAGTCTTTGGCAAAGACTGTTGGAAACGGTAACTTCGCTGCTGGCGCTACCTTCTCATCCATTCCTTCGATAGCTTCATATATTGGGTATGCTAGTTTTCCGTGTGCTCTATCGCTGAGAACCGGGTAAAAATCTTCTATAGTACCGGCTGGCAGGCTCCATCGGTATATTTTGTCGAAGATAGTCCTTGGGTGCATAGAGGTCTCCAAAAGAACATTGGTCAATATTCTCTTTCTTGTTCCTCGGCGGCAGTTAACTCAATCGAATGGCTTCTGCTTCAGTAGCTACCAGGTGTCTAGTGTGATGAACCGTAATTTGCACTGGAAAAGTATCCATCCGGGATGTATTCGGCCCCTTTCTTGCGCCCTCGTGCCGCCCCGGGCCGATGGGAGATTGGCTCCAGCATCCTCCACTTGTCCTCTAACCGACGCTGCCCGACAGTGTCTGGGCGTCGTAGCTACATGCTACTGTGCGCGCAGGCTGCTCCGGTCGTAGGCACTCCATTCCACTCGCAGAGCAGGTGGGAGCCGACCCCCAATTTCAATTCCACTTCTTTAGATTCTTCATTTCCTACCATAACTTTTTCTTTAACCTTCCAATAATTCTTCTACGCAGAAAATCACTTTTTCATCCACTCCACTAGAGTTTACACTATTTAGCACTATTTTAAGGCTTACTCTGTCAAAGGCCTATAAAAGATCTAGTCTTACACTATCAATTTTGCCTCTCTTTTCTATTTCATCAGAAATATCATGAATATAGTGTAACAGCCCTCATACCTGAATTTTGAATAGTATTTTATTGTATGAAGTATCTGTAGTGAGCTAAAGTTTGCTTGAATATAATCTGGTATGTTTGTTTTGCAAATTCTTGTAAATCAGTGTATATAGACTTTATTTTATGAAAGGAAATTATTTAAAGGCCATTTAATATGTTTAAGAACAGAATTGTGCAAGAGAATTGCTTAAAAGTGTGTAATTCCAAGTATTAATGCAAGTTACCATGTCTACAGGACAATTTTCTACAGTTTAAAATGATTTCTGTAAATAATTTTGTGTTTAAGTATCTTTAATTTCCATTTCTGACCATTTTGTAAAGATGTTCAGTGATTATGTATTATTTCTAATTGTTTTTAATATGTTTAATTGTTTGAGTAATTGTTAATGTTCGAGAAATATGTGGCGGATGCTTTTGAAGAATTTCAGAAATTTCGATAGAGTCTATATAAAGAAATCGGCAGAAGGACAGAGTTTAGTTTTATAGTTAGTTTACAGTCATTTTCTTTGCAACTGCGTCAGTAGTATCTCTGGATTGTATCTATGCATGTGACAAATATCGCTGACTTGTTGTTTTAAAAAATAAACAAAAATCTTAAACTGAGTCTTATGGTAGACTATTTATTTAATTACTACTGCAAAGAAACCACCGAAGAACCTGATATAGCCTATTAACTGAAATTCGCATGAATACCATTGCCTAAAGCCATGTTGCCGACTTGAAAACCAATTTCAATCCTCACAGACATTTCTGAAGTAATTACATAACATTCTCTCCATTAATTTGCGTGCCGCTGATGTAAAACTGATTGGCCTATAATTTTCTACTCTATTTCTCACCCCTCCATTATAGACCAGTACCACTATTGCACCTTTCCAGTCCTCTAGTAAACAGGAAGTATCCATATTCAATTTAAATAATATTTGAAGATAGGTACAATGTCACATCCGGCTATCTTAAAGACATCAGTAGTAGTATTATCTACACCCAGCCTCTTTATGCTTTTTCAGCTTTTTTAGTTCCTTGATATCCTCAGGATGAATTTCAAATTTCTCCTGGCTTTTTGGATTGGCTAGTTCACCGGTTTACACCTTTCTGTTCCTGAATCATAATCCCTTATGATTTCACTAAACCAGGTACTTAAAATATCTGACTTTTTCTAATCCTCATTAACTTCTTCTCTCCATCTTTATCTATAATAGTCTGAACACCCTCCCTTTCCCTCAGTTTTCCAACAGCTGTAGAATTTTCTAGATGCATCCAGTGGCCGTCGTGAACCAATAATATTCTTCATAAACACATCTTTAGCCACCTTTTTTGCTGTAATTAATTTCTTATGTAGTTGTTTCAAGTTTCGCTGTCTCTTAAATCTGTTATGTTCTCATCTCGCCAGCCTCTGATCGCCTCGCGTCCCTATTATGGTCAGTAGGTTCTGTCCTTTTTTTCTGTTTTGCATTAAACCTCAACCTCTTTTACAATCTTCTTGAATTCTTCCTTCTCCATCTCGAATATACTTGTGCCATCCTACAATTTATTGAAATTTTCCGTGAAACATCTCTTCAGTTTCGAAATATATACCTTTTTACAATTGGTTGATGGCATTACGCACCATGGCGTAGCTGCTCGTGGTGTGATTGGTGAGGGGGAGTGAGTGTATTTTTTGTTTGTGAGGTGCAGACGGTGGACCGTCGGGGCGCTCGCCTTGGTGGACACGGCGCGGCCTCGTGTCCTGATCCTGAGCCACGCTGGACGGGGATCCTTACGAATCTCATCGCGCTAGACAGGTCTACCAGATAAGACTACATTAGAGGTGTATGGAAATTTTTTCAACCTTAATAATATATATAGACCCATAATTGTAATTTTTAAGAAAGACATCCTTCTAGAGGACAGTAAATTCGGTTTGAAATTTCATGGCGAATTCCACCTACAACACTGAATTATACCTAAGGGAGGATCACATTTAGGTAATGAACTTGCGAATTTTTACTGAGAAGTTGGTGATTCTGCTACCACCGTTCCACATGGGAACGATAATACAGTTAAGTAAGTGCAACTAAAGTAACACATGTAAAAAGGTGAGTACGCAGGGAGGGTACGAACGAAACTCAGAAGAGTTTTTATGAAACTTTTATTTTCAATACAAATTCAGTGTTGATCCCGGTAGAATGTGGAACTTAAGAGTGTCTCCCTATGATATGTGTTCCCGACTACTCCGTTCCGATTCATTCGCAGGATTACAATTCGACCTGATATGCATAATTGTTGCTGAACAAAATTCTTAAACGATTATTTTGTATGATTTGATCGCTAATGCGAATCCCTCTCCGCCTCAACAGCACAGAGCGCAAAGGATCAGTCTGTGTTGCATGTTGATGTAACGTCCAAAGTTTTGGTGGTTTTCTAATAGCAAAATGACGAGACGCAGAGGTGAGCAACGTGTTTGTGCTACGTATCGCACTATCACAACGCGATTAGCGAATCAGATAAGCCGACGACTTGTGAGGCGGTAGTTTCACTTACTGCTGCGAAACGGTTCATTAAATAAAATCAACTTTTATCACATGTGTGACATCTCTAATCATCAACTATTCGCAGCCATGCATATTTAGGTTTTCCATAGTGTCCCGAAATACCTCCAGGCGACTGCCGGGATGGTTCTATCAAATAGGCCACGGTAGAATTCCTTACTGTTCCTTCTTCCAAGTATTTTCACGCCTTTAATGATCTCGACATAGACTAGGTGTAAAGCCATAACAGACAATCCTGTTGTGTCGCGCTCGGTGTTGATTAGGCTTACTCTCTTTCACTGAAGCAAAGTATGACCAATTGCTTTTAAACTCTCTCGATACTGGAACTGTATGGAAACATTAGCAGCGCAAGAGGCAATGTAAGGCGGAAAATCTGTCTGAAACTGATTGTCGAATCAAGCTACTGCCGTTTGTCGTACGAAATGAAACATACATGTTTAGATAGTTAGAATACCGAAATTGTAAAATTGCTGTCTGAGCAACAGGCTCATGTTTCTGAGATAGTAATAAAATTATCTAATCGAATACAGATTCAGAGCTTTGCATTTATATTTTAATTTCGATTTCTATCAGTGTTTCTGTCTCTGTTCTCCTTGTTCTCACACATGCTGTAATGTGAGAGATTCACATCTAAACTAACTTTGTTTAGGATTGTAAAGGGTGGGAAGCCATATCGGAAGTTGGGATTTGCTTCTCATCAGTTAGATTATCCGGCGGAAAGTGTGCTATAGTATACGGGATTTAAAATGGCTACTACTACGAGAACTCAAGGAAAATAGTTTGATGTAACTTTCTAAAGAACTAATAATTTATGATTCTCTCTGTGCTTCAGAAAATGTATTTTAGTTGGCCAACGATGAGTAAAATAAATTCATATAAAATAAAATGTGTTACGTTTATACTGTTATATACATTTCCCTTCTTGGTATTGCCGCTAACATGATAACTAGGGTTACGGTATAACCACGTGTAGCCAACTGATACCATCATATACTAACAATGTTTAGTTGCAATGAGCGCCAGTCTTAAAAGCGTGTAATCCACCGATGAACTGGGATTCATGTCACTTGAGTCTGGTAAATATTACTAACGTGCCCTTCAGTCAGTTTTTGCGTTGGAGCCCTATGGCAGTCGCGTAGCACTTTCTCACACAGCGGGTGCAGCTTGTTGTGTTGATGGCAAGGCACCGGCCACCGCACGCTAAGGCACCGGCCACCGCACGCTAAGGCACCGGCCACCGCAGGCTAAGGCACCGGCCACCGCAGACTAAGGCACCGGCCACCGCAGGCTAAGGCACGGCCACCGCAGGCTAAGGCACGGCCACCGCAGGCTAAAGCACGGCCACCGCAAGGCTAAGGCACGGCCACCGCCGCTAAGGCACCGGCCACCGCAGGCTAAGGCACCGGCCACCGCAGGCTAAGGAACCGGCCACCGCAGGCTAAGGCATGGCCACCGCAGGCTAAGGCACCGGCCACCGCACGCTAAGGCACCGGCCACCGCGGGCTAAGGCACCGGCCACCGCAGGCTAAGGCACCGGCCACCGCAGGCTAAGGCACCGGCCACCGCACGCTAAGGCACCGGCCACCGCAGGCTAAGGCACCGGCCACCGCACGCTAAGGCACCGGCCACCGCGGGCTAAGGCACCGGCCACTGCAGGCTAAGGCACCGGCCACCGCAGGCTAAGGCACCGGCCACCGCGGGCTAAGGCACGGCCACCGCACGCTAAGGCACCGGCCACCGCACGCTAAGGCACCGGCCACCGCAGGCTAATGCACCGGCCACCGCGGGCTAAGGCACGGCCACCGCGGGCTAAGACACCGGCCACCGCGGGCTAAGGCACCGGCCACCGCACGCTAAGGCACCGGCCACCGCGGGCTAAGGCACCGGCCACCGCACGCTAAGGCACCGGCCACCGCGGGCTAAGGCACCGGCCACCGCACGCTAAGGCACCGGCCACCGCACGCTAAGGCACCGGCCACCGCGGGCTAAGGCACCGGCCACCGCGGGCTAAGGCACCGGCCACCGCGGGCTAAGGCTCCGGCCACCGCACGCTAAGGCACGGCCACCGCACGCTAAGGCACCGGCCACCGCGGGTTAAGGCACCGGCCACCACGGGCTAAGGCACCGGCCACCGCACGCTAAGGCACCGGCCACCGCAGGCTAAGGCACCGGCCACCGCGGGCTAAGGCACCGGCCACCGCAGGCTAAGGCATGGCCACCGCACGCTAAGGCACCGGCCACCGCGGGCTAAGGCACCAACCACCGCAGGCTAAGGCACCGGCCACCGCGGGCTAAGGCACCGGCCACCGCGGGCTAAGACACCGGCCACCGCACGCTAAGGCACCGGCCACCGCGGGCTAAGGCACCGGCCACCGTACGCTAAGGCACCGGCCACCGCGGGCTAAGGCACCGGCCACCGCACGCTAAGGCACGGCCACCGCACGCTAAGGCACCGGCCACCGCGGGTTAAGGCACCGGCCACCGCGGGCTAAGGCATCGGCCACCGCACGCTAAGGCACGGCCACCGCAGGCTAAGGCACCGGCCACCGCACGCTAAGGCACCGGCCACCGCGGGCTAAGGCACGGCCACCGCGGGCTAAGGCACCGGCCACCGCACGCTAAGGCACCGGCCGCCGCGGGCTAAGGCACCGGCCACCGCACGCTAAGGCACCGGCCACCGCACGCTGAGGCACCGGCCACCGCGGGCTAAGGCACCGGCCACCGCACGCTAAGGCACCGGCCACCGCGGGCTAAGGCACGGCCACTGCGGGCTAAGGCACGGCCACCGCACGCTAAGGCACCGGCCACCGCGGGCTAAGGCACGGCCACCGCGGGCTAAGGCACGGCCACCGCGGGCTAAGGCACCGGCCACCGCGGGCTAAGGCACGGCCACCGCGGGCTAAGGCACCGGCCACCGCGGGCTAAGGCACCGGCCACCGCGGGCTAAGGCACCGGCCACCGCGGGCTAAGGCACGGCCACCGCGGGCTAAGGCACCGGCCACCGCAGGCTAAGGCACCGGCCACCGCAGGCTAAGGCACCGGCCACCGCAGGCTAAGGCACGGCATCCGGCTCGTCGCATCAAGTCCATTCGCCGAGAAATACACCTCTGGCGCACTTTGTTAAAAAGTGTAGTTTTTTCTGCTACCCGTACTTAGTTTAGCAACAGACGGTGTAGTACGTTCGTCCGCTGAATAAAGGGGATCATCGCGTCCCGTATCCAAACGTCGTTTTCTTGTGAGAAACTTCTCCAGCACCACAGCAGGTTCAAAATCGTGTCAAGGTGAAAATCCTAATGGTAAACTACTGTATGTCTCCTATTCAAGTGCTATATCGATGTGAAAAACACCAACTATCTGGTCACCTATGCAGATTGTACAAACATTTTTTTTTACCTGCTTAACGTCTGTTACCAGTGAGGTCTTTAGAGACGGGAAAGGAGGGGGTCAAGGAATGGGAAGGACTTGTGCCATGGCGTTTTTGAAGGAAGCATCCCGGCATTTGCCTGGAGTGATTTGGGAAACCATTCGACCCAGCGACCTCCCGAATGCGAGGCGAGAACGCTAACCGTTACACCACAACGCTCAGTTTGAACAAACGATCAGTCTACCTTTCCCCGGGTTTGGGGGAGGGTTGAGGAGGGGGGAGGGTTGATGGACAGGTGTGCGAGGAAGCGGCTTCCTTTATGTTAAGACCGGTGCACATCAGTACGAGGCAACAATCGCACGGGACCGAGG
>JARYHS010012519.1:8757153-8788152 GCA_031002005.1 Vandiemenella viatica
TACTAGCATGATTTTTTTCCATAAGACCGGATCTCAGTCTGAAACTGAGAATGCGAATAATTCGCTGCTATGCGTTGCCCATTTTTCTCTAGTGGTGTGAAATTTAGACCTTAGACCAAAATGAAGAGAGAAGAAGGTTTTGAAATGTATTTGTATCGCCGTCTCTTACGCATATCTTGCGTGCTGAAAATCTCAAACAAAAAAGTTCCTCAACGGATGTAGAAACAAAAAGAACTGCTAAAAAATCACTCTTACTTGTCTCTTTTTTTTCGAGGTTTGTGCTGCGTTTTTTTATTGACCTATCCAACGTTTCGGCACCAACCTGGAACATTCGTCAGGGCTTCTATCTATATAGCCTCCTGGTCCCATTTTGATATACTTGAACACTGATTCATGTTTATTTTTCACCGGCAAAGATGATTTTGTTTCTCCGCCAAAAAATATTTAGTGTACCAAAGAGGTTTGTGTATTATGAAGCGATTTTGTATTTGTTACAACGTGTTCATTTGCTAGTATACACTTCCACATTTGGCTCAAACCATAGCCGCCGTCTTTATTGAAATTATTAGGATTTTTGTATATTTCTATAAATTTCCTTATTTTTCGTGCTAAAAAATTCTTTGGCTTTGCAACAATAATAGGTTTCTCCCACTGAATTTTGTGTCCTCCTCCTCCTACATGATGTTCTGCCACTGCCGATTTGTGGTTTGTTATAATCTCGCCATAAAGGAAAGGAAAACATAACATCTAGGACACGTTCTCTTTTCGTGAGTTCCA
Organism: Vandiemenella viatica; assembly: GCA_031002005.1. Taxonomy (NCBI): domain Eukaryota; kingdom Metazoa; phylum Arthropoda; class Insecta; order Orthoptera; family Morabidae; genus Vandiemenella; species Vandiemenella viatica. The sequence continues at coordinate 8,757,931 of JARYHS010012519.1, forward strand.
GATGTGGCGAAGATCCAAAAGTAATTGTGGAACAGATTACCAAAATAATCAAACCATCAAAACACAAAATTAATAAAATAAGAAGTACCAATAACTCAGTAATTATGGATGCAGAAACTAAGAAGCATGTCAAAAGAATTGATGGAACACAAAGAATTAAATCTTATATGATGTACCAAAACGTCTGGAAATAAATGATTTAGTAGACAAAGTATATGAGCAAAATTTTGAAGTAAAACTATCAGAGGAGGATTTCGCAAGCGGTTTCTGCCCTAAATTTAAGACAGGACCTCGTGAAAAGCCAACCGTTCATCACGATATTGAAGTAAGCCCAGCTATGCGTAAATTATTATTAGAGCAACATAAAATATACGTGGCATTCAATGCAATAAATTGCAAAGATTACACCGTGGTACCAACTTGTATCAAGTGCAGAGACGTCGGACATGTGAGTAAAAACTGCCATATAGACGTAGAGACTTGTAGTCATTGTGGTCAAACAGTCACAAGCGTGATCAATGTGATATGAAGGCGAAGCTCAAACGTGCATCCCATGCAAGATAGGAAGTAAGTCATGTAAATACAAAGGAAAGGATTGTCCCGCGCATCAACTGCTACTGCAACGCCTAGTCAACAGAATAGATTATGGCTAGTCTACAATCCAGTTGCAGGATAGATCAAGAAATGGTGGGTATATAGCAGACCTGATATACAGAGCAGTTGAAATAGCAGTTGGAAAAGTGGGACTGAAGAATCAAAAGAAGAGAGGCAATCCCCCATCTCGAAGACGAAGAAATGCTGCAAGAGCCATTACTGCGGATTCAGCGGTACTGTACGCCGATTTTGAAGATACACTTCGGCTAACTAGACTCGAAGAAGTGCATACACTTACACTTGCTCTCCGACATTTAACAAGAGTTCTCCATCATGGCGGTAATAACATAAGGTTCCCACAACCTTCGGCAATTGACAGGATACAATTGAGATCATTAAATCTTCCAACAGATCCATCTCAACTCCTGACTTTAGTTTGCAAGATTTTCGAGAGAAGATGAGAAATATTTGATCCTGAAGAAACATAAAAGCAGTTTGTCATGAACCACGGACGCATTCTGTTAGATACAAGAGTACCTTGACCCCCAGTGCAATGTGCATACAAGACATGCACAAAATCCATGTTAAAAGTTGCTCAATTGAATACTAAGGGAAGCGCCATGGTTCTACAAGAAATCAGAAGGGTGGCTGAGGAATTGACATCAGATATTATTTGTCTACAAGAACCACACTCATGGCAAGAAAAAATCCCGCACATGCCTGTAACATCACGAATAATCGCAGAGGGCAATAACCCAATGGCAGCAATAATCGCTTTAAATAAACAAATAACAGTTACTAAAATTACGCAGTTATGTGATGAACACACGGTATGTGCTGAGATAAGAGCAGCGTGGGGAAGCTTCATAATAGTAAGCATGTATTTCCAGTACAGTGACGAGATCTTCCCATAACTACACCCTAGGTAAAATACGGCAGATAGATCTGGGAAATAATTCACTAGTTATTGCAGCGGATGTTAATGCAAAGTCTGCTCTTTGGCACAGCCTCCTGACAGGAGAGGGCAACTTCTAGAAAAACTATTTAGCGAATTGGGTCTAGAGGTTAGAAACCAAGCACATAATCCTCCTACTTTCTGCAACAGCGCTGGTGCAAGAACAAATATTGATGTATCAATTACAAACATTCATGCGGGAAATCTGCTTTGGAGTTGAAGAGTACTTGACAATATGGCAACAAGAGATCACAATTTGATTGTCTATGAACTGGGCAGAACGCATAAAGAAGAAAGTAGTGGCAACTGAAGCATTAAAACAGCATATAACATCAGGAAAGCTGCATGGAAAAAGTTAAGTAATGTGTTCACTCCACTGGATTTGCCAGAAAACCACTTTGATATAATCAAATCCGCAAGAGAGCTGACATCTGCAATACAAAGTGCAATGAAATGGGTGATACCACTAAAAGAGATAGTAGATTCCACTGACAAAATATGAACAGAAAAACTTCAGAAACTATGACTAAACATGAGAAGAGCGAGGAGAACGTATCAACGAAACATGGTGGCAGCAGACAGAAGGATCCTCCTCGAGCGCTACACGCAGAAGAGGGAGACTTTCAAAGACGCCATTAGAGAGACAAAACAAAAATGCAGGGAATCCTTCGTGAGGGAAATCCTCATGAACAATCCATGGGGTATTCCTTACAAAATAGCTGCAGGTAAAATCAGGCCTCCCACAGTACTATCCACATTAAAGAGAACAGATGGACTACTAACCACGAATTGGAGAGACTCAGCAGAGGAGTTATTCCTCATGTCAACTCGGAAGAAGAAACAGAAGGACAAGCTACACTACGAAGAAACATGTGGCAGCCCTGCTGGAGTAAATAGGAAGAAACTGACATTACACACGAAGAAGTAATAACCGCGATAAACAAAATGAAAAAAGGAAAGACTCTCGGTTCGAATGGAATTCCAGCCGAGGTCCTCCAGGAGTTAATCATAAAATCAACCCTCCGTCCTAAGCAGACTTCTGAACGAATGCTTATATCATGGTAGAGTTCCGGGAATATGGAAAAACAGTGGCGTGGTAATTCTAAAGAAAGGAGACGACAAGTATCCTCTTCTACCGAAATCTTACCGGCCGATTTATTTATTGAATGTACTTGGCAAAGTTCAAAAGAAGATTCAATGCAAAAAAAAAAAAAAAAAAAGAATACAAAACCACCGGGAAGTTCAAGAAATGAATCCTAGTCAATTAGGATTTAGAACGGGGAAGTTGACAGAGGATGCCATAAATCGGTCGATGCAAATAATTTGTAGCAGTACAAAAAACTACGTAGTGGACATATTTGTTGACATCTCGGGAGCTATCGACAATTTATGGTGTCCCGCCCAGTTTGAACGGCTGAGGGAGACTGGTTGTCCAAGAAGATTATTCTACACCTTCAGGGACTATCAGGGAGATTTAGAACTGCTTCCTTGAGAACTCGTTCATCACGAAGACCCTTACTAAAGGATGCCCGCAAGGTTCAGTTTGCGGTCTCATATACTGGGATATATGGATGGAACCAGTGTTGAACTATTACAAAGAATACCCGAACTTCAAGGTCTAATAGGTTTTGCTGATGACCTACTACTCTTGGAAAGAGCAACACGAGCTGAAATTGAGTACAATAGTAATCTAGTACTTAACTGCCTTATCCAATGGTGCATTAAAGTCAAGCTGAGTTTAGTGCTACATAAAACAACATTTATGTTGCTCATGGGCAAGCTGACTCGAAAACCTACTATAAGAATCGACGGTAAATCAATTCGTAGAAACCCAGTGTGTAGGTACTTAGGCATTGAATTGGATGAACGTTTAAACTTCGAAGCCCACTTGAAGACAATAGCAAGAGCAGTGGCGGTCATGAACAAACTCATTAATATCGGCCAACGAAAATTCACTGTTCCAGTCCAAACAATAAGACTATACCATGACGCAATCATCTTTAACGGGCTACTCAGCAAGTGGATGGACAAAGCATGTAAGAAAAATGAAACTAAAACAGCGAGTCGGACGTGTCCAACGAGGAGTACTTTTAAGATTGACAGGAGCATACCGAACCATGGCAGCAAATTCATTAACCGTTGCCATTGGTGTATGGCCATTGGACCATGAAGTAATGAAACGGGGTGACATATACTGGCTCAGGAAAGGGAATCCAGATAAGATAGCAGAAATTGTAGGCAGCGAAGCAACCTCGGAGATGCTCATTCGGACGCTCCTATTGGCGGAATGGCAACAAGAATGGAACAACAGTGAAACAGGTCGAAGAGCATATGATATGTTTCCATCCGTAAAGGAGAGGTTAAAGTTGAAGTACCTTCAACCCTCTCCCGGATTGGTACACTACATTACAGGTCAAGGGCCATACAATAGCTGGCTCCGAAGTCGAAATATTGTGGACTCAAGCAGGTGTGAATGTGGTGAAGAGAGTACGCCGGAGCACGTGGTATGGGAATGTGAAATAACAGCCAGTTTGAGAGAACACCAACAACCTCGGCTGCAAGGTAGGAGAATATTTCACATACTACGCGACGAAAGTTTGTGGCATTTGCTGGACGAGGCAGCTGATCTGGTCTCAAAATTTGGAAGGAGAAATTTAGAGAAAGGAAAAATGCTGAGCGAAATCAAAGACCACAGATAATAGAAGAGGGGAACAGAATTACAACTCGTGAAATAATGGAAGCTAATTCCAGAAACATCTCCAGAGGGAACAATGATGCTGGAAGTCTGGCTTTCGCAACACCAGATTGACGGAAGATATCCTATGACAACGAGGAACATCAATCGTCGGAGGAACTTCAGTGTGTTCCAGAGAGGCCGTCTTCTGAGTGACAGCTGGGGCCAGGAAGTCACCTCTTGATGGCCTGGGTGGCTGACTTCGCTGCCGGTTTCAGGGGACTCTACCTTTGGAGCGCAATCAATAACACGAAGAAAAAAATGAACGTTAGTGGAACCGAAGTGCGGCTGTGACAATTGGTACTGGTAATAGTAGTATTAGTAGTAGTAGTGGTATTGGTAGTAATAGTAATATTAGTAGTAATATTAGAGACAACCGCAGTAGTAGTAGTATAGTAGTGGTGTGGTACCCACTGTGTTTAATATGGTAAAAGTAATAGAGAAATTGGAACATGAATCAAAATTTCCTCGCCTTCATTGTTTATATGTGAATAAGTTATATATATAAGATATAAATATATATACATGTAAAAGAATAGAAGTAAGTGCCCAGATTAGATACTCGTTGCTGGGCTATGTTGTATAAGGGAAAATAAATAATAATAATAATATCTAGGACACATTATAAGAGGCGTGAGGTGCGAGCTATTGTAATTCATCATTGAAGGGAAGATACAGGGGAAAAGATCTGTTGGAAGGAGTAGGAATTCGTGGCTGAAGGACATTCTGGGTTGTTTCAACTGCACGTGATAAGAGGCTTTCCACGCTGCAATGTCACTGCCAACATCCGATAGGAGAGGGCGACTTAAGAAGCAGTCCTGAAGGGTCAGCAGTGACAGGCTGTGTGTTTGCAGGTGACGGTGCTGCGTGCGCCGACGAGTGGTCACGTGGTCTGTGTGGAGGCGCTGGCCGTGGCTCGTGTGTGCTGGCGGCTGGGGGCGGGCCGCAAGCGCGCGTGCGACTCGGTGGACGCGGCCGTGGGCGTGCGTCTGCTACTCGCTGAGGGGGACGAGGTCTCGGCGGGGCAGCCCTGGTGCCAGGTGCACCACCGCGGCGACCAGCTGGACTCCAGTCTCAAGCTGGAGCTGGAGGGAGCTCTGCGCATAGGCGACGCTCCTCCACAGAAAACATCCCGCATCCTGCACGTCATCTGACTTCAGTCCTTACAACAGATTATGTCTATCCCAGAAGTGTACAGTTTTATTTACACGTATTTTTAAGAAAATATGCTTTGAAAGAAATAAGAAAACCGTGCCGTAAGTTTAAAATACAATTACCTGTTTTACTTTTTAAAACAAGCATATGAACCATCTTATGATTTTGGGTTGTTACAGCCTGTTTATGTTTGTTAACCATATCTTTACTACTGCCTAAATAATCTGATGAAAGAGATACTGATTTCTATAAAAGTTTATTTGAAACACAGCCATTAATGAATTGTATGATTTAATCTATCTGTGTTCAGTTTCAAAGACTCTTCCTAAACAATTGAAAAATTTGTACGACATTCATATTCCGTTTACGTTGCTTTGTGGAGAATAAGTTGTCATTAAATCTCTACCTGAAAATACATTTCTGGATTTTCGTTTTAAAAATTATGACGGTGTCATAAATACAAGCGTAATTCATAAAGTCAGGGCAAAGTGCCCGTTTAATTAATAGAATGGAATCTTATTACGGTAAGAAAATACACATTCACGGTGTTTTCTGCCACAATACAACAAATAGTATGAACCAACACAAAAAAAACTGATAGAATGAAAGGCACTATGTGAGAGGGCAACGTTTGTGTAATATATATATATATATTTGGTTGTGAAAGTAAGAAACCAATTAAAACAAAGTTACATAAGAACGAAGTTTCTCTCGGCACTGATACTTTCTGAAATGCTCTCGGGTAACTAGATTCACCAGAAGATGGTGACAATTCTAGTGATCGCCGAAATATCGTGTGATAACACTTTCTTAACTCAGCTAATTACCCGAGAGCATTTCATAAAAATAAAATTCTTTTCTCTTTTTTGCTTTACGCATCGTTGGGCTAGAAGGGGAAATAATTCGGCCAGGCGCATGTTTCTAACGAACCATTGACGCTTTCGCCTCGAGTGATTGCTGGAAATCACGTAAAACCCAAATCTGTGTGGCCGGACGGGGCTTCGAACCCGCGTCCACCCGAATGCGGTAACCACGCGATACCACTCGTCCTTCAGACTCGGCGCGAGTGAAAGTCTGTCAAAGCGTAAAGAGACTTAGCGACTACTGAGTGCACACCCTATACGATAAAAGAGCGGAGCACTCAAAGAAGCCTCACGCAATAATGTGGCTTAGTGATCCGGACTTTAGTGCACAGGTGGAAAGAACCCTCTTCTCTGTATGTGAACCTGCTTTATTCCGAACTAGGTGACAATAGAGATTTTATGTGAACAAAAACTAAAAAAAATTGGAAGAATCACGCCTTTCATGTGGAGTAAAATCTGTATCACTAAAAATTAGAACAAATGCGAGCGTTCAGAAAAAGTAATAAAACAAAAATATGGAACAGAAAAAATATACATAGTATACAAATAAATACTAAATATATGTAATAAAAGTAAGTATTAAGTTTACTGTCGAGTTCTAAAGGTCAATGGATTACCGGATTTCAGGGCGTATGTTGGTTGACCAATTCGTAGGTATGGAGCTCAAAGGGGTAGTAAGCTCCGACAGCTGTTGCTTCAAAGCAGTAGTTGACGTGCTGCATGGGCGAGGTGGTCAGTGTACAGTGTTTACTTATGGGTACTCTAGCTGCTGGTTAGTGGTGAGTAAGAAGCTGCGCAGCGAAGGCGAGTAGGTTTGTAGCCGAGCAAGCAGCTACTGCAATGAAACTGAAAGATTTCGTTGTGGTTCTTGGACCGAGGCTTTTTCCACGGGAAAGACCCTCGTGAAGTATGAGGAGGAGTGTAACTATTGTGTAAGGGCAAGCCGCCCTTGATATTGGGTTCTTTGCCGAAGCACATAAGGGGGGAGAGGGAGTAGGCAGGATTTTTGGAAAAAGGCATTGTATTTTGGCGAAGGAAAGCAGGAAGTCATGGACATGGCGAACGGTCTAGAGCAGGGAATTCTGTGCGAGATGTAGCATATAAGATTCGTTTTCGTATAAGATCAGGGAGTAGCAGCAGCTTGTGTCATATTTCTGTAGCACTCGTGACGTCTGCTTGAAAATATGCGTCTGTTAAGTATTGCGAGGCGGTAAGAAAGGATGTGGGAGGGATGGCAACTGTCAAAGTGCAGGCAGTTTTGTAGGCTTCATTTGCACAGAACACCTCTCTGCTGAGAAATGTTCACTTGGAGGAAGGTCCCGATCATGTTGATGGAGGTGTAGAAGGTGGTTTTCTGTTAGAGTTTAGATAATAAATATGTCGTCCACGTATCTGGTGCACCCAAGTGGAGTGAGCGGGATCCCAACCCGACCCAGTGCCGGATCAGGGAGGCAGATCGGTCACTTCTCTCCGAGCGCTGCACCAGTGGGGGTGGCGGGGGGGTGCCTGCTACTTCCTCACACGGGATTTCAGATTTATGCCGTTAATTTTATTTAATTATTATTATTATGGCCATTAGGACTACGCAAGAAACTCAGAAGCTTTCCTTCGATTTCCGTTGTGCCCATACTTCCTCCATACGCTTGTTGTGGGCTTCTTTCCTCTGTCTGACCATGTTGTTCCAAGTCTATTCTTTAGTCTTTCCTCTCGGTCAACTTACCACTTGCGAATTTTGGATTTAAATGCATCTCCATTTCCGATATCTTTTGGAGCAATTCCTGCAAATTTGAGGTCTTTCTTGGTTTCGCCAATCCATTTTAATGTGCGTGATATTGCTTTACTTCTGTTTGCATAGAATTCAACTATTTCTCTTATCAGCTCTTAGGGTTCATTCTTTTGATGTGTCCGTAAAATTTTAGTCGGCGTTTTCTAATATCACAGTAAATGACTGCATATTGTAAAATTTCCTGATTACTTTCAAGTCTGTATTGATTTGCTATGAGTTATGGCCAAAAAAAATTTCTTATACTTTTGTGTTCTTGTTTCTCAATGTTTTCTGTATCTTTTTTTCCTGTTCAAAATAAATGTTTCTGATCCATAGAGACGTTCTGGTTTATTTTATTTATTTTAATTGAAATGGAGCTAATGCTCCGGTGCAATTCCCCTAGTCATCTAATTACCCATTTTTTTAAACAATTTTATTTTATAATTGGATTGTTAAATTCCTTCCGCATTAACTTTTCCGGTTAACAAATTTTAATTTTAGATTCCTTAAGGGTTTTTGGTAAATTATTAATCACTTCACTTGGTAATTTGTTCCGAACCTTGACACCATTACCAACAAAAGAGAATTTTCCCACTCCCTTATGCATGAAATCGAGTGCCAGCTTGTGGTCATTGTTGCCTTCCCCTTCCATGTACTATTCCTAATTCTTCGACCAATATCCCTCCAAGCCCCATCACCAATATACGCCCTGCACATTCCCAACACTCTCTTCACCCTCCTCCTTTCCGCCAATAACTCCCAATCCTCTATCATATCAGTTACATACCCCAGTATGCCATAATTTTCACAAACAAATCTAGCTGCTATTCTTTGCACACCCTCCAACTCCTTTCCTTGATAAATAAAATGTGGGTCCCAAACTACACCACCGTATTCAACCAATGGTCTCTGGTACATCCTCCCATCACTCTCTCGTCCAAATGAATAATTTTGTTACTTTTTCCCCAATGTGCTCTGCCTAGTTGAGTTTGTTATCAAATGCTATGTCAAGATATTTATACTTCAAGCCTTCAACAAGCAATTCTGACCCTACCCCATAATCATAATTCTTCTTTAGTTTTTTAACGCTTCTAGGTATTTATCTTAATTCCATACTGACCTACCCATTTAGATATTCTATCCAGGTCACCCTGCAGCTGTTCACAGTCTTCACCTGTTTTGATTCTATTGTATACCATTACATCATTTTCAAGAAACCTAAATTCTAACCGCAACCCACCAACACAGTCATTCATTAGAATAACGGACAGCAACGGTCCCAATACACTACCCTGTGGCACTCCCATACTTACTTCCACCACTTTTGATAATGTATTTCCTACTCTAACACTTTGGTTTCTGTTGTTGTTGTTGTTGTTGTTTTTGTGGCTTTAGGGCGCGTCGACAACGAGGTCATTAGCGCCCTAACAATTACCAGCAAAGGCTGTGATTAAAATTCATAATAAAAGTACTGTCTGCATGGTCGACTGTAAAGGGGTCGACCATACAGACAGCACATAAAACAAATCACAAAAATAAGATATAGCCCTAAAGGGGCCGCCTGAAACTAAGACCGTTGTACACCTGGATGGCTGTAGAGGAGCCAAACAGGTTCACAGAACACTTAAAAAAAAACACAGAGCTACCTCTGTGGATTAAAAAAGTACTAAAATACTGTCTGCATGGTCGACTGTAAAGGGGTCGGCCATACAGACAGCAAATAAAATACGTAATAAAATCAGAAGTGGCTTTAAAGCGACCACAATGACTTAAAACCTTACAACACCTGTAAGGCTGTAAAGGGGCCAAAAAGGTTCAAAAGAGGATAAAAAACACTACATGTCTTGCTGGCTGTATATTGGCCAGACAGACATGAATAATAACCATGCAAAAATTAAAATCATGCATATGGATTGGGTGACTGTAAAGAGGTCACCCATCAGTCTTAAAACTGGACCGATCTGCCTAAAATTGGTTTCACCCGCCTCGGTTCGGGTGGGTCTTCGATCATTGCCTGCTGAGGAACGGGATCAGGCTCGTCCACCAGCATTTCTATTTCTTCTGGCTCCGAAGAGTCAGGCGACTCCGACTCAGTTGACTCCTGGCTGTTCTTCTTCTTCTTCTTCTGCTTCTTCTTCGCCCCTTTCCCCTTCTTCTCCCTACTACTTGGTAGTCTGGGAGGGGACGAAGAGGGGGATTTCACAAAGTGAGTCGGGTCCGTCATTCTAAACTTTGGGCCACGGATCTTCTGATTGCCTCCATTCTCACTTGTAGCAGTTGGCAATGCTACCACCGTGATAGCACGTGGTGGTATTGGAGGTGGCGTTGTTTTCGATATCAGTGCTGGTGGATCCTTCTTCGCTGCTGCTGGTGTGATCGAGGACGCAGACGTGTTGCTACCAACGTCCACGGTCGTAGATGTTGTGATCTTAGCGGATTTTGCACCGCATTTGCACTCACATGAGCACGCTGTGCTAGTGCTCATGTCTGCAACTGACGTCTGGGTAGCAACACTCTGCTTCCTGACGGGAGCTGAAGCCATCTTAGCAAAAGTAGTTCCGAAAATTGGAGCGGCGAGCGACTTGGCCTTCTTTTTAGCTTCCCCATAGGGAATCCGCTCTTTAGTCTTCAGCTCCTGTATCTTGCGCTCTTCAAGATACACTTGACACTCCCTACTCCAGGCAGGGTGCGACCCGGAGCAGTTGACGCACACCTGTGGGAGCGTGCAACCAACACCCGGCTCATGTGCGCCCTTCCCGCAATTACCACAGGTTGGTTTTCCTTTACATGACGCCGTCGTATGTCCGAACCGCTGACACTGGAAACAGCGCATCGGGTCCGGAACATACGGACGGACGTTCAAATTAATGTACCCTGCTTTGATGTTCTTTGGCAGTACTGGAGTGTCAAACGTCAGGACGAAGGTGGCAGTCTTTTCAATACTGCCATTTACCCTTCGAGTGATCTGACGTACCTCGACCACTTTCTGTTCCTTCCACTCTTCAACAAGTTCCTCGGTCCCTATGTCAACTAAGTCACGGCAGGTGACAACGCCTTTGCTGCTGTTAAGGGATTTGTGGAGTTCGCAGGTAACGGCGAACTCCCCGAGCTTCTCACAGTTCAGGAGTTGGGTAGCTTGCCTACTGGAAGTTGTTTCCAGTAGCAGCGTCCCGTTCCTCAGCTTTTTTATGGTATTTAGGGTCCCTACCAGACCCTCTAAACCCTTAGAAATATAAAAAGGTGAAACTTTTTCTAAAGATCCTTCCACTCGTTGCATAACTATAAAAGCATTCGCAAGCGAACAAACTTTTCTGTTACTATTACTATCTGAAGAGGGGGGGCTATCAACCCTCACCCTCTTCTTAGAATTGGGTGTATTTTGATTATTCTGCGGCACACCCGTACTGCAGGGTTTTTGGTTTTTATTGTGAGTCTTAATTTTGGTCCCACGAGTAAAAACAATATAGAAGGAAATGCTAATACAACAGGGGTGCGCAGGTGCCCCTGAGGTTGCACGTTAGCGGGTGATTTTCCTCATCACTCATTCGCCTCCTCGGCACGTGTCTGACCTTGAGGTTGAGGGTTTTTTTATAGAGGTTTGTTCCGTCCTCGCAATCCGGGCAATGAAGCCAAGATTCCCGTTCTCCTAGGCACACAACGTTCCACCGCCACGCCTTACGGTGGTCGTTGAAGCATGGTAGGAGCTTACGGTGTGGGAAACTTGCGGCGCTCACAAGTTTCCAGCTCGGGCACCGCGGGTTCGCCAAACCCGTACCTGGCACTTGCGTACCAGGCCCCTGCGGGGACTTTGGTTTCTGGCTTTTAAGAATTCCTCTACGCAGCAAGTAACTTTTTCAATCACTCCAACACATTTCAGTTTATTTAGAACCATTTTATGGCTCTCTTTGTAAAATGCCTCAGAAAAACCTAGTGCCACTCTATATACTTGGCTTCCCTTGTCCAGTTCATCTTATATGATTTCTCGTTATTATTAATAAATTATATATTCGGTAAAAACGTTTATTTTTCATATCTTCATACTGAATACCTTACACTAACTCCAAGTAACAATACAACGATATTTTCTTCCAGCAGAATCTCTCTTCTCTCTGCCATCATCAAAAACTGCTTGGCAACCCAAACAACCACAGATGCTCCGTCTCCCCAACAGCCACGTCAGAGATGCTAATAACTTTTCTCAAATAAGAACTGTATAACAGGCACAGATCATATTTAAAAAAATATAAATGTATAATCAAAGTGAAGAAACTTCGTTTCCTTACATTTGTCACTAAAATTAAACTATTTTATGTAATACACATTGTCAATTAATTATTGTTTGTACAATCTTAGGTCACTAATATTTTCTAAATCCAAATGCTTTCCAGATTTTGGATATTTAAGATAATATGTATATTTATGGAGTTTCTCCGCTAGTAAATAAGGACATCAAAAAAAAAAAAACTTTTTTATATCGGCATTTACACTTCTAGATTTTTCATGCATTCTCACCAGTACTAGATCACCTACTTTCTGATTTTCCTGCACGCCGATCATATATCTTTTTCTGAAAGATCCTCTTCCACTTCTTGGTGAAACTATCATTTCCCTTTCGTTTTCACTTTTCCCTTCGTTGCTTCATCTTTCTTGCATTCTCCGCCACCCATCTTCCTTTCGTATTTTATAATGTTGCCGCCCTCATCATATATATCGAGCCCTCTCTTCTTCTTCACTTTGCCTCTCGTTGACTCTTCTTTTTCATCTTCACAAACTTTTTGTTTCTTTATGAGAAAGGATTTTACATTCTTTCCTTCTTCACTACTTATCTCTTCGTCACTTTCTACCTCTTCTTCAGTATCTACATAACTCTTCTCGTCTTCAGTTTCATCGTTCATTTCAATTCCCAAACCATAATTTCTGTCATCATTTCTAGTGCAACCACTTCATCTTTCCTTTCCGTCTCTACTTCTGTGTTTCCCACGTTACTGTCCCATTGGTCCATTCTTGCCACGTTAATTATCTCGTCTTCTCTCACTATATCCTTTCCAGCATAGCAAATTTCATTTTTCTCCTCCATCTACTGCAGACATTCCCACCGTTTCACTGGTCCGCTATTCTCCCACATTACATTGTTTCCTTCATCGTCATCTCGTCGATTTTCATCGTTTTCTTCTATCTCATCCTCCTCAATTTCCATACTTAACTTCGCAGGATCTTCTTAGTTGTTTAATCCAGCGTTCAATTTCGTCTTCTCTTCCTTCTTCCCACAGTCGTAACGTTTGTTGTTGATTATTACTAATGTTTTCCATCTTTAGTTCCATCTTCTTCTGTCCTTGCAGAATTATCACTAGCATTTTTTCAACGGAACTATTCTCTTCCCCGTGACATTCTTTTTCAGTGAAAATAGTTACTGGGACGTCATGAAAAACACTAGTATTATCCTCTTCATGTTCTAATCGATCATGACACTCATAACCTGGACCTATATCACTGTCTACATTTCTCGAAACCCTTACATTTTTGCTATTTTGATCATGAATTTCAGTATCTACATGATCTCTGGTTGATTTTAAAGCTTCACCCTCCATTATATGTATATATATATATATATATATATATATATATATAGAACACAAACAAATTGCAGAAATTTCGTAAGAATTATAGTCAGCGAGCAACGCAGTAATGAAAATGAAACGCCGTATAGAACTTCCAAACCATCATGAAAAACACATATTACCTTTAAAGTTGTTTTATCATCCGAAGATTACAAGGTTCTTTTATTACAGAATTAGATAACTAATTATTTGTCCTGTCACGGTCGTCATTTTATATGATTTCTCGTTATTATTAATAAATTATATATTCAGTAAAAACGTTTATTTTTCATATCTTCATACTGAATACCTTACACTAACTCCAAATAACAATACAACGATATTTTCTTCCAGCAGAATCTCTCTTCTCTCTGCCATCATCAAAAACTGCTTGGCAACCCAAACAACCACAGATGCTCCATCTCCCCAACAGAGATGCTAATAACTCTTCTCAAATAAGAACTGTATAACAGGCACAGATCATATTTCAAAAAATATAAATGTATAATCAAAGTGAGGAAACTTCGTTTCCTTAAAATCTGAAATATGTTGCATATAGCCCACCATCCGAGATTCACATGAATATACTTGCCTAAAGCCATGTTGTCGATCTGCAAACCAGTTTCTTTCCTCACAGACATTTCTGATATAGTTGCATATCAGTCTCTCCATCATTTTGCCTATCGTTTATGTCAAACTAATTATCCTGTAATTTTAACTCCATTTGTGACCCCTCCTTTATGAACCGGTACTACTATCACTCTTTTCCAATCCTCTGGTAAGCAACAACACTCCAAACTCATTTTAAATAAAATTTTAAGTTAAGGTACAATATCGTATCTCACAATCTTTGATAATTAATAGATAATTTTTCAAGAAAATAGTATGTAATATCAGTGTAGTAGTGATAAAAAAAATAGTTGCACCTGCTTCTGCATTTAAAATGTACGCAATATTGTAATTAAATATATTTCTTTCTATCTCTCCGTGAAGCTGCCACTAATTGATGAAGTTTATGTTTTCTGACGACTCGCAAACACACGTCAGTATTTTCAGATGTCTTTTCTGCAATCAGTATTTGAATTTGTGCTGCCTGGCATGTGTACGAACAAATTGTTTTATTCATTTTTCTGGCGTCAACTCTGTTATATAATCGCAGACATCACTCGCGGCAGGCATTTTTTCTGCGAGAAAACCTGAGGGGCACATCGTCACGTGACCTGTCAAGGCCATGTTCACACCGCATGTTATGGAGGTAAGGAAGGTTTACTAATATGTTTAATTCAGATAGCTGGCAATGGAGTCTAAATTTTATATTTACAGGCCGATTTTGATCATGCTAGGGAGGACTCATTTAATATTGTCTGGCGGAGCTTTCTCGTTGTGGAAATTTCTACCCGACTCCAGCACTATCTATCGGAAGGAATAATAAGTAAAAATTTTCTTTTGTTACTCTGGCTCTACGCCTCGTCGGAGTCGAGGCGGCTAAGGATTATGGGCAAGGAACGGTAAGGAATTCGACTGCTGATATCTACACATGACAGAAATCTGAGGCATGTCTCATCAATACGACCCAAGGTATTGAGGTACAAAAATGTCCCGAATCGCTTCGAGAAAACGGTAGGCAGTGCCACCGTTGACTGGACTGCAAACCACTTTAGCCGATTTCACCACCGTTTTAGAGCATATACAAAAAAGGGAAAGATATACACGTAAATCTGTCCGAAGACAGAGAGCAAATTGCAGTTCTGTAAACCAAATGCAAACATTAATTTCCCACTTACTTTAAAGAAAACGTGCACGAAATATCGTGGTCGGATAAAAACTGTAGATATGTTTGTTGCTACACCAACTTAAAACAATTTTTAAATTTCAAGTTTCAATTTCTTCGTCAGAAATTGTCGTATAGGAATCGGAGCAATTCAATTGGACAGAAAATGTTATGGGCTTTTAGGGCATCTCTTTTCATTTGGTCGATTTATCCACAGTTTTCTGCATATTAGGAAAAGAAAAGTTTACTTGTAAGTCTTACTCGAGAGGGGAAAAAGGAGTCTGGTTTTAGTAAACTAAATGTAGGCAGTATTTTTCTCTTTCTTTTAAAGTATACGAGTGCAAAATTATATCGAAATGAGATTAAAAAAAAATGGGACTTTGTAGAAAAAACATACAGACATCCATTTTTATAGTTGTGTAGTTAGACAGATGATGAAGTAAGTGTAATTCTTGTCGTGGTCTTACTGGAGATTAGGGACAGAGAGTTGTCTTGTGAGAGGGATAACGTCAGCTCCCATCCACGCAGTTTGGAAGTGATTACACTGTCTGGAAAGGCTCTGACAACTCTCACTGTAAAACAGTTAGAAAAGTTTGCACTGTTTAAACCCACTAATTGCTTTCTATTGGCGACTAAATGAAACATTTCTGTGTATTTGAGCCCTATACATATCATGACAAAAATAAGACCAACCTGTGACACTTCTGCATTTCATATTGGATAAAATGAACCCATGTTGGTTTAATATCTAATGTAATGTAACAATGTGAATAATAATGACTACAAATGAAAATATATAATTGAGACAAGGTACTATTCCACGGAACAACGAAAGAAATATAGATCGACTGACTCCAAGGAATAAAGAGATGAGTTAATCATGGCGATACAAGATGGATGATAGAGAAGTTTTCCTGTTGTTAGAGACTGAATGAACCTAGTATGAAAGACATTATAAGATACGCAGATGACAAGTTGCCTATCGTAAAACTGTAATTAATATTTTATTATTATTATTATTTTACTTATGACTTTACGCCTCGTCGACGTCGAGGTAAATTAATATTGTTAGAACGGCTGTGTTATAGATATTTTAAAGTGTGTTAGATGGGAGTTCATGAGTTGTGTACTGAAGTTTGTACAGCGGAAGAATAAATACGTTATTTATTGCCGAATACAGACTAAATCAATATTGAGATACAGAGGAGACAAGTTAGCAAATTTCAGGTTATACGTATTCGAATCTGAACTGAAATCGGTAACCTACTACCGATATAGATGCAAACATGATACTCTTCGGATTGACTAAAAGTTACACGTACGGTAAATACAACAAATATATTTTTTTCCAGAACTATGCAACTCGTGAACCACCAGTTCCGCATGGATTTTTATGATGACTACCATGGTAACTTACTAAACTCTCAAAATATTACATTTCATTCAGTTTCTTAAACGAATTTGAGATACGTAGATAATTTTATGTTTGATATATCTTATCGGCACGTAAAGTGCCTTGTATGTTAAGCTACGATATAAGATTACAAGTTTCTAAAAGAGTCAAAACAGCCATTCGATGTCATAGAAGAAAATGATATCTTTTAGCTATCTATACCAATAGAAGTAATTGGTACAGCAAGAATATGGAATTATAGGTCTATGTCGATTCCTCAAACTTAATTAAACGTTAAATAGAAAAATTTTGTGACTCTGATAGCTTAAAGTTAAATTTACTGATATGCCAAATGTAATTATATATATTTAATTCTTAGTTATAAAAAAATTGTAGTTCAAAAAACTCAAAATACGCTTTTGTAGTAATGTGAACTAAAAGGTTAAAAATAATCTTTAAATATAAATATTTTGTTTAACAGTAATAGGACGTCCCACAATTCACCATAAATTAATTTTTTGAATTAGCTTTAAAGAATTTACTTTAATGTAAAAATGCGTGAGGTGCTAGATACCTGTTGTCATATTTTTTGTAGCAAGCTGTTTGTAAAGATAGTAGCTGTCAAAAGTATGTGGAGAGCCGGCCAAGCTTTTTATTACATTAAAGATAATTTTGTAATCAGTGACTTTATTCTTTAAAGCTAATTAAAAAAAAAATTATCCTGAATTGAGGGACGTCCTATCACTGTTAAACGAAATTTTTGTATTTAAAAATTATTTTTCCCCTTTTTGCTCACATTATTACAAAAGCGTGTTTTTAGTTTTTTAAACTACAGTATTATTTTTAGCTTTTTAGTTCAGATTGTATCCATAGTATGTTTCTTACCGTTTGCTTTTTCTTCTCCAAACTATATTTTTCTTTGTGTTGTATTTTCATCTTTAATTATTATTCCCATGAGTAGCGGACAACTAAATGGTCAACCACACCAGAGGTCCAATAGCAGGGTAAATGGGCAAGACTACTGTTCTATAATTGTGCGAAGTTACTTCTAGTATCTGTAAAAACTCCAACCGAAACCGAGATTCGAGCAGCGAACGTTTGTTCCCCAATCACGCCCCTTAACCAACTGAGTAACCAAGGCGATGCGGAAAGTGGACGAAAATGAGCCACATCTGTCATAAGACAGTTAAACCACTTTTGTGTTCTTATTGTCAAAGTAAGAATATTACCAAGACATAGATATGAAATTATTGGATTGTCATCGGTTCTTAATATGTGTACAAAATTTCAGACAATTCAGACTTTCTTAAAAGGGTTAAAATTAAACTGAAATTTTCCATTACATTCAACCACTTTTAAGTTTTTACTGTCAACGTGGTGAGAATGAAATTATTGAATTTTTATCGCTTCTTTATAAGTGTGTAAATTTCAAACGATCCGGACGTCATGGAGGGGGTGAACACTGAACTGAAAGATTCCGTTGCATGCAACCATGTTACTGTCAAAATAACGAGAATAACAGGACGTTGCTAAGAGACTACTGTACTGTCACCGGTTCGTAAAACGTGAGCTAAATTTTTCTATTGTTACTGTTAAAGTAACGAGAATATTAAGACACAGCTATAAAATCATTGTATTGTAATCAGTTCTCAATACATTTCAAATAATTCGGACATATGATATTGGGTTAAAATTAAATTGCAAAATTCCAGCAAATTCAACCGTCCTTCTATTGTTACTGTCATAGTGATGAGAGTAGCAGGGCATTGCTATGAAATTATTGTACTGTCACCAGTTCTTATTACGTGTGCGAAATTTCAAACAGCCCGGACATCTAGAAGTGGAGCAAAATGGAATTGAAAAATCCCGTTACATACATACATACATACATACATGCAGTTCAAGTTAAAATAAAACGTGTGAAAACATGTTAAAATAAAAGCAAAATATGGAGTAAAAAATTATTTATAGCTTGTTTTTAGTCCACATGAAGGTACAGAAAGTGGACGATAAAAAAAAAACTGGGATGAAATAAATGTTACTTTCAGTTCAAGTACCAATGATATTTTTTGATTATGTGTAGTAAGTCCCATTAAAAATATTTAATTATAAATTTTGAACCAAGAAATAACAATCTCTTCTACCATCAAGACGAAACCCTGTGAAGTTAAAGTCTAGCGAATACTTTCAACAGTGTACAGGCAAATTACTAATCGACTAAAGTTTAAGGTTTTAAATCAAGTTAGAATCAGTAGATTTAAAGAATACTTTTAGAAAAGCTACCCTTAACAAGTCTTGTAAAGTATATATCGTCGAGCTAGAGATTTAGTAGAAGATTTTTTAAATTTTATTATTACTATTAATATTTATAGCAAGAATTACAATTAACAATAGATTCACCTACCTTTCTGGTTGAATGATTGAAGAGGAGAAAGAAGAAAAGATCATTGGTGAAAAGTTAAGGCTCTGATAAATCATATTACTCATGGATATATGTAAAATATTTATTTAAATTAAAATTATAATTTGCAATTCTCTATACTTGGTGTTTTTTTTTTTTTTACCTTCATAATATTAGAAAACATTTTTCCGCAAATTAAAAGTGACTCATACGCACTAACAATCAACTTTTATCAAACATTAAAAATATTTGACTATTATATTGCATTAATAAGATTAAATTTATTGAATTACACAAGAACCAATTGACTTTTACGGCTCATAAGAAACACTTAGTTCATTCCCAAATAAAAGTTAAACTTCACATTTCATCAGAAACAAGTGATAGGTAACTCTACACATAATACAATAAGCTATACAGTTCATTAGTTATGCTAAAAATGAGTTTTACAATGTATAAGAAACACTGAATTATTATGGTGCATCTCAGCCATTTTATCCAGCATAGAAACATTGACTGTATTTTTCCTTTGAATTCAAAGTGTATTTTGACATCAATCACAGTGCACTGATCAACCAAGCCCCTCAATTCTTTATATCTGGCAACTATTTTCAAGTCAACAGCTGGTCTCCAGACTACAAACACATTTTCGCTAACTCCACAATTAACAAAAATTTCGCTTTCCTTTTCATAACCCCAACAGTTCTCAGATTAGGGTATAATGCCAGAATCATAGTCAGGGTTATTACCAGATGAGTCGAATTCCAACCTGTTTCGCTTCATTACTTCATGTTAATCCCAGTCGTTCATCAAATAAATTAAATTATCCGCGTCCGTATAAAGTAGTATTTGGCGATTAAATAACAAATACATCAATCACGTCCAGTTGTGGAATTTCTCCCAATATAGCGTCCTACTTATCCAGTGTCAGAAAGAGTTCTGGTGAGATTTTATTTTTCAGCTGTTGGATCCGTCAGGGATGAGCAGGTAAGTAAAAAGTATTGACTACATTTGTACCATTAACATACAGAATTAGTTAGAATTCATAACCAGACGAGAGTGTAAGATTAGAACGCGAATGACAGAATGTCCTGCTTCCTTGTATCTGACTTCTCAACCTTCGTAGCCTGCACTCATGAACAGGTGCCTGTTTAGGCTGTGGTTGCCCGTTATCTCTAACGGCTTAATACTTATTTATTTATTTAGCTCATGGCAATATACACATAATATACAACAAAATAGAATAAATAACAATGTTTCATCTGAAAATATTCAGAAAGACACCTGCAATAAAAGTTTAAAGTTGTAAGTACAGATTTGCCAACAACTATATAGAAGTTCCAGAGGCTTTAACAAAGTCTTCCAGAGAAACTGAGTGCTCCCTCCTAGTGCACTCGGTGACAATATGTCGGATGGTCTGTTGTGGTGCATCACAGTCGCAGCTGCGTGAGGTTCTCAGGCACCAATTATACAACAGCGAGCCACCCAGACCAGGAAAGCTTCATTCCCCACCGCGTGAACAATCGTTTTCTGAGCACATTTCAAGATGCACGTATTGTTACGAGTAAACACAAGAAAACTTCCAGTTAAACAATTTTAATTTGTGAGTGATGTTTTGTGATTAGCGGTGTTTTTGATCATGGATATTGTACAGCCAGGTACGTAGAATTGAAATCATAGCAACATACATCCAAAAGTACTCCACAAATTTTTTTTCTGTATATTTTTAATGGCTGACTAATTTTGTATACATTTTTTTGCTACGAAATACGTTGAAGAGTGATTTTGTTATATTTCCGGACTTTTCCCGAATCTGATTTTTTTGTATGTGTATAGTTTAGTGTAGTATCTTGATGTTTCACTGAAAATTAGGTGCCAAAAAGTGCCAAACAGCTACTTATTCCAAAAAATTCTAAATTTTTAAAAACAAACCAAACTTATTTTTATTCATTTATCTAAGATTTTCTTTGTTGTAGGCTCTTCAGGTATCAAACTCATGACCCGAAAAGTTATTATGATCAAAGACAAGAAAGGAAATGATTTCGCGCAGAAATTGGAATTAGTTGAGAAAAATATTTTAAATCATCATACATTCCCAGCTGAACAAACGCAACAGTTCGAACAAAAATTTTCAAGACTTAAATCGGAAATGAAAACAAAATGACAGTCTGCTAAGAGAACTGAAAGTGTATTTTTAATGAAATACCATGATTGGTTACAAGGATGTATCGAAATTCCTGTAAAATCAAATCCCTCCAGTGTGGGTAGGCCAAGAAAATCTTTCGAAGAATTGACTGATTGCAGCAAACGTAGAAGAACTGCAAGTCTGCGAAGGGAAAATGAAACAAAGATCATTCTTTATGCTGGTCAAATGGCACTAAGAGAATCTGGAAATGTTAGTGGAGCACATGTTATAAAAGACATTATGTCATCTCCTACACGTGGTGACAAATACAGAAAAGCTGCCTACAAAACAAGTGACTCTTTAGAGACAAAAGTACAACTGTTGACGCCTATACAAGCCTTATTCATGTTTGTTGAAGCATCTTTGATAAGGAAACAGAATGAAATAATTCGAGAAAGTTAAAAAAAAATTATACCCCTGTTACTCAGTTCTTCAAAAAGCCAAACAAGATTGCTACCCAAATATAGATGATTATTGTGTAACCGAAACTTGTGCAGAAGTTAAATTGCAAGCATTGCTGGATCATACTGCCAAGAGATTAATTATGTACTTGCAAGAAGTCCTGACACCCCTAACACAAGAAGATTTGGGTCGCTGCTCACCTATAAATGGAGTTGCGATGGCTCTCAACAAGCTCAGTTTAAGCAAAAGTTTCCAAATAGTAGTGATTCTGATGCTAACATTTTCCAATCGTCAATGGTGCCCCTGCGGCTTGTCAGTAGGTACAATAAGAAGATTCTTTGGAATAACCCATCTCCTTCTTCACCCCGCTTTTGCCGGCCGATGCGAATTCGCTTTGTTAATGAAACAAAGGATATAACGAATGAAGAAATATGCTATCACAATGAACAAATCAAGCTTCTATCTGAAACAAAAATAACAACTAAGCTTGGAGAAGTAATCGTAAAACATAAACTGCTTTTTACTATGGTGGATGGAAAAGTATGTAATGCGGCAACAAATACTACCTCAACAATGCGATGCTATATTTGCCAAGCTACTTCCAAGGATTTTAACAACTTGTCAAAATTTGAAAACATACTTCTAGAAATTAAAAATTTGGAATTTGGTTTATCTATCTTGCATGCCAGAATCAGATTTTTTGAAATTCTTTTGCATATTTCTTATAAAAATACCATAAAAAAGTGGCAAATCAGAACAGATGCTGAAAAAACTTTAATAAGAGAAAGGAAGCAATACATCCAAGAACGTTTCAGAGATGAACTCGGACTAATAGTGGATGTGCCTAAAGCTAATTTTGGTAACAGTAACGACGGAAACACCAGTAGAAGGTTCTTTGCCAATACGGAGGTATCCGCAGAGATTACGGGTATTGACAAAAACCTGATTGACAGGTTTGCCACTATTCTGGAAGTGATATCCAGTGGGCATAAGACAGATGTAAAAATATTTGCTGCCTACTATCACGAAACAGCTAAGTTATACGTTGAACTGTACTCGTGGCATTCAATGTCACCTACGATACACAAGGTATTGATTCATGGCCCAATTATAATAGAACATACACTTTTACCGATAGGAACTTTGTCCGAAGAAGCAGCAGAAGCTACAAACAAATATTTTCGGATATTTATGGAGAGATACTCCAGAAAATTTAGCCGGATTCAGTGCAACACAGATGTAATTAACAGGCTTTTACTGACATCGGACCCGTATTTGAGCTGCAGCAGGTACAAACCCCCCAAAAAATATAAATCATTCAAGCCAGAAACTATTAAAATGTTGCTTTCATGGGACCCGAGCTCACAAGATGATGATAACGACACAGACGATGAGGAGGACACAGACATAGATGAAGCTACAGATGAAGAAGGATTGGACACTTCATCGAAATATTAGTCTACATGTACATTAGTTAGGTATTTTGTAAATATTCGCTTAAAATGTAATAAAGTGTGTGATCAAAGTACCTGTTTTATATTATTACTCCATACTGAGCCATTATGTCAGAACTAGGTCGGTCAGTTCCGGAACGACCTGGCTTAGCGCATATTATTAAACACAACTCTAAAAAATTCCTGTTCCCAACGGGATTTGAACCCGGGAACGGAGCAGAGAGCTTTTGAAAGCAAGTGCCTTAACCACTGAGCTACCATACCGCTTCTAATACTCGAAAGAAATGAAATTAAAAATTAGGTAATAATAATTTTGATCGACTTTTTGTGTCAAATACCCCTGTGTGCCACGGTTGGTTCGTGCCTTGCCGAGGGCAGCCCGTGTCTTATATTTTTGTATACTCACGGATTAGATTATTAAATTTTCTTAGTCTTGGAGGTTTGATATGACTCAATAAAAAAAATCAGAAAAAGTAGTAGATTTTAGTATGCCACTGATGATCCACATTCTCTGGTTCAGGACGCTGTCAATCTTCGTAACATGTGAACTATTCAGTCGTACAGAAGAATAGTACTCTGCTGCTGAGTAGACCAGACCCATTGATGATGTTCGAATAGTGGATGCATTAGCTCCCCACGATGATCCAGCGAGTTCTTGGATGATGTTCGTTGTTCTTAGTCTAGCAACGCTTTTAATGAAGTGTGTCCTCAAGAACAATGTCATGTCTAGAGTAACTCCGAGATACTTGCGGTTACGGCTGTGTGATAGTGACGTGCCATTGATTGGGACGTTGGCATTGTCCTGTCTGTTGTTAAGGTGGAAGAAGATGGTTTCTGTTTCTTGGTATCAAACATCACTTTAGAAGTACCCACATCAAATATTAAGATCAGCGTTGAAAATTTCTTCTACTTCATTCACAGTGGAGTGTTGAGTAACGATGGCCATGTTGTCTGTGTATACAAATTGACAGAAATAGTCAAAAGGGGTGTCTACTTTGTAAAGACTGAACACTAGAGGGAAGAGCACAGATGCTTGGGAAACTACTGATAAGCATTTTTAATTTATTGTGCTGTTCTATAGGATGTTGTTTATGAAATTCCACATTTAAACTTCTCTCCATTCTGTATAGTGTGAACAAGTGAGTTCCACTCTTCAACTTTTTTTCAAAACCTGCTTCTATACAGGGTGGGGCATTTAATATGTTTTCTGGAAATATTTCGGAAAGAAAGCATTTTAACAAACAATAACCTATATAAAAAATAATCGTACAGTAGGGGGCTACAATTATGTGATATTGGTTTTTTCACAGGTGGCGCTGTTGTCGTTACAACAAGGTCAACTTAATTCTTTTAAATGGGAACCCCTATTTTTTTTTTGAAGATTCCGATTCCTCATGAAAAAATAAAAATAGTTTGCTTAACTCACTTTTCTGTTAGCCTCACAGATGGCGCTGTAATCGCGAAAAATGAATATTCGCGTTTTTTGTGTATAATTTTAATTATTGTATAAATAATTACATGTAATTTTCATTCTGTAAACATGGAAGGTAATTTTAAAGGATAATGACGAAATTGATTTTTTAAATGCATTTTCTTACTTATTTGCAGCCATGTCTACAGCAGGTGCTCAAAAAGGTGACCATTTACTTCCAGACATTTTCTGACACACTTCGAGCTGTTCAGGCATCATTTCTGCAAAGGGTCAGAAAATGTCTGGAAGTAAATGGTCACCTTTTTGAGCACCTGCTGTAGACATAGCTGCAAATAAGTAAGAAAAAGCATTTAAAAAATCAATTTCGTCATTATCATTTAAAATTACCTTCCATGTTTACAGAATGAAAATTACATGTAATTATTTATACAATAATTAAAATTATACACAAAAAACGCGAATATTCATTTTTCGCGATTACAGCGCCATCTGTGAGGCTAACAGAAAAGTGAGTTAAGCAAACTATTTTTATTTTTTCACGAGGAATCGGAATCTCCAAAAAAAAAATAGGGGTTCCCATTTAAAAGAATTAAGTTGACCTTGTTGTAACGACAACAGCGCCACCTGTGAAAAAACCAATATCACATAATTGTAGCCCCCTACTGTACGATTATTTTTTATATAGGTTATTGTTTGTTAAAATGCTTTCTTTTCGAAATATTTCCAGAAAACATATTAAATGCCCCACCCTGTATAGGTTGTTGAAACAGATCTGGTCCTTACAACTACATTTTGGTCATAAACCTGCTTTTCGACTGGAAGGATGCTTAAGACATGAG
Source organism: Vandiemenella viatica (assembly GCA_031002005.1). NCBI lineage: Eukaryota > Metazoa > Arthropoda > Insecta > Orthoptera > Morabidae > Vandiemenella > Vandiemenella viatica. Next base: position 8,783,471 of record JARYHS010012519.1, read on the forward strand.
GGTTATTCCTGTTGTACATAATACTGTTTCCAGGCAAATCAAAGCAATCGTGCTGTGGTTATCAAGAGACCCTGCTCATTTTTCTCCTTTCAACATGGTTGTAGCGTTAGTCCGTTTGAACTCTGAAGGAAGCTATGATTCAAAAATTGTGAAAGCCATTTTCTTACATTCTTTGCGCAGTGTGTTAGAAATCTGGATGAGTACTGTCACAACCACGAGCTTTTTTTATTTTTTATTTCATTCAGTACTGCTATTAACACATTCTTAGATCTTACGTTACTTTACTTTTTCATGTTCAGACATCATAATCGTTTTACCCAATGTTGGAATAAGTTGTCGCTATCTCTTCCTGTCCATAGGTCTTCGAGTGTTGTTGAAACTTTCTCTGCGAGCAAGCACAGAGGTGATCCATGGTCTGCTGTTCTCCACATTCACATCGATTGTCTTCGTGTGTGTGGTGACGTTTGGATTTGTGGGCGAGACCTACTATGAATATGGGAGTTATGATATCTGTCTGATAGCCAAGTATCTATTGCACCTCATGGTACCTGGGGCACATGTTACTGAATGGCAGAAAGGTTTGTGGTGTGGGAGAGACGTGGTGGTGATCTATTTGTTGATGGCTCATGTAATCAATTGGGTGTGATGAACATTACATACGGGATAAACACTGAGGTGTATGGTACCACCTTTTGCACACTCTGTAATTCGTCTGTGTGGTGTTATGTAAGAATTCTGTTTATAGCCAGTCATGCAGAAAGAGAGTACTGTCCACACTTTTTCGTTTCCATGATTGGTGCCGGTAGTTGTGCTGAACTCGCTGTAAGCATGGACATGTTTGTCTGCGTCTCTATTTGTGCATGCAAGAGTAAGTATGGTGATTTACGCTTACTCGACTTTCCTCGAAGTCGACTGTATGATAATTTTTGCACCGAGAGTTCTACCCACTTAATCAGCAGTAACGACAGTTCTTCCCTACTTCTTCGTTACCATGATGCTTGCTGTTAGTTCTCTCGAACTCGCTGTATGCATGTGCATCTGTGTGTGTGTATCTTCTTCCTCTGTGGGAGTTCTGTCCCTTTTTGTTCTTGCCATGATTGATGCTGGTTGTTGTCTCGAGCTCGCTGTAGGCATGGAAATGTGCGTGTTTGTACATCTCTTTTTTTGTATGTTTGTGTAAATATGGTGACACCTTCCTTTAACTCGTCTGTGTATGTAGGTTGTTCACATCATTTCCACCAATAATGTGTGTGTGTGTTGTGATCTATGGATTTGTGGGTGAAACTTTGTGTGAATATATGGTATTGGTCTGATGACCAAGTGTCTATTGCAACTCATGGTACCAGGGACACATATAACTGAATGACAGAAAGACTAGTGGTGTGGGAGATATGTGATGGTGCTAATGTGTACAGTTTGGTACCTAGTACTCACATTATTTAATGGCAGGGAGGTCTGTAGTGTGCGATAAATGAGACGATGTTGATGTAAAGAGTTTGGTACCTGGAACACATGTTACTGATTAGGAGAGAGGATTGGAGCGTGGGAGAGACGAGACGAGGCTGATTTAAAGAGCTGGGTACCCTGGGCACACGTTACTGAATTACTGAGTGTTTTGTGGTGTGAGAAATTAAAAAAAAGTCTATATCCTTCCTGGAGAGTCGGCTTTGCTGTGCTGGGTAATAGTCAACAACGAGGTCATTAGAGCAAGGAGAGGATTTGGAATAAGGAAAGGGGTGGAATATCGAAATGAGTGAATTGGTGAAAACACGAATAAGCGAAAACTAGATGATCGGACCGGAGATCGAACCTAGATCCTCCAATTGCTGAGCATTAACCGCTCATCCACCCTGCTTGATGTGTCAGAAACATGGTGATACAAGCCTACTCGACGTAGAGATTTCACTATAAATATGTGCTTGTAACCATTGTTTTTATAGGGAGTAGGCACTCTCCCATTTCACTGTGCCGTTTCAGTTTGCTGCCGGTTGTGTTGGGATACGAACTGTCTTTCTCATTTTGTTCACTGTATGTCCTTCGGAACAGAAATAGCAATGAGGGGATGTACGAGAGAAGCAAAGGACTTGAGTTACAAACTCACAGACAGACCATTGTTTGCATATATTGCCGTAACGTGGAGTTACATTTTTTGGACGTTAAATGCAGGGTGCAAGGGAGGACAGCTAGATTTGTTAGTGGAACACATCAACAACTGACATAATAAAGGAGCTGTGCTGGAAGTCACTGAAAGATGGGACTGGATATGGGGCTGGATATGGCATATAATGAGATTAGAATGGATATTGATGGAAGAATTCTGAGTAGTGCATGGAAGGGAAAAGTTGGTTATGATTACAATCTGGCACTTTACTTTAGGTTTACATTGGTGATGAGGCATGGGTGAATAAAATAAGCAAACACCAATTTTCATATACGAATGACCTAATCATTTACGACAGTCCAATAGTGAACGTTATCTTCGGCGTAATCGGGTTAGTGTCTGCACCTGTGGAGACATTTTAGATGCTTGTCGGTGTGTGGGGATTCTTGTGAAAATGTTGGTTTTGATATCTGTTTGATGACCATGTTAGCTAAGAGGGGTATTATAATTATATTGTGTGCGCTGGTCAGTTGAACGAAACATGCAATTACAAACAAATGTCACACTTGGTCCTGAATCCGAAGGTTGGCGTCAGATGGAGGGTGTTGAAACCCAACGGAGAATTCTCCTTCCTCCGGATTGGCTGAAAAAAAGTGGAGCAAAAACGGCATAACACTGCAAGAAACTTAAACAGAGAACGACAAGCAACTGCTGTCTAAAGGGAAATCACCTGGATATAAAATGGTAACAGCGCAACACCATCCAAAATATAGCATTGCAGCCTGTGTTAAGAAAGGCTCTTGAATCTACTCATGCCTTTATGGTACTTGGAGCACATGTTACTGAATGGCTGAGAGGATTGTTATGTGGGAGATGTGAGATGATACTGATGTGAACAGTCTGGTACCTGGGGCACATGTTACTAAATGGCAAAGAGGGGTGAGGTGTGTGAGAGGCGAGACGATGCTGTTGTGAACAGTTTGATACCTGAGCCACCTCTTACTGATTAGGAGAGAGGGAGGAGATGTAAAAAGGTTGATGTAACGAGTTGGATACCTGAGAACATGTTACTGAATGGCAGAGAGGAGACGAGGCTGATGTGAACAGTGTGGTACCTGGGGAACATGTTACTGAAAGACAGGAGGGAATTGGGTTACAGACTATAGATTGCATATGATGGTATTTTTTGGAACACCCATTTTGTGTATCAAAGACAGGAGTTGTAGGGCGTGCAAAGGTGAGCAACAAGATTTGTTTGTGAATCCTGTCAGTAACTGAGTTAAAAAGGAGTTGGATTGTGAGTAATTGGAAAACAGAATGTGGTTTGAGAAAGTGCTGGGAGAGTACACGGCGTATGTTGGTGATGAGCTAAGAATGGATCTTGTTCAAAAAAAATTAGGAGTAGTGCATGGAAGTGATGGCCAGCAGCACGAGCTGGTACTTGATTTCCTGTATAAGGGAGTCTGGAAATTTTCTATATCTCCACCTTGACAACAGGTGACGGTCTCAGGCATCCTGTGACGAGTCAGCATGTTCTGTGGAGTGCACTGCCTTTTCGTGACTCGGATCTTTATCACACAGGATGGGCGTACTCTGCGACGGACCCATTCTTCAACGGTGAAATTAGTAATATTAGCACTTGTTAACACCTGAAACATACGAAGTACTCATGCTGTGCTGTGAGATAAAGTTAAAAGGAATGTTAGTATATGCCACTGCGTATATCACTCTCTTTCTAGTGAATCACTTATCAAAACTTTACACTTATGAATGGTGACAGGTTTAATGGTTGTCTCTAGCAACGTTAGGAGTCCTCCCCCTATTAGTTGTGAATGAAGAGCCAGACGTGTACAAGCCAGCGGGTGATGGCATGTAGCGGGACAGTCAGAAATGGCGCATCGTGTTGAAACATGCTGTCCCGGCGAGCAGCTCGTCGAGAGTAGAGCTACTCTCAAATGGACACCTTCCTGAGAGTAGCTCTCGATAGTTTCTCGCGCGACTAGTTTCAGGTGGAAACGCACCTTTACAGGCGAAGCGACTGCCCAGTGGTGTGGGTGACAAGTCGTCTGCCACGACACGTGCGTGCAGTGTTTAATCTGTGGGTGACGGCTTTGTGTTTCCCCGCTATCTGGAGAGCAGGTTCCGAGCTGCCTCTGCAGCGAGAGCAGTCGCGATGGCGCCGGGTCTGTTGCTGTTGCTGCTGCTGGGGACGGCCGTGCGCTGCCAGGAGGCCCCCAGCCAGTTCCCCCAGGGGTTCCTCCTGGGAGCGGCCACGTCAGCCTACCAGATAGAGGGCGGCTGGAACGAAGACGGTACGGCACACACTCGCTTAGAACCTGCAGTGTTCTCATCCATTTTAAGACATTTCGTCGTAGGCAAGCATCTTTTTTCCATTGTGTCAGTCGTTGACATGCAGGTTGCCTGCCAAGGAACACCTTTGTCCTCGAGTGCTCGGACCCGCACGAAAGTATGTTTAGAATATAAAGTGATCATAAACAAAAGTGGTGTGTGTCATTTCCATACAGAATTCAGGAGTATAGCACTCCGCGAACATGTAACGACTGAAAAGAGCCTATTGTTG
>JARYHS010012519.1:8789152-9147277 GCA_031002005.1 Vandiemenella viatica
TGTGGTTGCCACAAGTTTTTGGTTGTCTAAGTATGCCAAGGCGAAGGTGACAACTCTCTACACTCAAATGTCTAACAGTGAGAGAGGTCGGAGAATTGACGTGTTTTGAAAGGGTGCATCATATCGTGAAATCTCCATAACGATTTGCCGCAGTGCTATGTCAGTATACAGACTTGTTACACAGTGGTGAAAAAAAGCTCTAATACTCCTAGAGCAGGCACAGGTCCATACAGAAGGATAACAGCACGTGAAAAACTGCCAAATGGTGTGGGTGGCTGCTGCTGGCAGATGGTTGACTGCAGGCCAGATCCAAGTAGTGGTTACACATAGTCACACCCCGCCTCCGCCCCTCCCCGGATGATTCTAAACTAATTGCTTGAAGCTGGGTTACACTCTCTGGCCCCTGTGCATTGTGTCCCATTATCTAATTTCATTGCCATCCACCATCTACCCTGGTATAATGCGAAACACAAATGAACATGTGAATGGCGTACATTTGTGTTTAGAGACGAGTCCTCGATTCTGTCTGTGGCAAAGTGGTAATAGACGACATGTTCGCAGGCGTAGTGGAGGAACGGCTTTATCTGCTGTGATTTCAGAACCTCACGCAAGTGCGTCACCGGTGTCATGTTTTTGGTGGCAATCAGTTTCTTTTTTTTTTTGTAACTGCTTTACGTCTCTTTTTAACATCGAGGTCTTTAGAGACGGGAAAGGATGGGGGGGCAAGGATGGGGGCAAGGAATGGGAAGGAATTCGGCCATGGCCTTTTGAAGGAAGCATCCCGGCATTTGCCTGGAGTGATTTGGGGAAACCATGGAAAACCCAAATCTGGATGCCCGGACGGGGATTCGAACCGCCGTCCTCCCGAATGCGAGGCGAGAACGCTAACCGTTACACCGCCCCGCTCGGTACAATCAGTTTCGATAGCATGACTGGGTCGGCTGTTGTTGAAGGCAATGACAGCCCATCACTATGTGGACGTGGTACTGTATCTTATTGTGATACCCTACATGTTCAACATCCGAATCGTATTTTCCAACAAGACAGTGCCCGTTCTCATATTGCGGCCATCGTCACACAAGCCTTGCAAGGAGTTTCGATCTTGTAATCTGGACAGCACGGTTCCCAGATTTGTCCCAAATAGAGCATTTCTAGGATACCAGAAGTAGACACATTAGATCACATGGTCACCCAGCACAAACTGTGCAACAACTGACTGCAAAGACATGAACGCGTAGTGAGACATACACCAAGAAGACATCCGAACACTTTTTTGTGTCAATGCGGCAAGAATCCACGAATGTATTGGTGCTCAAGTTGGGCGCATTTCTCACTGACAAATGTAAAAGGTAATAACTTAGCCTGATCCATTTCCATTTGTTATTATTTCTTTTAGGTATGGCCCTGGATATATTTTCAAAGTTTCCTAAAATTCTACCATTCATGTATGCGTGTTGTGATTTTAATTTCCGCCAGTGTAACTAGGGCGACCATAAGATTTCGCTATAAATTTAAAAAAGTCGAAAGCTACCCATTTGTTATTGAAACGTTAACATAGGCTGTATTTAAATGACTTCACAACCTCGGTATTTGGAGGACCAAGGGATATTGAGAGGAAAGTTAACAGAAGTGGCTTATCCAAGTAGAAGCAATTCCAGACCCAGATGGGGTCCCATTGGAGCAAACCCAGGATTCGGGTCCCACAAGTTGTGAGACCCTGGGGGATACTGTATAGTCAGAGAAGCAACTCTACATTAAGTTCCTTCATAAAATAGAGGAATAAATAAAATATAAAATCAAATAAAAAAAACAACGGTCAGGTAATAAAAGAACATGCCTTTGAGATATCTGCCGCCTTTACATGAACTACTTAATAAGTGAAGTATTTTACTACCCGTCTAAGAAATAAGTAGCTACAGACTCCTAAATATGATATGTATCGAAGCCCATCTCCATGTGTAAATTTTAGATTTCTAGCACCGCTCAGTAGCGTATAAATAAAGATGTAAACGGCTCGAATGTTCGTTCAGTTTATGATGAAAGCTCAATTTTTGTTTAGGAACAGAAGTTCGACATCCCTGTCGATTTAAGGAACCCATACGAATGTAGGTACCTGTATTCGACAAAGAGGTTACCCATAATAGAAATCTTCTTCTGTAAATTTATGATGGAAAATTCTTAGAGAATCATACTCTTATTTATTTGATCGCGATCATATTTGTATATTCTCAATCAGTAGAAAGCATATCAAACTTACATGAAACTAAAGTGCTTATGGGCCATCCATAAATTACGTGAGGTGAAATAGGGGCGGGGTGCAGCGAAATCTCACCAATTCTCACGTGAGATTTTTTTGAAATTGTGTTGGACTGTAGAGGTAAAAAAAAAAAGTGTTTACAAATGACGGGAATGTCGATTTTAGGGGGGACCAGATCTCACGAAGTCTCACCAGAGAGGGGGGGAGGAGGGTCCGAAAATTAGGAAAACACCACGTAATTTATGGATGTCCCCTTACTAATGTTACGATTTCACTAACAAGATATGCGGTTCCGACTGTTTTTAAACACATGCCCTACAAAAACTGATTACCGACAGACAATAATACATGGACTCGTCCGGATTGACTTGAAACCTGACCGTATTGCTAGTTTAATGCAGTTTTCTGAATCATTTTATTTGCATAAATTCGAACATGATATGATTTCATGTCGAGTATAGGTGCACTGTCGACAAAAGGAAGGTACGCAGAGTGTATATCGGATAACACGAAATGTACTCAATTCGAATCTGTCAGATGATAAATTCAAAAATTACTAGAAAATACTTCAAGTCACTTGTGCATCTTAGCTAGAAAGCTAATAGAATTCTAAAAAAGCAAAACAATTTTGAAGCCTAGACTACGCCTATTCCAGCATACGCTTGGTTGATTTTTTTTTTTCATTTTCAAAGGAAAATCTAACATTTTTCTTGAAATAATTTCGAGGAATTAGAATTTAACTGCCTAATTACCATGATTTTAACAATTTTAGATATATCCTTTAATTTTAAAACTTCCTCTCTTATTACAAGAAAACTTACATTATATCCACCGCCGCTCGTAACAAACCAAACAACTGTGACGGACGGCAAGCACAAGGAGTTCCTGTGATTGTTGGAGCAACAGAGCGATGCTCTATTGTTTAAGCGCGCGGTGTAGCAAATAATATTATTATACTCTATTGTACTGGATCGTATTTGAAAAAGCGATAGATCAACTTAAAAAGAAATATTCAGAACATTAAAGTTAGACGTGTTTCGACACCAAAGGATAAAAGAAGTCTATCAAAAATATATATAAATATATTTTTTTTGTATCACACTAATTTCGATTACTATTTTCGAAATGCGGGTGTCACCCCCAAACGGGTGACACCCGGGGCGGACCGCCCCCACCGCCCCCCCTAGCTACGCCACTGATTGTAACTTATTCTTTGTTTATGGAATTCTGTAACTGCAAAAAAGGGTTGCTAGATTTGTTTATGGCAATTATCAAAGAATGCAATCAGTAACAGATATTATAAAAGAGCTGGAATAGGATTCACTGGAAGACAGGAGGAGGGTGAAGAGGGTCATTGGACGTATGTTGATAGAGAGGTATGGAAAGATATTGCTGTAAGAATTAAAAGTAATGCTTGGAAGGGAAAAGATGACCATGACCACAATCTTGCACTCGATTTCAGGCACAAGGATTTAGGGAGATTCTCTTTTTAGGTAAGGGTTTCAGGGACTGGAATAAGTTACCAAGAGAAATTATGAATAATTTACCAAAAACGTTGAAAGAATTTAAAGTTAAAATTTGTAGATGGCAAATGTAGGTGGATGCAGGAAAGGGGGAAGATGGGTGTGTAGGGAAATTGTCACCGGAGCGTGCGCTCCATTGCAATTTTATTAAATATTATTAGAACATAACAAGTGCAGATATGTATATCAAAAACTATTAGAAAACTCTTTTATATCGTGAATTACACTATAAAATAAAATAGAAGGTATCAATTCTTAAAATGAATAAATTTCACAAATGTTTGAAATCAAAAACCTCACTAATGAACTATAAATGAAAAAACAGTAACTATCTCAAATTATCCATACAAATTTTAATGTTAAACAAAATAAAAAGTACAAAATTAGCCTTTACGTTGGCAAAATTAATTACCTGCAGGAGCTGGAACGTGTTCGTATCTATACGACAAATGCGAGTAACGAAATGAATTTGTGAGTTACGATTCGGTACTTCGAGTCAGGTGACGAACCCGTTACTCAATAACGAATAAATAGTTACTTTTACAGCTCTGAATTACATAAATGCCTATCAGGGCTGTAGCTAACACATAAACGAATTAAATAAAGAGCTGAGACCAGCGGAAAGAGAAGCGGGCGAATTTCAGAAACTGTGTTACTGTGGTAGATATGGTGGTTGTAAGTGGCCGACCAAGGATATTTTCGTATTTCGACTGTCTCCGCATATGTCACTTTTCTGCCACAACTACATAGCATAGAGCATTGGTGTTTGTGTTTGGTAGTAGAATCGTATCTCATGTAGTGCACTATGGTTGTTAGATGTCTGTAGCTATGGGGGTGTGGGAGATATGGGGGTTGAAAGTGATCGACCTGTGGCAATTTCATACTCCTGCCAAAGACAAAAGTGTCATGGTGTATCACTTTTCAGCGAAAACTATAGATCACAGATAACTAGTGTTTGTGTGTAGTAGTAGCACAGAGTCACCTTTCGATCACAACAGCGGCCGATTTTCAGAAACTGTGGTACTGTGGTAGATATGGTGGTTGTAAGTGGCCGACCAAGGATATTTTCGTATTTCGACTGTCTCCGCATATGTCACTTTTCTGCCACAACTACATAGCATAGAGCATTGGTGTTTGTGTTTCATAGTAGAATCGTATCTCATGTAGTGCACTATGGTTGTTAGATGTCGGTAGCTATGGGGGTGTGGGAGATTTGGGGGTTGAAAGTGATCGACCTGTGGCAATTTCATACTCCTGCCAAAGACAAAAGTGTCATGGTGTATCACTTTTCAGCGAAAACTATAGATCACAGATAACTGGCGTTTGTGTGTAGTAGTAGCACAGAGTCACCTTTCGATCACAACAGCGGCCGAATTTCAGAAACTGTGTTACTATGGTAGATATGGTGGTTATAAGTGGCCGACCAAGGATATTTTCGAATTTCGACTGTCTCCGCATATGTCACTTTTCTGCCACAACTACATAGCATAGAACATTGGTGTTTGTGTATGGTAGTAGAACCGTATCTCATGTAGTGCACTATGGTTGTTAGATGTCGGTAGCTATGGGGGTGTGGGAGATATGGGGGTTGAAAGTGATCGACCTGTGGCAATTTCATACTCCTGCCAAAGACAAAAGTGTCATGGTGTATCACTTTTCAGCGAAAACTATAGATCACAGATAACTGGCGTTTGTGTGTAGTAGTAGCACAGAGTCACCTTTCGGTCACAACAGCGGGCGAATTTCAGAAACTGTGTTACTGTGGTAGATATGGTGGTTGTAAGTGGCCGACCAAGGATATTTTCGTATTTCGACTGTCTCCGCATATGTCACTTTTCTGCCACAACTACATAGCATAGAGCATTGGTGTTTGTGTTTGGTAGTAGAATCGTATCTCATGTAGTGCACTATGGTTGTTAGATGTCTGTAGCTATGGGGGTGTGGGAGATATGGGGGTTGAAAGTGATCGACCTGTGGCAATTTCATACTCCTGCCAAAGACAAAAGTGTCATGGTGTATCACTTTTCAGCGAAAACTATAGATCACAGATAACTAGTGTTTGTGTGTAGTAGTAGCACAGAGTCACCTTTCGATCACAACAGCGGCCGATTTTCAGAAACTGTGGTACTGTGGTAGATATGGTGGTTGTAAGTGGCCGACCAAGGATATTTTCGTATTTCGACTGTCTCCGCATATGTCACTTTTCTGCCACAACTACATAGCATAGAGCATTGGTGTTTGTGTTTCATAGTAGAATCGTATCTCATGTAGTGCACTATGGTTGTTAGATGTCGGTAGCTATGGGGGTGTGGGAGATTTGGGGGTTGAAAGTGATCGACCTGTGGCAATTTCATACTCCTGCCAAAGACAAAAGTGTCATGGTGTATCACTTTTCAGCGAAAACTATAGATCACAGATAACTGGCGTTTGTGTGTAGTAGTAGCACAGAGTCACCTTTCGATCACAACAGCGGCCGAATTTCAGAAACTGTGTTACTATGGTAGATATGGTGGTTATAAGTGGCCGACCAAGGATATTTTCGAATTTCGACTGTCTCCGCAGATGTCACTTTTCTGCCACAACTACATAGCATAGAACATTGGTGTTTGTGTATGGTAGTAGAACCGTATCTCATGTAGTGCACTATGGTTGTTAGATGTCGGTAGCTATGGGGGTGTGGGAGATATGGGGGTTGAAAGTGATCGACCTGTAGCAATTTCATACTTCTGCCAAAGACAAAAGTGTCATGGTGTATCACTTTTCAGCGAAAACTATAGATCACAGATAACTGGTGTTTGTGTGTAGTAGTAGCACAGAGTCACCTTTCGATCACAACAGCGGCCGATTTTCAGAAACTGTGGTACTGTGGTAGATATGGTGGTTGTAAGTGGCCGACCAAGGATATTTTCGTATTTCGACTGTCTCCGCATATGTCACTTTTCTGCCACAACTACATAGCATAGAGCATTGGTGTTTGTGTTTCATAGTAGAATCGTATCTCATGTAGTGCACTATGGTTGTTAGATGTCGGTAGCTATGGGGGTGTGGGAGATTGGGGGTTGAAAGTGATCGACCTGTGGCAATTTCATACTCCTGCCAAAGACAAAAGTGTCATGGTGTATCACTTTTCAGCGAAAACTATAGATCATAGATAACAGGCGTTTGTGTGTAGTAGTAGCACAGAGTCACCTTTCGATGGTCGACCTGCGGCAATTTCATATTTCTGCCAAAGACGCATGTGTCACGTTGTATCACTTTTAAGTGAAAACTATCAATCGCAGATTACCGGCGTTTTTGTGTGGTAGTAACACAGAGTCACCCATGGATCACAACGTTGGTCGAAATTCGGTAACTGTGGGAGTGTGTGAGATATGGTGTTCGAAATTGGTCGATCATGAATATTTTCGTATTTCATCCAAAGACTTGTGTGTATCCGTAAATTTTACTTTGCTGCCGGAACTACATAGCGCAGAAGACTGGTATTTGTGTGTGGTAATAGTATCGAGTCTCCCATCTGTAATGTTACGTTGGTTGCTCAGTCACGCAATCTGTTAGTGTTTGATTTATTAATAAATTTCGATAAGAAACAAAACTTATTATTTAGTATAGAAGTCAATTTGCTCTGCACTGTACTATTCATTTGTGTCTGTATAAAAGTTTCTGGCACCAATTTGTCTTCCTTTTTGACATGCCTTACGGACGTAAACCTGGCCTAAGGTGCAGGTCTAGAAGACAATGTGCTGCTATTAGATTATAAGATTCAGATGCTCATGTTGAATAAAGAAGAAAAAACCAAGCTGAAATAAAGCTGCCATCAGTTAACCCCCCCCCCCCCCCCCACACACACACACACATCGCCGCACCTTCGCTTACTTTTCTGTTTTTAAATATGTTGTAAATTGATTCTCTTCATGAGACAGATTAGATGATAGGATGATATAATGATGGCTTTCCATCATATTATGTCGACTCGGTGTTGTTTGGGACAAATCTTACGTTACTAACAGTTTTCTATATCCAATTCTGGAATTGAAACTCCAAGTCCACGCGTACGACGTCGCGGGTAACAACTAGTATCCAATAATCGGCTTAGTGAGTACGTTACAGACTGTCACGGAGAGGTTGTAGGAGAAATATAAAAGGCGTCTCGTGTAAGTAAGAATCAGCAGATAGGAAATGAGAAAAAATCTTAAAGCAGGTAGACGGAATTTATAAATACGATAAGTTGACTCGACATTGCATTATACTTAGAAATATTGCATAGTTTGAATATATAGACACGCTGTTTACTGTGCAATTGGAAGTATGATAGACTGCTGGTATCCAGACATAAGTGAGAAGGGACACATTAATTTGGTTTCAGTGGAGGCTAGATAATGGTGGAGTTTGGTATCAAACTAATTCAGAAAAATATTTAAGGAGAGACTATTGCGTGTAAAGGGTTTGAGCAGTTCGGTTTTGTTGTAATTAACAAGGTTGACAAGTGCTCTTATTGTGCCACTGGATTCCTCCACTGTATTTGAGTTTAGAAGGGTGGTGATAGGGATTGACAAAATTAGTAATTTTAGCAGAGCAGTGATTGAGAAGCTGGGCTACCAATCATTGCTCTGTCTGTTGTTTGAGTTTTACTGAATGGTACAACTCATATTGGTGGTGTCAGGTACTGGAGTAGACGAGGGTGCAAATCAACACAGCTACACTTGTATGGAAATTTGGGTAAAACTATAATATGATAATGAGCTCCGGAATATATATCTATATATAAAACTCGAGTGGTGGCGAAATTAGTTATACTGTATGTAGAGAGCGGATTATATGCATTTGCATGTTTGCATAAGGATTTGCGTATTAAGCTCATTTGCACCGATTATTAAAAATTTTACCTAAAACCATGTGATGATGCATATTTTAGCTATATTTACAATTTTTTCGGTAGTTTACGTAGTTAATACATAAAATCTTACGTTATATCCGGCAAAGCTACTAGCAGCACAACTCTTAGTCTACACCACGCTCAAGAACTACGATCCACATTTGGGAATGTAAATAAACTGATTTCATCAACAAATAAATCGTTCCTTAAGGCACATTATCGTAATAATGGCTATAAACAAAATTGTCAAATGTATCTTCGGAGCCAGTGGTAACTCGATGGGCAGCGTGGGTTGAAACTGTATTGTTTTACAATGAACACTTCGAGGCCATTAAAGGTATAGTAAACGACTTTGATATTGGAGAAGCTATATCTCTTTTACGTTTGTAGCCTTGTTTGCTGGGATTTGGTTCATGGTAAAGTTTTACACTGCTTACACTTGTTACGCAGTACTCACGAGTATCCGGAGGTCCACTCCAGGTTGTCCATGAGGCTCCACGCGGTGTAGCCAATCACTGGACAGCCGTCGAGGTTAGTGGCGTTCAGAAGAGCCGCTAGGTACGACTGCAATACAAACAAACCCGTCAGCGCTCCACTAGCGCACCAAGCAGAACAAACACGTGGCAGTCGGGTACTCACTGTGTAGTAGTCTACACGGTCAGTGTCGTTGGTACCACCAGAGTCTTGCAGACCATTCTCTGTAACGAATATATCGTATCCAGGATATTCCGCCGCTACCCAGTTGAGGAGGTTGCGGAAGCCCCAAGAGACAGACTGGAACCAAATTGAAAATTGTAATTGGTGACACAAAGTTACATTCCCGGGAATAATTCCATAACACGAGAATATAATCACTTATTCCTTCAATTACTTGAGAACTCGCAAGGTTATCACCAGCTTTGATTAGAGATATAACCAACATGTTTGGTCCCCTTATATTCAGCTCTACCACATTGTGTAAAGCTTCCTACCTTCACTAAGGTATTTGAAAATCTCTATTCCCTTATATTATTAATTCGTTTCATTATTAATCTTATTTCATACCCGGCTGACACATGATAAATTTAAATCCCCACCAACAAACACCATTCTACACTTATATCTGAAATGTGAATTTAGTTTAGTCATTTTTATCATTCACCCTTCCTCTAAAGTAAACAACTAACACCCTTATAATTTTTTTTTTTTTATCACCCCAGAAACAAAAACCTAGTAATTCATGGTCATGACATAATATGCACACCAAAGAACTACAGTAATCTTTGCTAACCAATATGGATACCCCTCAACCAACTGCTCCTCTGTCTTTGCGGTGCACTCTGCAACCTCACTTTCTAACACTCATTCTTTTAACGAAATTCTTCTCAGGTTCGTATATCTCTATTAAGTTTCCAAATTCTATTACTGTGTTCATTACACTTCTGGATTACTACAGTAACTTGTTTTTGTGCCCCGGTCTGTTATTTTTTGAATAACTTCATCTATTTCTTTAGCGTTAGTGATGTTTCCCGTCGTGCATCTGCAATCAATATCTCTTTTATCCGCGTATCCGCGCTCCAGCAGATCCTAAACTAAAAAAAGACACATTACTGGAAGCGGGTTCCTTTACAGCTTTATCTAACAACTCAGAAAGTAGTCCCTTGCCCCTTCTACCTCCAAGACAGAACTAATGCCTTTCCCAGGGACCACCTCGATCTTCCTGTTTGCTTTTTTCTTCTTCTTTTTCTGGCTTCATACCTCGTCGACGTCTAGGTTATTAGGGACGAGAAAGGACTGCGGTCAAGGAACGGGGTAGAATTCGGCAGTGGCCTTTTGAAGGAACCATCCCGGCTTTCGCCTGGAGTGATTAATACCGCTCACCCACCACGCTCAGTCCCGTGTTTGCACTGAGCAACCAGGGTCGTCACGTGTTTCAGTGTTGAACACCGACACGTTATCGCCCAGACACAATGATTTTTTGTGGAACTCGAAGATGCATGTTTCAGATTCACATTTTTTAATTGATGATCTAGATGGCTAGTGGAATATCTGAAACTTATTTTTAGTACTTACTCCAAGAATTTCGTAGGTTACTCCGGTGTCGCGTGTGTAAGACGGAGATGCACCCGTCTCTCCGTTTCTCGTTATAACGGAACCGTAGTGGTTCAATCCGAAGAAATCTGAAGCCCCTGGAACGAAACACAGTATTTCCGTGTCACACACGTAGGAAGTATTTGATACAATAATTCAAAAATTTATCTCCCACACCCTTCTTTCACTGACTTCCACAGTCTCGATAAACTTATTGTTGCGATAAAACATGCTGTGGCATGGTTTGAAGATATTTGGTTATATGTTATGCAGATTGCTAAGGCTTGCAGGTTCGATATTATATCCAGAAATAAATATACACAGTCGCTCTAAAGTTTATCCTGGTTTAATTCACATAACACATACAGTACACTGCCCATCACCACCGCTGAATGAAATAAGTTCATTGACCGTGGATAAGGCTATTGAGAATCTTCTTTTCTTCAGACTACAAGTTCTGACCACGCTAAAGGTTCGACTGCCGCGTACACACACGCGCTGGAAATTATACCGACTCAAATGTTCTTCACGACACTTAAAGTTCATATTAAGGGTACACAAGCACAGCAATAACTTTTTTTTGTCCTCCTTATCCTAAACAAGGGGAAGCCTGGCTTCGCTCCAAAATCAGCTGCAAGCATTTGCGGCTACCAGCTTCTTACGAAAACTAAAGGAACAGCATTGTCTTGCGCTTTTATCCTCTTTAAATATAATAAATTAAAGCCTGGTTCGCGCTACCAAATGTATATACCACGTTCCTACTTCATGTTCAGACATGATCGATGGGCAGGTTCCAACTAACTCAACAATCACTTGTATATCTAGCGCGCCTCTGCGCACAACAACGTATCGTGAAGTATCTGACCCTTTACACATAATTTATCTCCTAAATGCTTCTTTAAGCCACAATACAACTAAAATACATTAAATACAATAAATTCAAGACAGCTCTCTTTCTATATATAAAATTCAAATGCTGTCTCGTCACAGTAACTGCGCAATGAACTTTCAGGATACTTCTACAGCTTAACATTTCAGATGCTTCAGTTTACCTTTCATCTGGTGCTACATAAACACGTTACAGTTTCACAAGGACTTCTCATTACTATTCTGCTACGAATGCCCCTGTTTCGGTAAGTGGAGGTGTCGCATGATCTTGACGCGCGGTGGATGAGGAGTTCTTAAAGGCGTCGGCGTTGCAGGAGCGTTGACCGTTTCGTTGGCGCCTCAGACCCAAGTGCTGATGTCAGAGAGTCCGATTATATGAATGGGATAATATCTGTGGTGATGATTTTTTGGGTGCGTATTAGTGGGGCACATCTTTGTGCGATGACGTCAGTAAATCGTGAAGTGTGCTGATCGTTGTTTGTGTGTTAGTTGGCTCGTGGGGATGTACAAAAAAAATCTTAAATGGTATAATTATTTTACACTTCTTTTAAAATGATTGTTTTTTGGTAGTTCAGTCTGCTAAAAAGACCATTGTGCATTATAAACATGTAGTAAAAAATGATGATAATGATTTTAAAAAAGATTTTTGCTTTGATGTGAATACAAACAATAGACAGCATAAATGGAAATAATTTATTTATTTCGTTAATTATAAAAATTGTTCAAAATGGCTGATATTTTTATTTGCTTTACAACTGCCATAAAAACATAATTTTAAAAGAAATGTTAAAGAATTAAAATTTCAAAATTCGCAATAAACAAGCATTTTTTAAATTTAATTGGCACGATCCGATTAGTATATTTTTTTACACCACAGGCTGATTCAGTCGTTTGAATAAATTTCTACATACTTCTTACATAAGATTTTTAAAAGTTTTTTTTTTACGTTTTAAGAAAAAAAAAAGAACATGTTTTAGATGACTCAAACATCCTTGACTAAATTTAAAAAAAAAAGCAGCGTTCAAAAAGTATTAATTTGTAGAAATGGCATGGAATAAACTGAACAAAGTCACAAGTTTCCAAAAAAAAATTAAAATATCAATATCACGAAAATGGTGACACTTTTACTAAAATAAAATTTTGTCATATCGTAGGACATAATGTAACTTATAAGCGGTTGTAGGATTATTTTTTCATTTCTGGATCACCTGTACAGGTGTTTGACTCAGTGATGTATGTATTGTAGTATATTGAGGGATTTTAGTTATAGTATATTGTAATTTTTACTCGGGATAATTTTTCTCAAGCTACAGCTATGTAATTTAATTCCACCCGACGCAG
Organism: Vandiemenella viatica; assembly: GCA_031002005.1. Classification (NCBI taxonomy): domain Eukaryota; kingdom Metazoa; phylum Arthropoda; class Insecta; order Orthoptera; family Morabidae; genus Vandiemenella; species Vandiemenella viatica. Next base: position 8,802,105 of record JARYHS010012519.1, read on the forward strand.
CATAGTCCAAGGTTAACACGTTCTCTTCCCGTGAAAAGAGGCCTCCCCTCCAGGGTGCATTCAAAAAGCCCTTAGTAAGGAGTTTTAAACGAATAGAACTAATGTCACACTCCGCCTCCATGCGCGAGAGCGCAGTCTGGCGCAGCTCTCGAGGAGTCTGTTCGTCGAGCCTGAGGATGGAGCACAGTGCCCGTAGGCATGAAGATTTTATTAGGTAAAGGCTAATGCATTTATTCCCTTCTGCTGGCTTCGAAAGAATATTGCGAGTGACAGGATTTTATTAGTAAGAGATTTATTTCATGAGAGCTATTTTAAGCAGTATTTTTCAGTTATTTCAAGTGTATTTCTATGTGCCTATTTTTATTGAAGTTATTAAAGTCACTCCATTCTTTCAACTACATGTTTTTATTTGTATCGCTGATTCCTGCTCATTACTAGCACTAAGTGAGGGCAGAACGTAATTATTCTGATCCTATGAACACATATCTTCGGTAGAACTGATCGGGAAGTGGTTGATCAGGGGCGAATCCAACTTGGTTGTGGTGAAAAGCCACTCGTTGACGAATACTGGTAGATATCTGAATCTTTGTGATTCGGTGTAAGTGTTCGCGGATGTTGTATATGTTCCGGTAGATGGAATGATATATATACATACGAATGTTAGAGAGTCTGTGGTCATAACATTGTCATGTTAGTAGACTGAATGACGTTGACAAAATATTTGGATTATGAAAATTTCCTGGCGTCTTTAGAGTCAGAATTTCTCAACAGATGCGCAGTTTACCACTGAGTCACTAGAACGAAATACAGCTAAATTAAATGAAAGCAATCGATGTGAGCAGCGGGGAAGGTGCCCAGGGTAGATCGGGATGCAAGACAGCGCGTGTAATTTTTATCTAAGGGCTGGACGTGGGGTGTGTCACGTACAGCAGTGTCTGAATCGCCGTGATGTCATTAAAAGTCTTGTGGAAGGCAGACATAACAGTCTGACGGACGAGCTCCGTGATCTAGACTCGCTACGAAGCTGCGTCACGATATCTTGTCGACGTTGTCTTGAAATTGAATAAATTTTAATACAGCAGACACAGTTTCTTTCGATAAAAGAAAAACGCCATGTTGTGTACATAAACGATTTCACATCCCGAAAGCTTGAAATCATACTCAATGAAAATAATAGAGAATAATGTCTCAGAACGTTGATAAGTCAGTACTATGATGTCTAAATGTATTGCCTGCAGTGTGGCGGTTAGCAGACCGACTGAATGACAGGAAATATGAAATTCTGTAATGCAGTCCGCCGTTATCATATCGGAAGCCGAATACACACACCAACCTGTGCCAGAAGTGAAGGATGTATTTTACACTAGACCGCTTTAAGTAAAACTAGATGAATTTAGTTTTAAAAAAGGCATTTAGCTTCGGTGCAACACTGTTAGCACTATGCATTTATGTAATTTGCAAGTATTTATGTGTTCACTCATCGTATACCAAACTTACCATGCTATATACTGAATCGAAACCACGGATTACCGAGGCCGGAGTCGACAACGCGACGCCAGCGCCGCCGGGGTCGGCGAAATGAGTTATGAAATTGCGAACGGAAGTTATGTTGAACAAGGTATCTGTTCATATTACTGAAACATGTAATTTCTGATTGCAAATGTGGCGTCACAGCATCTAAAGCAAATCAAGATAAAAATTGATGTAATATTGTAATGATCAAAGTAAAATCATTAGATAATCATGACTCAATGTGTGGATCGAGAAAATTAAGAGCAAGTGTACAATACTTTCAAGAAAGAACAGAATTATTTTGTAGCTACTGATGCGCTGGAAGCAAATTCTTGTGTGTGTCATGTTACCAAAGATTTATTTTTTAACTTTTTTTATTTGTTTGAATTCTTTGGAGGGTGAGAGGCGGCCGAGGTCACTGGAGTTGACGTGTTTCGGTTATTACGAAATGCCGACAGCTGAAAGAAAGTTTTCAAAGAAGTGAATCTACTGGCACAAACGCTTAGCGTTACGCTATTTTTTTATTTTTTATTATTTTTTTTAACTGAAGAAGGTGGTATGCTGACTGACAACAACATATAGTAAATACCATATTGGAACTCGCACTGCAGTTCAATTTTCGTCGAACCTGCAACGCTCTCATAGAAGATATATTTTTATTAAGAGTTTCTCAGTGATCTTAGTAAATTGATCGTTAAAAATGCTGGGTCAGATGGCGCCCCAACTAATTAAAACTCGTGTATATTAAGTATAAGAATCTTCAGTGATGAATGTCAATGTTTTATAAAGCATATTTCATTAAGTTGTCTTTTTTTTGTTAATAAGTAACAAGTTGAGAACCACTACTTTCCTTATTGTAAATACAATGATCTCCCCTCACAAACATTAATTTAAAAGTAATTTAATATTTCCCCAAGCTAAATAATCTTTTTCCCCTTTTCATTATTAAATATTTCAGTATAAACTGAATTGATACTGCAGGCGAGATGTCAGCAGTTTGTCTGCTAACCGAACGAGCTACACGTCTTCCCAGCTCCTTGATGATTGATTAATGTTGACAGGTTGGAGTTGTTTAAATGTAGGTAATACTAGTGAGCTATCAAAATTGGGTAATAAAGTAAGCGCTCGTCTGTACATATTTAGGCAGATATCTATGTGTACATGCTCTCATTTGGGTAGGCTCGGAAATTTCGGTCTCGCCAGCAATTTTCGTCATAAATTTCTAAACAATCAGCAGAATCATTAGACAGGTATCTCCAAAAACAAGTTGGATATTCCTTCCAACTTAACTTAAACGATCGCTCGGAACCGCACGAAAACATGGTCATAAAACAAAACAGTGGTGTGTGTCATTTCCATGCAAAACATCAAGTAACGACAGATTCTGTATGTTGATTCCAAGCCTAGTGCCGTTATTACTCAGTACATATCGTAACATTATCAGAACCGTCGTAATTGTCTTGCATTTAGTGTGTTTGCGACATAACAGCTGTTCTCAAATATTTGTCCAAGTGTTTATCAATAAATGGCCAATAATTGTGTTTACTCGTGTGTTTCCTTCAAAGAAACCTTGATCACAAGGATAATTCTAGATGAACTATGCTAAGTCAGTGTTATAGCCACAATACTAATAGAAGATAGTCTGTGCCCCTTGCAAATCCCCTTTACTAACAATGAGTGCTAATATCTCGACATTAACTTCACAGGCAATTAAATTAAATTAAATCATCCCGATTATTTGGTTAAGGCCGAGACGAATCCATAACGCCTTGTACCATTTAGTTTCCACTCGGCTTACGACGCGACAGTATTTTGTTTATTGGTTACGTTCAAAATAGAAAAATAATACCAGGAGCTTAAAACAATAACCTTTCAAAGACTGATAAAGAATCTATGAGTAATATAGGCTTTGCAGAAGAAGAAAAATCATTATTTTGGAAAAAAAAAAAATGTTTGGTCTCTAGGTCCCAGGACTGAAATTTTTCTTCTTCTATCATCGGCGTTTCTGATCCAATCAAGAAAGTGTTTTGCACCCTCCATGGAATACCATTGCTGGAACTGTTGTTTTAAATGCAGAGAAACAATCTTACAAATTGCAAATAAGTTTCTGAATATTCTGTTAATCCTTTTAACTATCCGCGTATATGTTTTAGAAAACCGGTACTGATGTTAATAAACAACTTGATGTTAATCTAATCGACAGTAAAGTAAAATCTGTTAAATGAAAGATTCAAATGATTAATTTAAAATTATCTTAAAACATAACTATATATATAGTCGCATGCTATTACTAAAATTTTGCAACAAACAGGCATAAATAATTAGCACCCAAGCACAAACAAACCAACTGTAAAATTAGCAACTAAATTTAATATAAGTAGGCTGTTAAAGTGAGGACAAATCTCACGAGTGAGGCAGATTTCTTCCCGTATTTTGCATATCACCTATTAGCATTTGAATTTCCTCCTGGGTGAAGGTTGGCAGCCTGGACCGGGGCCTCCCCTCGGCTTCGCTGTTGGCGTCCACCCTCTGTCTCACCACGGCGGGGTAGTCGCCCTCTGAGCTGTAGATGGGGTGGGCGTAAATACCCAGCTGCGCCAAAATAAAAAATATAATAATAAAATGGAACCTCAAGGAAGCCGGGTATACAAATTATTAAAAATAAGGTGGCGATTTTATTTTGCTTAGCACTGAACGCCGTGTCAACGTCAAGGACACTACGGTCGACCAAATCCGATATACTTAAAAAGTGAACACTATTCTTGGCATTTATAGGCAAAGTTGAGGTCTCGTAAATATTGCACTAGCCAGTCATAAACTTGAAGACAGAATCTGCGTTACGATAAGTTTGTTTGAAACATGCTCAGTACAACTTAACAAAACATACAAATGTAAATACACTCTCCAAAGAAATGACATTAATCATGAAGAAAAACGAAAATAGAGAGGATGCAATACCAGGGTCTGTTCAGAGTAAATGCTATTTGCAGCTGGTATCCTATCCTTTGTTGTTCTTAAACATAGTGTCGGTAAGAAACTGCAACTAGCTGGTCAGAGTGGCTTACCTGGAACTGAAACATTCTCTCCGTTGCTTCAATGTCTTCAGGAGACGTGGAATAAGGCTCGTACCAGTCGCTGTTCAGCGTTATACCAACTTTTCCTGCAAATCACAAATACCCTTTTCAACCTTTGAATTGTAAAACATCTGGCAATTACAGAACTTACAATAAACTAAATCCATCCAAATTTACTATGATGCCCTGTCCCAATGTTACTAAGATATCTAATGTTCAAATCACTCACAGAATTTGTAATTTCCAGTAAATGTTTCCTCCCACCATATTTCATAATTGACGAAACAGATTTCGAAGTTGTGTTCGTAAAATACTTTCCGTGCAAAGTTGGCAACTCGAGTTACCTTAATCAATGAATTATGTAGTTTTGTTTTCTTAATGGGCCGTTTCAGCTATGCAACTGTTTTCCCACAGGATTAATGGGGGTAGAGCTCCGCATTCACACCCTTGTAACTTTACTAATTGGATAGTAGGCGGAGTGGTCCTGGGGAGGGGGGGGGGGAGCCATTCTGGACCTTCAGCTTCGATGAAAATCGTCGGCATTGTCGGGGATCGAATCCCCATAGTCTGGGCCGCCTGAGCTACGTAACTGCCAAAATTTAAATCAATATAATTTCCTAAACTCACGCACTCACTCAGTGACGTCACGAGCCAGGCTTCAATTTTTTCTTTTTTTTACTTATGGCTTTACGCCTCGTCGACGTCGAGGTCATTAGAGACCGGATGGGAGTGGGGGCAAGGAACGGGAAGGAGATCGGCCACGGCCTTTTGAAGGAAGCATCCCGGCATTTGCCTGGAGTGATTTGGGAAACCATGGAAAACCCAAATCTAGAAGCCCGGACGAGGATTCGAACCGCCGTCCTCCCGACTGCGAGGCCAAAACGTTCACCTACACAATAGACGTGAATTGTATCCTTTCCAAAACCTTTGGGGAAATACACACTTATTTAACATCGGAACAGTGAATGTTGTTTAGAACAAGTCATGTGTGATGGACTGGCGAACTTTTTTTCTATTCGCTCCGCCATTCCCGAGAGGAACATATAAATTGTGGGTAAGACACGTCAGTCATGTGAGCAATAGTACTGTTAATTAAACTCTCAGCAAGGATATTCACATATGTACAATTTATTTACACCAGTTCTGTACAATAATGACACTCCTAACTCCCCTTGCTCGTTCATAGGCTATAACCCTCATCACTTTATTCTTTTAGCTGCCTTCCACATTGCTTGTACTTCACTGGGTCTCTCCCACCTGTTGTAATGGCTGTCGTAGCCGTCGGCTGCTTCTCCTGCAGACAGTGACTCGCCTCGCTATATCACTCCGTAGCTCCATAACTACCCAGAAGACCCTCCTTCTGCGATCGACCGATGATGGCCGATCGAAGACCGATGACCGACCGATGGATGATGACCTCTGCTTTCAGCCTAGTCACAGCTCCTTTGAGCTGGTGTGATGTGGAGTGTGTTGTCCTAGGACATTGCGTCTGCGACGAAGTCTTCTGCCTTCATACTTAGGACCATCCATTACGGCCCCTCCTTGTAGCGTGCTTCAAGGGTTAGGGTGAATATTTTTAAACTCGCGAGGCATTGCTTTTCATAAAAGTCGAGAGAGTAGAGTAGTGAGATGATGGCGACCTCTCTCTCCTCGTGCACCCGAGTTTTGTTAGACTTCCCCCCTCTCACCGCATAGTGGGGAGTAACTTTAGCCAATAGTGTTAATTCCTTCCCTACCATTTTCCTCCCAGTGTCGCCCTGTCACAGCTCAATTCTGCTGACTGTCTGACCTGCTTTAATGTCATCGCTGTCTGTATAGCCACATTCCATTGCTTATAAATGTTTTGACTCTCTGTTGTAATTGCCCTGAATCCAGTGGTTGCTATATGCAATCAACTCTTGTCCAGCTTTAGTAACTATAGCCCAAAATTCCTTGCCAGCCACTACACATGTGCATCTCTATTAAGTAAAACCGACATAGGTACCTACTGCAATGTCACAGCAAGCCTTTCATCTCGGAAATACATTTCCTCAATTTTGAATGTTTAAATGTCTCTGGCTCCATTCTGAAGTATTCCCCACATTTAACTTTTTAACTTGGTTGTTTAATGGAATCAGTGTTAAAAAATTTCCGTAAAAGTGAGTTGGGAGTCACAGCTATGGTTGTCGCCTGTACTATATTATAGAGTATTGTTCTTTATTTTCATTACGCATACTTTATAATCGACTAAAGTAATAAAGTAGGTTAAAATACTTTTTTTTTACCTGACCCACGTTGTCACCTCACTGTTTGATCTTTCACGCACAAAAATAGTATCCAAACGCATTATTAACAAACCATTAATAAAAGACTTTGCCTTCGTAAACAACAGGAATCTTTTAGTTTCAGATACTGATCTAGGACTCAGAAAGAACCCTATGTGTGGAGCACAGCACTTTATGGTAGCGAAACATGGACCTTAGGAACACCAGGAAGAAGGAAAATTGAAGCATTTAAAATGTGGCGCTTTAGAAGGATCCTGAAAATTAGGTGGACAGATAAAGTACGAAATGAATGTCTTGGAAACGATCGGTGAGAAAAGAAGTTTGTGGAAAAGGTTCACAGAAAGAAGGGATACGATGTTAAGTCATATTTTGAGACATGCAGGATTGGTTAACTTGTTAGTGGAGGGAACAGCCGAATGTAAGAACTATATAGGAAGATAACTGAGGACGTAGGGAGTAATAGATGTTGAGATGTAGAGGTTAGCGCAAGATAGGAAGGGAGGGAGAATAGCATCAAACCAGTCGAAACAGTAATAACATTTTTTTAAAACTGCGTTTCTCATGGCAATTACAGTTAAATGTCAAACGTCAATCACTTCACACTTGGCGTGTTTGTTTCGATTGAGGTTACTTTTCATTAATTTGATATTTATCGTTAGTAAAGAAGGAGATAATTATATATTTTAATTTAAATAGAGAGCATAAATATGGTGTATAATAATTTCATGTGGCCTCAAAGATTTATTCTCAGAGTTTCCTATCGGCTGCGCAGAGCAGCTCTATCGTAGCTGTGTTGTGTCGGCCGAGAGTCGGGTGGCAAGCGGTGTCGTTTGAAATGACTTCAATCTAATCAGCGACAACTATAAGAAAAGACGGCTCAAGTCTAGCCCAGTGTAACCACTTCAGTCGGCAGAATGTGTCGGCATAGTTCGGCAGGGTAAAAACTTGAACTAACTCGGTTGCAGTGTAAACGCATTACCGTCAACATGAAGATACCGCAGTTTAGAAGTATGTCTGGTTCTGAATATTCAGTGGAGGCTCATGGTTGTTATACTGGGGAAGGCTGCGAATCTTTTACCCCTGCAGTCAGTCTCGATGTCGAGAGTCCTACCAATTTTTTTTCTCCTCTACAATTCTGTCTCAAAATACATAATTCTTTAAATCTGTAATACCATCCTCTGTCCAAGCGTTGTCATTACAATTCGTGACGAGACACGAGAACAGAAAAATGTATTTTTCACTTCACAATCACTCAGTTTTCATCATACATTGCTCTCTTGAAATTGCGAACATACCCCTGCCTGGATTTGCAATGTTTTTGTTAATATGAGGGCTGGGCGCACCAAGATTCTTCACTTCAACTCTAAGCTCGTGTTCCAAATTATTCCGAGTAAATTGCAAACCGAATTCATATTGCACTTTCAAAGTGCCGCAAAGCTGCAGCTACTCTCAAAAACGAAAATATAACTCACAAGACTTCAGGCTCAACTGCACAACACACTCACTCAAGAAACTTCCAAATAACACACTTTCTCATGCAAACACCTTTAGCAACTTAGATAATGATACGTTTCGCGCGCTTAATTCATCTATTCGTTCGACAAGTCCTCACTAGATGGTGAAACTTATCACCGTATTCTAGTGTAATCTAGAGGAATATTTACAAACTTAGTGTACCTGTACTATAGTTGATACAATAGCCAACGCCCGAAACATAAAAGTATCTTTTACATTGTCAAAACGTAAATATTTAACGTCGATTAATGATGCATGAAAGCTTCTTTATTTTTAAAAAAATCTGCTTAACGTCTCACTAACAGCGAGGTCTTTAGAGACGGGAAAGGATGGGGGGCAAGGAATGAGAAGGAATTTGGCTATGGCCTTTTGAAGGAAGCATCCCGGCATTTACCTGGAGTGATTTGGGAAACCATGGGAAACCCAAATCTGGATGCCCGGACGGGGATTCGAACCGCCGTCCTCCCGAATGCGAGGCCAGAAAGCTAACCGTTACACCACCACGATCGGTGGCATGAAAGCATAGACTGGAGATACAGAGACAGGGATTCGAGAGAGGAAGTTCAATCACTCTGCTGATTTCCCTACGTTGTAACTAGCGTTACAAGAAAATCATGATGGGGTTGGTGCAACTGCTGTAGGATCTACAAGTTGCGCCTACTACAAGGCCATAAGAGCTATAATCCATAAAAGCCACGCCCCCAATCCTCTACTACATGCAATGTAATGGCGTTCCAAAGGCTCAGCCTTAAAAATACTACCCATTTGAGAAACATTCTTTTTTATATGAACAGTTCTAAAAATATTGACGGTAGTGTTTAAACGCGTGTGGAAAATTGTCGAAAGCTTCCCGTTAATTTAAATTCTGTATTACTCTATGTAAGGCGGCCGGGTAGCTCAGGTGGTAGAGCGCCTGACTGTGGCCCGGAAGAATGGGGTTCGATACTCGACGAAGCAGAGGATCCTTCCTTGAAGCTAAACGTCTGGAACAGCTGCCCAGGCCCACTCAGAGTGCTATCCAATGAGTACCGTGCAGGAAACTCCGCGGGAAGGTAAACAACGGCCGGAGCGTGGCGCTGAACCCGTCACCTCCATTCCAGTGCCAATGGTTGTGATGGGAATGCGTAGCTCTACCTCCGTCAATGCTACAGGATGCGGCAGGAGCCGTCGGAACCCCGTGGGCTTTACGTTTTTTTATTACTCTATTTAAAAATATATTTTAATATATCTCCGCCTCGAAGCCTTTAACGACAAGCCGCTACTGGATATATTTATAATAAAACGTCCTAGGTGATGAAAAAAAAACCATGTAATTTTATCAAGTTAGACACGTTATGCAACAATAGCAACGTTATGCATAGTTTTTGCCGGAGAATCTGCTTGGTTGGAGATTTCTCGGGAATGCGGCCAGATTAACTGATCGTTGTTCGACGAATTTCGACGGCGCAACTTGCCATCATCTTCAGGTTGCGTCAGCTGACTTGCGTGAGGATCTGGAGGCGACTGCCGTGCTGGGACCGTGGGGCCGATATATACGAAAATTCTGAAAATACACACCGTTATTAGAGTGTATAACAACTACAAGTGACTCCAAAGATCTATTCACAATGTTTCTTACCGGCTGCGCAGTGCAGCTCTATCGTAAACATCTGAATGACCATGCAGTGTCGGACGAGTGTCGTATGGCACGCGGTGTCGTTGGAAATAATTACAACCCTACTTTTGGGACTGCGTATACAAGGAACCAATGAGATCCGGCTACAGGATAACCTTACCAACAAAGACAATGGGTTTTCAACTAAGGCAAGCATGGAATCTAGCAATGAAGCGGCTCTGAAGATATCAGAGCAAGGGCGTCGAGCGTGATGAAGGCGGCTCCCAGGCTGAAGACCGCTGCTCGACGCTTGGGAGAGTGCCACCCTCACTAGGGCCACCGGCGCACCGCGGTGGGAATTAGCAGCTCTCTCCAGCACGGCAGTCTCGCCTCGGAGTGCTCTCCTCACACCAACCAGCAGACGTAACCTGAAGCATGGCGCGCAGTCGAAAATTTGTTGAACAACGATCAATTCATCCGGCTGCATGTCCGAGAACAATTCCATATAGGAATTTTTTATGGAGAGAAGATACTGCGACGTATGATGATCGAACAGACAAACTTTTCGTTCATTTTTTGTTTGGATTGTAATCCATGATATCCCAGTGAGCAATAGGACTAGCATGTCGCTGTGATTCGTGAAGGTAGTCATCTATGCCGACATACATCATAATCGAATTGCTTCTGACTTCTCGCACTTTTATTTGATGTTTCTGATTGAAATAAGCGTTGGAAACTGCGACAGTAATGCAAAAGCTGAGAAATTTTTGTTTGTCAGAACGAATTTTGATTTTTCTAACAGGAAACGTGTGTATTGAATGCTGACCGTTCTGGGCGGCGCGGTACTGCTGGTCGTAGAGCCTGTAGACCAGGCCGTGGGCGCGCAGCACTGTGTGACCCGCCAGGTAGTCCCCGACGCCCGACGCGTTCTGCGAGGGCGCGTTGCCACCCACGCTCGAGTAACCCAGTACGACCCCCTGCGGCTCGTTGAACGTGATCCACCACTTCACCTGCGGGCGCACAGCAAGCTTACCATCAACTTCTGGACATATGCATCCCGTACATAAGAAACAGAGTACAGAACATGTCCCTGAAGTAAATGGTACTATTAAATAAGTACAGTGAAAATTCAAAGAAGGAATCCTGCATCATCTGAAATTAAATGTTCATGTCTAGCTGGGGTACTCCCACACTTTTAAGTGGCGGTGAAAAAAAAACACCAGTGGTATCAATAATGTAATATACACTTTAATATAACAATATTAAAAAAATGAAAAATACTGTGATTTCTTGAATTATCTTTTAAGAAGATAAAGCTTAGGACATTAAAGAAAAGTAGATTCAAATGTCTCACAACCACAAAATCATTTTTTAAAGTTTTCTACATCAACATTTATCACCCGCACCAATAGTTTACATATTTTGTTTCTTGACTTTGATACAAAAATTCTTTAAACAGAGATAAGTAATCATTTTCTGACTCTGTACTATTATATATATCATTTTTTTTGTGAAGTGCCATCTTTCTCTCTTCATATATAACTGAAATCAACAAATCAGGTATCATTTTAAAGATTAAACTCTCTCGTTTTTTAATATCACTAATGGCAACATTATGAACAATCAAGGTCACGGGCATGCGAAAGCTGCTGGGCTTTGCTGGCGCCGCCAAGGAGTGTTCGCACTGCCTCTAAACAGCAGCTCGACATTTCACAGAGACATTGATAAACTGTGTGTGGGTGTATTAGCACAACCGTCAAAGACATGCTCAGGTGCTTTTGTGATTTCTACATACGAATGTGACTGTGTGTCTTTATTTTTTCACAGCTATCACATTGTTTAACATACTTTTAAATGTACAATTTCATTTTTGGCACCGAAAATACCTCCTAAATCACTCATAGGTTTTTAATTAACCTTGGTGTTCTCCTACTGGAATATCATGAAACTGTTTGAGCATGTCTAGTTTCTGCTCTTCATCTAGTGTTGGAAAATCCTCCTCTTGCCTTTGTATCTGAGCGTCGACTGTGGATGTGGGTGTCTATTCTACTATGTGCATTGGTTCGTCTGAAATGGGATCTGTATTAGGTTTTTCCTTTCGATTCACTATCGTGTACGCGTATTCCGTGAATCTCAACCAAAATCTAGTAATTGGGAAGATAGGTCTTAAACATTGAATATCCAAAGAAGCGGTTTGTGATCAGTACAGACCATGAAATGTTTTTCTGGGCCTATACTGTTTTACCAACAATACTAAACAAGTGCCTCTTTTTTGGATTCGGAATAACGAGTTTTTGATTTATGTAAAGTGCTAGAAGGATATACCACTGGTTTTATCTGAACCTAATTGTTCTTGAGAAAGCACTGTTCCCGTAGCATAATCAGTTGCGTCTGTGAAAATTATGAAAGGAAGATTAGGTTCAGCATAGGCTATAACAGGTGCTGATGTCAGCTAAGCCATAAGAATTTGGAAAGCAGTCTGTTTTTTTGATTCAAGTCGAATGGAATATTTCATACAGTAGAATAAATCATACAGTGTAATCTTGGTTGTCCGGGTTTGAACCGAGTCAATTTGTCGAAACCTAACGTTTCGGCCATCATTTTGTGGCCTTCTTCAGAGTACAGTACAGTACTATGAAGAAGGCCACAAAATGATGGCCGAAACGTTAGGTTTCGACAAATTGACGCGGTTCAACTCAGACAACCAAGATTACATTGACAACGACCGCGGAAGTCTGCGCACCCAAATCATACAGTGTTTTTGCTATCTTGCTAGAAACGATAGTAATTGACAAACGCAAGAAATAATTTTGTACTTCAATTTTCTGTGGATCAGGATAAATACCTAGTTACGTTAATTTGTAAATGAGGTAGGATAGTTTTTTTTTTTAATAATAATAATAATATTTACTTTGCTGAAGGCGAAGGTTGCGTTATCTTGACCCACCACAAATGTCTGTTAATCTCTCATTACGTATCTCAATATTCGGAACAAGGCAGATAATATCATAGAAATAAAACAAAAATCTATCACCTTGCATTCCGCTTAAAATAATGGCCATTAGCCTCTGATACGTGGTAGGGGATGAAGCTAATACTATAGCCATTTTCTGAAGCATATATGGCCCCGACCGGTACTGAAAGCTGTCAAAAGTTAATCGGATTCCCTAATAAATAAACTTGAAAAATATTTTGCTTTCTCCTATGAATCAAGGATCTCTAGAATTAATGGGATTGTTAAAACAGTTCCTACATTAACTTCACTTACTTTACGAAAATCTACGACAATTCTATAACGTTGCTGACCAGTGGTACCTGGTTTCTTAGGACAAATGAAGATGGGAACGTTCCAAGCACGCGTTGAGTGAGTGATGATTTCATTTTCGAACGTTTTGCTATTTCTTTCTGCAAAATTGGTTTCATGGTATCCGGGATTCGATCTCTGGTTAATTACTTGGCCTTGTGCTTCATGTTTTAAATTAATTTCTTAGGAAACCATGTTGGTGTGTGTCAACATATCTCCTGGAGGGTGGAATATATCATTATACAATAAACATATTTCTAGAATGGTCCAATTTCCTCTTCATTTAAATAATCTACACTTACATTTTCCTCCAATGTTTTGGTTGCATCTGGCTATGTGTTTGTTTACTTTCCATAAATGTAACGGTTGATTGGCTGTCTGTTTCCTGGACATATGATATGGTTAACACTTACGTGATATACATAATGTGGCAGTATGGGATGAAACCGAAGAAGGAATACAAAACAAACTGAAAATGTGGAATAATAAGTTTGAAGAATATGAAATGAAATTGAATAAAAAAAAACTGTAGCACTAAAAATAATCCGAAAGAACACAGAATCTCATATAAAATTACAAGACCACCAAGTTGAAGTTGTTGACCAGTTCAGCTACCTGGGGATCATAATTGCTAGTAATGGTAGAAGTGAGTTAGAAATAATGACTAGAGTAACCAAAGGAGCCAACTTCTACAGTACTGTGCGGGGCTTACTATGGGACATGAAGGTTCCCAGAAGAACAAAAGTTGTACAAACCATATCTCATTCCTATTCTCACATATGCTTTTGGAAACATACACACTAACATCAAAGGACCTCAGCAAAATCCAAGCCTGTGAAATGATGATTCTTAGAAAGGCCCTCCAGAAAACTAGACTTGACCACATAAAGAATGATGAGATTGGATCAAACCTAGAGTAAAAGGTAATCCATGGAAGAGAGACTTAGGTCATCAAGACTTAAGTGGTTTGAGCATGTCAAGAGAATGACTAGTATAAGACTACCAAAACCGTATTTGAAAGAAGGATAGTGGGCAAAAGACCAGTGGGAAGACTAAGAAGAAAATGGACAGACCAACTGAACGAGGACATAGAGAGAAGAGGCGGGAACTGGGAATATATTACGGACAGAGAAACTTTTTCTGGATAGGAGACAGTGGGAGATGATCGTCCATAACAACCAAGACAGAAACACAAGAAGTCTCGAAAATCTGAACCGGGAATCTGGAGATTGTCCCCAACGATAATGATAATGATGATTCTTTTGTATTCTTTTGACTACTGGCTAGTTGATTTGATATTTCATTGCGTTGACATTTATTACTGGCACATTCCAATCAGATTCTTCTACATATTGTGTTTTGCTTGTTTCTTTGTTGTGTGTTGTGTACTTCTTGTGTAAAGGATTCAATATTATTTTGAACTGTAGCCTTATTTATGCTACCTCGTCTATTCCTCGTCTCCTGTGATAGTTTTTCGTTGGATCTCTGTGTTTATTTTGCTCTTTGTTTGAGAGAAAGTGTCCTCTGAGTTTCTTAATCCTTTTGAAACTATTTTCGTACCCCTGACTTTGATCACTACCATTTTCTGGCTCGGTCAACATTGGAATAGAATGACCAATGATATATACCAGAACCATGGGACAAGGAAATACGCAGGATTGTCGGAGTTAACTGGCAGAGGATCGCTCAGGATCGTGCGACTTGGAGAAGACTGCTCAAGTTATATCTGTAAAAAATCATGACTTTAAGAGTCCGCATCGGAAAATGATTGAACTGGCTGATAATGATATAAAGACATGTTTTCGTAATTAATTATGGCACCCTCTTTAATGAGAAAATCCCTTGCTGTGGCAAGGTCTCCTTTTTGGTGACATGTTTGGCTCCTACGTGCTTTAGTAAGGCGCCTTCTTTTCCGAAGAAATATCATTTCTTAATCTATTTATCGGTACCTTGTGCTGTTCATATATCTGAACGCCCCACGAAAGATTTTTCCTTCTGTGGCAATATGGGACTTTCCTCCACTAAGTCTCCAGTAGTGTCTCCAGAACAGTTAAACATTTTCAGTAAGAAAAATGCATTTCTCTCATAAATTATGAATTAGATGATAACATCACTGTTTTTATTACGAGACGACGAAAATGTAGACACATGAATACATCTTCTAAAAAGTTTACTGTGGTAACGCGTCCTCAGGAAACGACGTAGTGTCGAGACTAGAACACACTCCCTGGCTCAAGCGAATACAGACTACGAATGACCAGAGCAATCATCTATTGTCAAATATTTTATAACGATCTAAACCGTATTTAGTTTATTTACAATTGCGATGGAATCAATTTATACGTCAATACAAACAGTTTCAAGTTCTGACTACTACTTTATTCTTAATAAATAGTTGGTAGCACCTGAAAGTGGTAAGTGCTGGCAGCAGTAATAATTTTTTACAATAAAAAAATTGTTAATTGGTACAATTATTCTTACAAATTCTCAGGACCATTGTACCTAGCACTCAAAACACACAAGTCCTACGTTGTAGTTTCTAGAGCAAAATCACATACCTTGTATTCGTTAGTTGCGAAAGTTTAGTGTTACGTTTGAACATTGCTGGCTGGCTTCCTCGCACCGTCACGTGAC
Organism: Vandiemenella viatica; assembly: GCA_031002005.1. Taxonomy (NCBI): domain Eukaryota; kingdom Metazoa; phylum Arthropoda; class Insecta; order Orthoptera; family Morabidae; genus Vandiemenella; species Vandiemenella viatica. The sequence goes on from JARYHS010012519.1 coordinate 8,818,002, forward strand.
AATAATTACACCAACAAAAACTGTTTTTAAGAGAAACTAAGAGAAGCGGTGAAACGAAGTGATAAGCTTTTTAAGTAGTGATTAAACGGGTAAAGGTTTGTGAAGTTGAAATCAACGTGACAGATTTCACAGCTGGCTCACCCTGTCGCCGAAGGTGTCGAACAGGAAGCGCGCGTACTCGAGGAAGTAGTCCGCCAGGCGGGGGTTGGGCCAGCCGCCGAGGTACTGCAGCGCCTGGGGCAGGTCGAAGTGGTACATAGTCACCTGCAACACACACAGAGCGTCCACCACATCAGAACGAACCATCAGCTGATTCTCTTCTGGGTTAATGGTCTAGATGTAGACTTCTAGCAGTCGAAATACGCTCTCGGTCAGCAGGTACAATAAATAGTTTAAATTGAATTTTAATAGCGGTGGAGCTCAATCTTCGGTGGCATCTGATTACGCGTTCCTTATTATTATTATTATTTTGATCATCATCTTACATAATTTGACTGTTAAGTTCTTCCATCTACTTATGCCATTTACTAATTTTCCTTCACCTTTTTGGGTAAATTACTCACCTCTGCCCTTGGTAATATATTGAAACCCTTCACATCCTAGCCCACAAAAAAAAAAGAAAAAAAAAAAATTCTCCTTGCACATGTGCATGAAATCGAGTACCAGCTTCCTTTATATGCACTACTGTAATTCCCTGACCAATATCCCTCCAGGCCCCATCGCCAACATATACACTGTTCATTCCCAGAACTCTCTTCACACTCCTCTGCCTACCAAAGACTCCCAATCTAGCTCCTGTACCATATCACTTTCTGAATGGGTGCTGAGGTAATTTCCATATACAAATCTAGCTGCTATCCTTCACCCCCCTCCCCCCCCTCCAATCCAACTCCTGTATTTGATAACCAAAATGTGTGTCCCAAATAGCACCGCCATATTCAACCAATGGTCTGCCCAGAGATTTCTCTTCACAGTACATCCTCTCATCACCCGCTCCAGTAAATGAAGGATTTTGAAACTTTTTCCTACCACCTGCCCAATGTGCTCTGTTTAGTTGAGTTTATTATGTTATATCAAGATATTTACACTTCAAGCCTTCAATAAGCAAATCTGTTGCCACTCTATATTAAAAAACAACATTTGCTTTTATCTGTGTGCATAAAAACGTAACTCTTCTTGGCATTTATCTCCATTCCATGTTGACCTACCCAGTTAGGTATTCTATCCAGGTCGCCTTGCAGACGTTCCTGTTTTGATCCTATTATATGTCATTATGAGAACCTGTTCACCATAACAGGACGCTGAGGTAACTAAGGAGGTAGGTGAGAAGAGAACATAATAGGGCCAAGAGACAGGAAGGCGAAAACGCGTACCTGAAACAACTAAGCAAGGAATTAATAATAGCAAAGAAGGTGACAAAAGATGGGATTAAGAAGATGGGTAGAAGAACTTTTTAAAGATAGAAAGCAAAAAGTTAGTGTAGGAAACGCAGTATCGAAAGAAGTGGAAGTAAAAATGGGAGTGCCATAGGATAGCTTATTGGGTCCATTGCTATTCATTATTATACTTAATGAACGTGTTGATGGTTTACTATCAGAAGTTAGGTTTCTTGCAGGGGACATTATGCTATATAAGAGGCTCAAAACGATAAAAGACAGTGAACAGTTTCAGGGTGATCTGAACAACAAGGGATGAAGATGAATGTAAAGAACAGTTTATTAGGTACACAGATAAACGCTAAAGATTGATTATGATTATGAGGTGAGGAAATAATTGCTTGCTGAAGACGTAAATATCTTGGCATAACATTTGATAGCAAATTCATCCGGGCAGGACACATTGGACAGGTACTAGTAACAGGTTTCAAAATCCTTCATATGTTAGGGAGAGTGATTAGGGGATGTACAAGAGTAGTTAGGGAGTTGGATTACAAAATTCTGGTTAGACCATTGCCTGAATACGGTAGACTACCATTGGTGGTGTAGTATGAGACTACTATTTGGATATCAAATACAGGATTTGGAGGAAGTGCAAAGATGGACTGCTATATTTGTCTCTAGAAATTACCGCATAGCAAAATCAGTAACTGATATTATAAATGAGATTAATTGAACGACAGAAGTAGCGTGAAGATAGTGTTGGGAGTGTATAATGTGTATATTAGTGATGAAGCGTGGAAAGATATCGGTGGAAGAATTTGGAAAGGTGAATGGGTGGTAAAAGATCATCATGACCTCAAGCTGCACTAGATTTTGGGCTTAAGGGAGTGGGAAGATGTTTTTTTCGTAGATAATGGGGTCAGGGATTGCAAAAAATTACCGAGAGAGATGGTGAATCATTTACCAAAAATACTGAAAGAAAGTGAAGTTCACATTAGTACAGGTCAAAAATAGGTTGGAAAACGAAAGTGGAAAATGGGTGTGTAGGGAAATTGCCATCGGAGCCTTTGTTCAGTCGCTATTAAATTAAATTAAACAACGTAAATTCTAACTGTAACCCATTAACAAAATTATCTATTAGTATGATGAACAGCAATACTTTCTTCCAGCCTTTAAAGAATTCCTCTATGCACGAAGACACTTTTTCATCCGCTCCAATAGTTTTCAACTTCTATAAAATGATTTTATGACTTGCTCTGTCAAATGCGTTGGGAAGATGTAGTACACAAAACTGTTCCTGTAAGTGAAAATTTACTGAAATCGGTTATTAAAAAGGATACAGAACGTGAACAACAAATTGCAAAATACCTATCACCAGCTTTAGTAAACGAGAAAAATTATCGTAAGTAAAGAATATGACAGCAGCGAGTTATTAGGTAGGAATATTTTACTCGTGGTAAAGTCACTTCGATAAGCCGGTTAGGTATTTTCATTTGTCGGCTCCTTGTGAGACGTGGCAGTGCTTTATTGAGGTTTTTTTTCAGTTATTGTAGACTATTCATGTTAGTTGGAAATGCGCCTCCGTCTGTTAGCCTTACGAGTACCTAATAAATGCCAGTGTATGACAATTTGATTGATAAAAGGACAGCGGTATTTTCACCCAATTTCCATGAAACGTTAATAATATTTTCATATGCAGTGTAAATTAGATCTGAATATGCAAATTAACATATTAATTAATCTCAAATCAGTGAAGGTAGTGCGGGGAAGCTAGGTAATTTATTCTAAATGCGCAAGTAGCTATAAATGATTGACCAACCCCCACAACCCGCTAGGATGCTTCATAATATCATCCATAAACTGAGCGAATGAAGAAGGTACACGGAACTCAGTACGCCTTTCAACACTAGTAGAGCTCTCGGCTTTTTAACGCATGTTTCAGTGTTTGTTCGTAGTGACAAATTATCATGTGATGACTGCAACAGCGATGGCAGTTTTTTTTACATCAGAACTAAAGTTACCAGTCGCTTGAGCATATCAGTAGATATTCAGTCGGATCGTAACTATAAACTTCTTATATACAATCGCCACTTCGCAATGGCGAAGTACATAAAACAATTCAGTCCTCACTCTGTGAATGCTGAGTACGTAAGAACCTCTTGTGTCTTCCTCGTCCAGCTCTTCGTCTTTCCCCCACCACTTTGGATCTGGGCATGCCCCTCTCCGTCGTTTACGGGCGACATGCCAACAATTTTCCCAGAATTCAATATCATGCGAATATTTTTACACCATAGATTGATTTGCTAAGAAACTCTCTTTTTCATTAGCAATTCTATGAGTTGGAGTTGTTTTTAGGTCGTTCAGAAGGAACCGTTACTAATCGCAAAACGCCGGTGAATTCCCGTCTGGAATATTTCCGCAGCTGGTCGGGACTCAATGTCCCTGAGCCAAGGATAGCGTCTTGTCGTTCTCAGGACCGGTGACACCCTCCGCTTCTGCCATTGTCAACTCTTGACTGAGCCAGCCATTGTCTGGCTTCTTATGGGGTAGACGGGATCATCGAACCTCTTCTCACGCGACCGACTGACAACATTCTCAAAACTTCGTGCCTGCAAACATTCCTTATATTATTATCTACTGAATCCCCATGCAACCATCCAGACTTCTGTTTTCAGTGGTTCCCCTAACGCGCTTCAGCCAAATGCCGGTATGGTACACCGATGATGTACCGAGCGTAGTGAATGGTTAACGTTCCGGCCTCGCATTCGGGAGGACGCCGCACAGTGGTTCGGGATTGGAAAATAGTGGACATTCGAACTAAAGTCATAATATCGATCAAATTTTTATTTGTTTAGATAGCATTTGTTGTGCTGATCAAAACTTGTTATGTTCAATTATTGATAAAAATGAGTCCTTCACCCTTAAAATAAATAAATAATAAAAATTATAAGAAAATGTATGGGTGAAAATCTATTTTATTTTATTGTCATGGCCATATATCAAAGTGTCAAAGTCAAACCTTATGCAATTGTAAGTACCTATCCTTCTTAATATTACAACCTAAAACTTTCTTGCATATCCTTGCCGCTTTGACTACAGGGCGTAAATGAAGTTATACAGGGTGGGGCATTTAATATGTTTTCTGGAAATATTTCGGAAAGAAAGCATTTTAACAAACAATAACCTATATAAAAAATAATCGTACAGTAGGGGGCTACAATTATGTGTTATTGGTTTTTTCACAGGTGGCGCTGTTGTCGTTACAACAAGGTCAACTTAATTCTTTTAAATGGGAAACCCTATTTTTTTTTTTTTTTTGATGATTCCGATTCCTCATGAAAAAATAAAAGTAGTTTGCTGAACTCACTTTTCTGTTAGCCTCACAGATGGCGCTGTAATCGCGAAAAATGAATATTCGCGTTTTTGTGTATAATTTTAATTATTGTTTAAATAATTACATGTAATTTTCATTCTGTAAACATGGAAGGTAATTTTAAAGGATAATGACGAAATTGATTTTTTAAATGCTTTTTCTTACTTATTTGCAGCCATGTCTACAGCAGGTGCTCAAAAAGGTGACCATTTACTTCCAGACATTTTCTGACCTTTTGCAGAAATGATGCCTGAACAGCTCGAAGTGTGTCAGAAAATGTCTGGAAGTAAATGGTCACCTTTTTGAGCACCTGCTGTAGACATGGCTGCAAATAAGTAAGAAAAAGCATTTAAAAAATCAATTTCGTCATTATCCTTTAAAATTACCTTCCATGTTTACAGAATGAAAATTACATGTAATTATTTAAACAATAATTAAAATTATACACAAAAACGCGAATATTCATTTTTCGCGATTACAGCGCCATCTGTGAGGCTAACATAAAAGTGAGTTAAGCAAACTATTTTTATTTTTTCATGAGGAATTGGAATCTTCAAAAAAAAAAAAAAAATAGGGGTTCCCATTTAAAAGAATTAAGTTGACCTTGTTGTAACGACAACAGCGCCACCTGTGAAAAAACCAATATCACATAATTGTAGCCCCCAACTGTACGATTATTTTTTTATATAGGTTATTGTTTGTTAAAATGCTTTCTTTCCGAAATATTTCCAAAAAACATATTAAATGCCCCACCCTGTATATGTTCAATTTCTTGGAGAGTTTTTCGATATAAATAAATTGAAAGTGAATTTGATTCTTAGTAATATACGATTCTAGCACAAATATTTTCTTATGTCCTAACTAAAATATTTATATTACATTATATTATTAAATTCAACTATATATAACTTCATTTACGTACTGTAGTCAAAGCGGCAAGGATATGCAAGAAAGTTTTATGTTGTAATATGAAGAAGGATAGGTACTTACAATTGCATAAGGTTTGACTTTGACACTTTGATATACGGCCATGAGGAAAGAAAAATTTTTTTTAAAAAAATTAATAATTTAAAAAAAAAGGGAGAAGGATTTATTTTTATCAAAAATTGAACATAACAAGTTTTGATCAGCACAAGAAATGCTATCTAAATAAACTTTTTTTTTGGATCGATATTATGACTTTAGTTCGAATTTCCACTATTTTGCAATCCCGAACCACTGTGCGCCGGTTCGAATCCCCGTCCAGGCATCCAGATTTGGGTTTTCCATGGTTTTCCCAAATCACTCCAGGCGAATGCCGGGATGCTTCCTTAAAAAAGGCCATGGCCGATTTCCTTCCCATTCCTTTTCCCCAGTCCCATCCCACCTCTAAAGACCTCGGCGTCGACGAGGCGAAAACCGATGATGCATAATGGCAAAGAATTTCCTATTTTTGGGTTAGGTAATTCACTCCATTGTACACCACATTCCTCAAACGCCGTGCAGTCGCTGTCGCAGTTGTACAGTTCTAATTCCAATCAGATTTACTAGTTTATTACGTAGGAAGCAGTATGTATACCAGGAATTAAAATATAATATACTATTAAGACCAATTCAAATAAAATAGTTTTGATATGTGGTGAAATAAACGCCAAACGAAACATTCATTTTCTAGTTCGTAAATTTCAAAATATGCCAAATAAAATTATCTTTAGTATTTTTTGGCTAAATACAGAATTTTGTCAGTATCGCAAAAATTTCAAGTTACCAGGTAATAGTGCTTACTAGACAGATCCCGTAACACAAGTGACCTGCAGTTGAAGCTCTGATGACCACTAATGACTTTATTTTACAGTGAAGTGAGTGAGACTGGGTGAGTCATTTCTTGTTGAGCTCTGAACAACGATACGCAAACGCTGGGTTCAGAGCAACATTATATTTCTTCCCCTTTACTTAACCGATAGCTTCCTCGAAAATAATTTCTGAGAATTTTAAATACAGCATTCTGTTGTGGATATACACATCACATAATATGAGCAATCTGCAAATTATTCTTCTCACAAGGGACACCTCTGATCTCGAACGCTCGAAACCGCACGAAAACATACTTAGCGATCATAACCAAAACAGTGGTGTGTGTCATTTCCATGCAAAACGTTGCATTGTACCTAAAGCAATATTTTAATAGAAAGAAACGGACTAACAAGATATCAATACCATATGAATGAAATTATACGTAATTCAATGACGTCAGTGTACCATTGCATTTTCATTGAACGTTGCCAAAAACTCTCTGCTTAAAGTACTTAATACAGCGCAAAACACGCATATACGGCAGTACCACACACCCGATAGTGCTTATATTTGTCCTCAAAGTGGAGATGCGGGATATCGATGAAGTGGTTAAAACAAGGTGGAAGAGAACAATGTGCACAACTCACTAAAGCCACGTTGTCACATTCAAAATCATTTTCGCATTAACGCAGTCCAATATCGAAAGCCACACTAATTACATCTTCAAATAAAGACGTTGTTATGTTAATGTCATAACCTGGCTCTCGCCAAGCACATTGCAACATAGGCTTATACGTAGGTGCAGCAAATTGATTGTAAATCTCAAAGTTTCATGATGAATTATTCACTTGTGGTCTTACAAAATGACTAATCCTTCTGATATAGAACTTATAATGCCGAAAGAAGTAAACCACAAGGGGTTGGCAATATTTTGTTGTTTTTGGTGGCAATATCTTCAGCATAACATCTTTGTTTGTAAAAGTTGCATCTAGAAGGGTACGATTTGTATGAACCGACCAGTAATCACACAACAATAGACTGTTTTCAAGGCTATTTAATGGCGCTAGCAGACAAGTGCGTAGTTTTGCATGGAAATGACACACACCACTATTTTGTTTATGATCGCTTGTTATTCTAAGCATGTTTTCGTGCGGTTGCGGGCGTTCGAGGTCAGAGGTGTCCCTTGTGAGAGCTAGCTACTCGTGCCAGACATGTGTCACTACAGCTTACCACAGGCTGGATGCCGTTGTCGATCAGCTGGTCGATGAGTTTGTTGTAGTAGTCGACTCCCGCGTCGTTGACCACGTCCAGGTCTCCGTTCGGCAGCACCCTCGCCCACGAGATGGAGAACCGATACACGTCCGCCTGAGGAAACCCAAGAGGAACAACTATAGTGCATTCACCTAACAAAGGCGGCTCAAGGAAACTCTGATGCAACTCCGCAGGCCTTACCCTAATCCAAAGGGGAAAGAGCGCCCGCTCATAAGTTTGTGATTGGTCTTCCTGAACACGGGGTCGGCTGGAGGGATAGGCGGCATAGCGCCGCGTGATCTTAATGCGCAAGTTGACAGCAGGTCAAAAGAGTTATCGTTGGACCGAGCTTTCAGGCCTTGAGTTCGATTTTTTTTTTTTTAACTGTTTAACGTCTCTTAACAGCGAGGTCTTTAGAGACGGGAAAGGATGGGGCCAATGAATGGGAAGGAATTCGGCCATGGGCTTTTGAAGGAAGCATCCCGGAATTTGCCTCAAGTGATTTGGGAAACCATGTAAAACCCAAATCTGGATGCCCGGACGGGGATTAGAACCGCCGTCCTCCCGAATGCGAGGCCAGAACGGTAACCGTTACACCGCCACGCTCGGTTTTGAGTTCGAGAACTCGCGTCGTGGCTCTCGTGATTTTTGATCACTGATCGTTGTGGTTACGAATGAAAGCCACAACGCCTTATGAGCGTTAGCTGATGCAACCACGACACGACGGGCGGGGTGTAAATACATATTCAGAATGTTAATTAAAAATCAGATGATGTTAAGAAAATAAAACACCCTTCTCAATTACCGTTTCTTTATCTTTAATCATTGCCTGATATAAGTTGACAGTCAAGTTATTAACATAATGGAAAGGTGGTAACTAAATTAACAATAATGTTGCAGAGTTATTAAGTTTTACGAGTACTATTACCGTGACATTTAGAGCTACATTTTAATTTCTTTGAGTAACATTTGCATTTTTTATCAATTCGGTATTTTTGGAGTGGTACGTTATAAAACCATGCTGACTTCCAGATGATAACATAAATGCTGAGGAAAGTGTTAAAGGAGTTGAGAGCATGGAGGAAGGTTGCTCCATGGTTGAAAGACGTCCTGAGTGTGCGCCTTGTGTGATTTAGCCTATGTGTGACTGTGTCTGGGTGTGACTTTGCCTGGGTGTGACTGTGCCTGGGTGTGACTGTGCCTGGGTGTGACTGTGCCTGTGTGTGACTGTGCCTGTGTGTGTGTGTCTCTGCCTGTGTGTGTGTGACTGTGCCTGTGTGTGACTGTGCCTGTGTGTGACTGTGCCTGTGTGTGACTGTGCCTGTGTGTGACTGTGCCTGTGTGTGACTGTGCCTGTGTGTGACTGTGCCTGTGCCTGTGTGTGACTGTGCCTGTGTGTGACTGTGCCTGTGTGTGACTGTGCCTGTGTGTGACTGTTCCTGGGTGTGACTTTGCCTGTGTGTGACTGTGCCTGGGTGTGACTGTGCCTGTTTGTGATTGTGCCTGTTTGTGACTGTGCCTGTGTGACTGTGCCTGTGTGTGACTGTTCCTGGGTGTGACTTTGCCTGTGTGTGACTGTGCCTGGGTGTGACTGTGCCTGTTTGTGATTGTGCCTGTTTGTGACTGTGCCTGTGTGTGACTGTGCCTGTGTGTGACTGAACCTGGGTGTGACTTTGCCTGTGTGTGACTGCGCCTGTGTGTGATTTTGCCTGGGTGTGACTGTACGTGGGTGTGACTGTCCCTGGATGTGTTTGTGCCTGGGTGTGACTGTGCCTGGGTGTGACTGTGCCTGGGTGTGACTGTGGGGCTGGGTATTACAGGCCCTGTGTGTGACTGGGCTCTCCAGTCATTGAGCCTTTGCAAGAGTGGGTCAGGTTGTGACCGAGTCAGTGCAACACTGAACTTTTGCTAGACGTGGTCTGGGCGTGTTTGACTGGGCCTGGTGTTACTAGACATTTGCAAGACTGTGCCTGTGTGTGATAGAACCTTGTGTGAATGGGCCTTGTGTTCCTTAGCCTATGTGTGACAGGGCCTGTGTGTAACAGGGTATGGATGTGACTGGGCTGTCTTGTATGACTCGGCCTCTGTGTGACTGGGTCTATTCGTTACTGGGTCTGTGTGTCGCTGCTCTTTTCGTGACTGGCCTTGAGTGTGACTGGGCCGGGGTGTGACTGAGCCCATGTGTTACTGTTTTACTGGAACCTTGTTTTACTGGAACCGTGTTTTACTGGAACCGTGTTTTACTGTCCTTGGTGTGGTGGCTGCGCTCGGGTGGGTCTGGGTCTTTGAGAGATGAGGCTGGGTTTTACTGGATCTTGTGTGACTGGGTCATCGAGAGACAGGTCCTTGGTTTTTCTGAGTCTCGGTTGACTTGTCCCTGTGTGACTGAGTCTGCGAGTGACTAGGCCTATGTGTGATAATGCCCGTGCATAAACAGGGCTTGGGTTTGACTGCGCGTGTGGGTGGCTGGACCTATGCGACTGGTCCTGGGTATGACTGTACCTGGGTGTACCAAGGCATTGGCGTGTATGAGTATGGGTATAACTGAAACTTGTCTTGTCTAGACCTGTTTGGAACCCAGTATATGTGATTGTGCATTTTATCTAAACAATTACTTTTATATTGACAAATAACGATTCGGACTGGGTTGTAGAGTGTACTCACGTTCATGTCGACGAGCAGCTGCACGTCCTCCTGGTACTTGTGGTAGGAGTCGCACGCCACGTCCCCAGTGTCGCCGCCGGACCATTCAGGGTGCTCGTGCATCTGACGGTCCCATATGCTCTCACCTTTACCTGTCACACAAAACCATACGTCATCAACAGAGCTGCTGTTTCCAGTTGCAATGCCCTAGTAGCGTCGGAGTGACCAAACGCATACCATAATAGAGTCTCCGATATAACTCGCTACCACGTAACCAAATTACATCACTGAGTTGAATATTCTGATTACCACAGAAATTAAACACATTATTATTTAAATTTACTCATTCTCGGAGAATGAGCGTTCTCAACTAAAAATTTTAATTTACATTTAATTAAAACCATGAAAAAAGGGGAAATATCACTATTTATTTTCCAAAAAATCAGGCTGATAAGTGTATTGAAACATTACATGGCTGCGAGACCCACAAGCAGATGTCACACTCACCGGAAAATCAGCTTCAGTCACCTTCAACACAGCGGCCGACAACCACCCAAAAACTGAACTATGTGCAGGTTAACAGTCGAAAATTTCGGTTTCAAAGGTCATGGTAATGTATCGCTTTCAGAATGCGCAGAATCGAAAAATATTAAAAAGAGAGTAATTTGCATACTTATATGAGAGGTGATGTAAGACCCGAAATTTTTCGTCGTATCAAGCTGGGATGGCATGCATTTGGGAGGCATTCTATTATCTTGAAATCTAAAATGCCCACAAATCTAAAACAAATAGTCTATGACCCGTGAATTCTTCCTGCGCTCTTCCACGCCCTTATTCCTGAAATCGAGTGCCAGCCTATGGTCATGATCATCTTTTCCCTTCCATGCACTACTCATAATTTTTCACCAATATGTCTCCACGCTTTATCACCAATACCTCGTCTACTCATTGTACACTCCCACGATTCTTTTCATCTTCCACCTGTCTTCAACGAATCCCATTCCACCTCCGTTATCATTGATTATGTTCTTCGGTAATTTCTAGACACTAATCCAGCAGCCTTCTTTGCACTCCCTCCAACTCCTTTATTTCATACCAAAAATGTGGGTTCCATACTACACTGCCATGTTCAAGCAACGGTCTGACAAACTATTTTTAACCCAATTCCCTACTTCTCTAGTACATATCTTTTTCACTATCACCAACAAGTAAAGGATTATGAAACCTTTTACTAATACCTGACCAATGTATCCTGCCCAGTTGAGTTTGTTATCAAATGTTATGTCAAGATATTTACATTTCAAGTCTTCAAATAGCATTCTTTCCCAACCTTATAATCATAATCAACCTTTAGTTATTTATCTGTGTATCTAATAAGCTGACTTTTTTTTGCATTTATCTTCATCCCTTGTTTACCAACCCAACTAGATATCCTGTCCAGGGCACCCTGCTTACAGTCCTCTACCGTTTTGATCCTTTTATATAGCATTATGTCATCTGCAACCAACCTAACCTCTGTTAGTAATCCATCAACACCATCATTCATTAGAATAACGAATAGCAATGGTCCCAATACGCTACTCTGCAGCACTTTTTTAAATTTTTTAAGTAATCTTTCATTCCCCCAGCTCAAGGCTGGAGAGCGATAGCTCTTTTCGGCCTTTGGGTTACATTTTATTTTATTTTTTATTTCAACTTTATTGACTCATTTTATTACAATAGCTACTATATTTTGGGGAAAGGATTACAATTTTTTTTGGAATGTGGTGGACATATTGTCCTTGGGGTTCTGTGGATATTGTCCTTGGTTTGTGGATCTTGGTTTTCTTTAGGGGATGAGAGTCTAAATTAATTTGGTCAGCAGCTGGATGATCTGGGTCTTCTGGAATTGACTGGCTCCGCTGCATTGACAGTGATGTTCTCGCTACTCTGCAATACAGCGTTAAAGATCTTGATGCGCGCATCTTGCGTCTTGGCAATTCCTCGTAGGCGGCCCTCAGTTTTGTTGCGGTGGCTTGCCACGACATGTGACGGGTTGGCTGTAGTCAGAGGAAGGTTGAAGGTCCGGCTGCTTTGGCTCTGCTTGCAGTTGCCCTCCTTGATGTTTGGTGCCGTCACCTTGGAACTTCTGGGGTGTTCCTTCTTGGCAATAGCTTTCTTTAGATTGCGGTGAACTGGACAGCCTTCGTATGCTGCTGATTGCGCGCCCCGTCAGTTCGCGCTTGTTTGATCTGCCTCCCTGGAGCGACTGCAGTTCTTGACGTTATGTTTTTACCGCAACGGATGCAACGTTCTTTAGCTCGGCAGTCCTTGACATAGTGCACCTGTAGCATTGCTGAACGCTTGTAGACGCCTTTCTTCGTTTCTCTGTGTTTTGGTGAGCCGCCAGGTTGGACCTCTTCAGACCTGATTCTTGGTCGGTCTCTAGTATTGGCTTGGGCTCATCTCTTGGATTGTCGGTTTTTTTTCTGCCGGTATCAGATGCCTTCATCCTGCAGGATCCTGAGATCTGTCGGCATGTCCTGCAACTTTACATACAGAGTACCCCAGTTAGAGGCTTGATGGCTGACGGTTGGTAGGGGAGGCCTCTCTTCCATGGCTTCTTTTTCTTCTGTATGTCCTCTTTGGGCTTCAAGCATTGTTCCTGTAGATGTTTCTTCGCTGGTGTTGGCTCAGGTGATTGCAGAGGGCGTGAAGTAGTCTATGTATTTCTTTTCATCGAAGTCTTTGGCAAAGACTGTTGGAAACGGTAACTTCGCTGCTGGCGCTACCTTCTCATCCGTTCCTTCGATAGCTTCATATATTGGGTATGCTAGATTTCCGTGTGCTCTATCGCTGAGAACCCGGTAAAAATCTTCTATAGTACCGGCTGGCAGGCTCCATCGGTATATTTTGTCGAAGATAGTCCTTGGGTGCATAGAGGTCTCCAAAAGAACATTGGTCAATATTCTCTTTCTTGTTCCTCGGCGGCAGTTAACTCAATCGAATGGCTTCTGCTTCAGTAGCTACCAGGTGTCGAGTGTGTTGAACCGTCATTTGCACTGGAAAAGTATTCATCCTGGGATGTATTCGGCCCCTTTCTTGCGCCCTCGTGCCGCCCCGGGCCGATTGGAGATTGGCTCCAGCATCCTCCACTTGATGAACTGCACAGGTTTGACCTCTCGCCGACGCTGCGCGACAGTGTCTGGGCGCCGCAGCTACATGCTACTGTGCGCACAGGCTGCTCCGGTCGTAGGCACTCCATTCCACTCGCAGAGCAGGTGGGAGCCGACCCCCAATTTCACTTCTACTTCTTTTGATTCTTAATTTCCTACCAATAATTCTTCTACGCAGAAAATCACTTTTTCATCCACTCCACTAGAGTTTACACTATTTGGCACTACTTTAAGGCTTACTCTGCCAAAGGCCTATGAAAGATCTAGTCTTACACTATTAATTTTGCCTCTCTTTTCTATTTCATCAGAAATATCATGAATATAGTGTAACAGCCCTCATACCTGAATTTTGAATAGTGTTGTATTGTATGAAGTATCTGTAGTGAGCTAAAGTTTGCTTGAATATAATCTGGTATGTTTGTTTTGCAAATTATTGTAAATCAGTGTATATAGACTTTATTTATGAAAGGAAATTATTTAAAGGCCATTTAATATGTTTAAGAACAGAATTGTGCAAGAGAATTGCTTAAAAGTGTGGAATTCCAAGTATTAATGCAAGTTACCATGTCTACAGAACAATTTTCTACAGTTTAAAATGATTTCTGTAAATAATTTTGTGTTTAAGTATCTTTAATTTCCAGTTCTGACCATTTTGTAATGATGTTCAGTGATTATGTATTATTTCTAATTGTTTTTTAATATGTTTAATTATTTGAGTAATTGTTAATGTTCGAGAAATATGTGGCGGATGCTTTTGAAGAATTTCAGAACTTTCGATAGAGCCTATATAAAGAAATCGGCAGAAGGACAGATTTTAGTTTTATAGTTATTTTACAGTCATTTTCTTTGCAACTGCGTCAGTAGTATCTCTGGATTGTATCTATGCATGTGACAAATATCGCTGACTTGTTGTTTTGAAAAATAAACAAAAATCTTAAACTGAGTCTTATGGTAGACTATTTATTTAATTACTACTGCAAAGAAACCACCGAAGAACCTGATATAGCCTATTAACTGAAATTCACATGAATACCATTGCCTAAAGCCATGTTGCCGACTTGAAAACCAGTTTCATTCCTTACAGACATTTCTCTAAGTAATTACATAAAATTCTCTACATTAATTTGCCTGCCGCTGATGTAAAACGGATTGGCCTATAATTTTCTACTCTATTTCTCACCCCTCCTTTATGGACCAGTACCACTATTGCACCTTTCCAGTCCTCTGGTAAACAGGAAGTATTTTTTTTTTTATTTTTTTTATTTTTTTATTTTTATATCCTGGTACATAATAGCCCAGCACCTAGTTTCTACTCTGGGCCCATATTTCCAATATATTACAAGAGGTATAAGATAAAATTATAGTTTGCTAATAGCTAAATATTGTTCAGGATGTAAAACAAGTTAGTAACGCATAAACTTATCAAATTTCACAAAAATTTGTTACATAATTAAATTAACAATGTGTAAGAATGTATATGATATGTGTTAGTGTTTTTTGATATATACATATATACTGTAAATTAGTAATTTGAATAACATACATTCACACACAATACTACTATATATAATTAAACAAAGAAACTTTCACATACACAAATCACTTATTTCACTGTTGTCCCACTGTTTCTCAATTTGTATATTTACGACAGTTTTACACATTTACTCCCGGCACAGCCACTTCGGAGTAACTTACCTCCCTCAGGAGATGACTTCTGGAAGTAGAGGCGTCCTCCTTCGACCCATCGGGAGTTTCTTTATTCGGGAATCATCACTGCTCGGTCGCTGGTCGCTGTCGGTTGAAACGGTTTCTAAGTGCCAAGAACCTTTCTTTGGCTGCTTGTGAGGCCAGATTGCAAGCTTCATCAAGATAGTACCCACAATTCCTGGTCACGCAATATGTCAAAAATTCGCCTTGCCCTGTAATATTTGCTGAAATGGGGTTCTTTGTTCCGCTGTTGAAATACACTCCCATACAACATGTTCCGGAGTGCCCTCGCTTCCGCAGTCACAGCTACCATTGTCCACTACTCCTCTTCTTTGCAATTCACTGTTGTAAGGGCCATGACCTGTTATGTAATGTACCAGCCCAGGCGATGGGAGAAGATGCGACATTTGAGCCTTTCACAGACACTTGGAAACATATCATATGTCCTTCTTCCCTGTTGTGCTATCATTCCACCTTTGCTGCCATTCTTCCAATAACAATTTGTTTACTTCTGCAGCTGTTGTTGCTGGTGCTCCCGTGATTTTCTCTACCTGTTCCGGATTCCCTTTCCTGAGCCAGTATAATGCTCCCCGCTTGCGAACTTCCAAGTCCAGAGGCCACACCCCCAGTGCCACGGTAAGGGCATCAGTTGCTGTTGTTTTGTAAGCACCACTCAGCCTGATTAGAATACTTCGCTGTGTCCTCCTCAAAAGTTTGATGGTTTTTACTTTTCTGAGGTGTTTCGCCCAGACGCTGGCTGCATACCCTACAATTGAAGTTAATATTGTATTGTGGTATATTCTAATAACAAGCGGTGAAAGTTGGAAACGCCTTTGTCCCATACTGATTAATTTATTCATGACTGAGGTGGCTCTCCCACATGCTTCCTCCATATGGGCCATAAAATTTAGACTTTCGTCTAAGTTTCACACCAAGGTATCGACTGAAGGGACTTCTTCTTATTGTAACTCCGTCTATTTTAATGGTTGGATTGCTCTGTAATCTGCCTTTCAGTAACATATAACAGGTTTTTTGAGGTGCTAATCTTAGTTTGACTTGTCTGCACCATCGACTGAGTTCACGCAGAACCTTTGCGCTTTTAGCCTCAATTTCGGCTCTGGTTTTACCCTCTATAATTAAGAATAGGTCATCTGCAAATGCAACAAGTCCATGAGTTCTGGCATTCTTTGCAGCCTTGCCATTCCCGGTTCAAGCCCAATGTTTCCAAAATATCGGACCAAAAATGGATCCCTGTGGGCAACCCTTTGTTAGTTTTTTATCAATGGATACTCCAGGACACCTAAGTTTAACATATCTGTCTTACAGTAATCTTTAAAGGTGTTATACAAGTTCTTTGGACAATTAAGTTCCTTAAGCCGTGCGAAAAGTGCAGGCCACCATAGATTATCAAATGCCCCAGAAATATCGACTAGGACCCCTATCACGTAATTCTGATTTGATTCTGTATCAGATTCATTGTCCGGTTGATTGCATCTTCTGTAGATCTCCCCGCTCTGAATCCAAATTGGGTTTGGATTCATCCCTTCCTTCTCCCAATGTTTTGTAAACCTCTTACACAGCACCTTTTCTTGTATTTTTCCCAGCACGTTTAGCAAGCAGATGGGTCGATATGATTTAGGTAATTTTGGATCCTTGTCATCTCCCTTCTTGATGATTAATATCTCACTCTGCTTCCCAGATGTTTGGTACTCTTCCCTGATGCAGGCATGCATTATAGAGCTTACACAGAGTGGGGGCTACTTGCACTACTAGTTCTTGTACTACTTCAGCTGGAATACCATCCGGACCCGGAGCTTTATTCCTGGACAAGGCATTTATTGCTTGTACTACCTCCAAGATGCTGATATCAGGAGTGTCGGTGGTACTTTGCCTATGTTGGTCAATTTCCAGACGGAGCGCTCTGTGCTCCATCTCGTCATCTTCCATTTATCAATCTGGAAGGAGTGTCCTGGAGTAAACATTCTGACGTAGATTTCCAGCTCGTAGTCATGGTTCCATCTTGTTTCTGTACAGTAGACAGTGTAGTTGGGGGTTTTAACCTTCCCATGCTGCAATTTTGTATGGGATACCCCAGGGGTCTGTACGCAAGTTTGTTTTCACAAATGTTTCCCAGCTTTTTTGTTTTACTTAGTATTAACAGTTCTCTGAATTCATTCTTAATTTGTCTATATCTTTCCAGGAGCTGTCCTCTAACGTTGTAGATGAGGCAACGTTGGTAATCTTTCTTGCTTTGTGCATCCTTTGTCGTAGTCTTTGCAGTCTATCAGTCCAAGGTCTGTCGACTGTGCCAATGGTTCTCTTAAGAGGAATAGATCTCCTCATTGATATTTGGAGTGCCCGAGTAAGGTCCTTTGCGGCTCGATCTACATCATTATCATCTAATAGGATTTCTTGTTGTGTAAAACTTTCCCTCAGCCTGTTTCCAGTCTGCCTGTCGGATGTTGTAATGCACCTTGGAAGTCTGCGCCTCCGATGTGTCAAAATCGTTCCTCCCTCTGACCACTCAAAAGTAAATAACATTGTGATCACTGGTAGTTAAAAACTCTAAAACGTTCCAATTCCTCAATAAGTTCCCACCTCGCAGATTTGGTCAATGTTACATCAATGTTGGACCTAGCTCCTGCTCGGTTTGCTATATGTGTAGGGTTTATGTGGTAGATTCCTTACTTCTAGATTCAGTTCACTAATAGCTTTCCACTAAAAGCTCGCCTCTCGTATTTGTCTCCCCGCTATGCCAGAGTTCGGATCTAGCATTGGCGGTCAGTCCATTATCACTATGGTCTGTTGTCTAGGGCAGTGCACACTTCTCTTATCTTCCCAATGTATGGGTCAATGGGATCACTATATTGAAAATACATGTTGACGAGAATTACACTACCCCAGTCAGCAATGAGTTCCACACATGTCGTATGTTTCATCACAGAACTGCACTATCTTAGTTACAGTAACTTGTCTGGATAGCACTACTATTGCTGTCATAGGGTTTCTACCTGTTGAGATTATCTGTGACGATACCGGCATGTAAGGAATCTTCCCCGAAGCATGAATGTGTCTCCTGAAGGCATATGACATCCCATTTATGTCCTCTGACAGCTTCCTCACCTCCTGCAAAACCAACTTGCTTCTCCTGGCGTTTAGTTGAGCAATTCGTAGCTTACAAGACATTTTGTGTTTTATGGATGTCTGGTGTGGATATTGCACTGTGGCCACGGGAGTTTTGAATCGAAAACTATACGCCCATGAGTTAATACGTACTGTTTATATATTTGATCGGGATCAAAAGTTTCATTCCTTCTTCGAAGACTTTATGCACAAGAGAGAGAAGCTGAGAAGTCTCTGTAGGAAGATTGATAGATTTTAGATGTATACGATCAATCGCTTCTAGCTGAGGGAAGGTAACATATTTACCGGCCGGATGCGCTATTCGAGTTAGATGCCTCAGCGCCACATTGAGATTCGGAGCCTCCTCCAGTCGACTTAGTTTTAAATTAGTTTCAAAATCACTGTATATTGTTTTAGGGTTTATAGAACTGCGTCTGTCTTCTATGTTCCAATCTTCAGCGGTTGTTCCTCCAATTTGGACTCGCTACAGGTCGTGAGTAATGTTCGACCCAATTTGGTCTGTCTGTGTTCCATCCCAGACCAATCCTTTTGACATAAGGGTTCCGGGGATGACTGGCGGAACTCGAAGAGACTTCGTTAATCTGTAATAAGTGGTCGTCCGTCTGCGTTCCAACATCTTGTTTCTTACGATTCTTCTCCATTTTTAGTTTCTCCTCTGAAGCAGGCAGCCCTTTTTGCATTTCTTTTTTGTCTTGAAGGGGGGTTTCCTTTCGTTTTTGTAGTCTGCTTCCCAATTACATCCTCAACTATTTTCCTAATTACATTAGCCAGTTGAGAGTATATGTCGTTTCCCATATCTATTCCTTGTAGTAAACTATCCATAATCAGTCCTGTTTACAGCTCGGTGTAGGAGTAATTGGTAGGTAGGACACTCTTTGCCCTTCTTGTTGCAGCTTTTTCCCCGTCTGTTACACGGTATGCATATTGAAGGTTGAGAACTTTTCTTGCACTGATCCCTTTGGTGGTTTTTCCTTCTCCACAGTGTGAACAAGAACTATTGTTCTTCTTACAATGCTTACTGACGTGTCCTAAATCCAAACATTTATTGCATTTTGGAACGACAACATAGTCTTTCACTGCTATAGCAGAAAATTCTATGAAGACTTTCTTTTGCTGTAACAGAAGTTTCCTCACAGAAGGACTCACCTCCACAACCTGATGAACTGTTGCTCTTTCCCTAGGTCCAGTCTTAAATTTTGGTTGAAAACCATCCATAAATTGTCCTTTCTTATTTTATCCTCAAGGTTTTGCTGGTAGACAGCATCAGCAAGGTTGTCTACATGAATTGTTATTGGTATGTCATAAAAAATCATGAGTGGCCTTCGTTTTCTAGGGAGTTCGCATCGCATCTTATCAGCCAATTCCTTGTTATTTAGAATTTTTTGCGAATCCTCAGGAGATTCTGTTTCCACTATAATAGCATTGTTAGTTGTGCGAATTCTGTTGATTCTAATTTTATCCCTCCCAGGTTTTATGATTTTTGTAACTTGTTCAGCCACTTGCTTCGGGTTCTCCCCCCCTTTGGAAGTAATGAAAACCGCACTTTTTGTGGACTGAGTGATTTTGGGATTCACACCAGTCGATCCTCCAGATTTCGCCATTGCAGCATAGCTGGGGACTATTTCTCCTCTATTTTGTTTGAGTTGCTCATTTTCTTTTTTGAGTGTTTCATTTTCCTTTCCTAGCTGAGACAACTGGCCCTCCAAGAAGGCGATGTTTATTGCCCAACAGGCTAGCTTATCTTTTATTTCTCTAACTCTAACTTCAGTGAGTTTTTGGCCACAAAAATCGTTTAGATGCTTGACTAGTTCCACATACTCGTTTCCAATTTTTTCACTACACTGGTTTAAAACCCTGTCAGAGTTTCTTCTGGTGACCCCATGTTGGCGGCAGCAGAAAAGTTGTTTACTGTAGTGACTCACCGCAGCTGATCGCCGGCATCAGGTGTCCGGCGCGGCGTGTGCGCCGCGCGTAGCCGTTGACTCGGCAGAGCACCGCTGCAGGTTGGAAGGCGCCGACTCAGCTCGACGACAGCGCTCGAAGCGAGGAACTGCTCGCACGTCAGCCACGTACCAATCAATCGATTATCACTCGATAAAAACTCAACGTTTCGAAAAGCTTTACGTCCCTTCGCGCACAGGTCCTAGAATACTTTCTTAAACTATGTGTTTTATACTAAACACTTAAAGTTTCGTTTTTCCACAAATATCGCGATCAAAAGCGAGAGCGACCCGACTGGCGACACGACGCGGCGGCCATCTTAACCCAATTCAAACAGGAAGTATCCATATTCAATTTAAATAATATTTTAAGATAGGTACAATGTCACATCCAGCTATCTTAAAGACATCAGTACTAGTATTATCTACACCCAGTCTCTTTAGGCTTTTTCAGCTTTTTTAGTTCCTTGACATCCTCAGGATGAATTTCAAATATCTTCTGACTTTTTGGATTGGCTAGTTCACCGATTTACACCTTTCTATTCCTGAATCATAATCCCTAATGATTTCACGAAACCAGTTACTTAAAATTTATCAAATCCTCAGTACCTTCTTCTCCATCTTTATCTATAATTGTCTGAACACCCTCCCTTCCCGTTAGTTTTCCAACAGCTGTAGAATTTTCTAGATGCATCCAGCGGCCGTCGTGTACCAATAATATTCTTCATAAACACATCTTTAGCCACCTTTTTTGCTGTAATTAATTATTTATGTTGTTGTTTCAAGTTTCGCTGTCTCTTAAATCTGTTACGTTCTCATCTCGCCAGCCTCTGATTGCCTCACGTCCTTATTATGGTAAGTAGGTTCAGTCCTTTTTTTCTGTTTTGCATTAAACCTCAACCTCTTTTACAATCTTCTTGAATTCTTCCATCTCCATCTCGAATATACTTGTGCCATCCTTCCATTTATTGAAATTTTCCGTGAAACATCTCTTCAGTTTCGAAATATATACCTTTTTACAATTGGTTGAGGGCATTACGCACCATGCCGTAGCTGCTCGTGGTGTGATTGGAGAGGGGGAGTGAGTGTATGTTTTGTTTGTGAGGTGCAGACGGTGGACCGTCGGGGCGCTCGCCTTGGTGGACACGGCGCGGCCTCGTGTTCTTATCCTGAGCCACGCTGGACGGCGATCCTTACGAATCTCATCGCGCTAGACAGGTCTACCAGATAAGACTACAGTAGAGATGTATGGAAATTTTTTCAATCTTAATAATATGTATAGCCCCATAATTGTAATTTTTAAGAAAGACATCCTTCTGGAGGACAGTAAATTCGGTTTGAAATTTCATGACGAATTCCACCTACAACACTGAATTATACCAAAGGGAGGATCACATTTAGGTAATGTACTTGCGAATTTTTACTGAGAAGTTGGTGATTCTGCTACCACCGTTCCACATGGGAACGATAATACAGTTAAGTAAGTGCAACTAAAGTTACACATTTAAAAAGGTGAGTACGCAGGGAGGGTAGGAACGAAACTTAGAAGAGTTTTTAAGAAACTTTTATTTTCAATACAAATTCAGTGTTGATCCCGGTAGAATGTGGAACTTAAGAGTGTCTCCATATGATACGTGTTCCCGACTACTCCGTTCCGATTAATTCGCAGGATTACAGTTCGACCTGATATGCATAATTATTGCTGAACAAAATTCTAAACGATTATTTTGTATGATTTGATGGCTAATGCGAATCCCTCTCCGCCTCAACAGCACAGAGCACAAAGGATCAGTCTGTGTTGCATGCTGATGTAACGACCAAAGTTTTGGTGGTTTTCTAATAGAAAAACGACGAGACGCAGAGGTGAGCAACGTGTTTGCGCTACGTATCCCACTATCACAACGCGATTAGCGAATCAGATAAGCCAACGAGTTGTAAGGCGGTAGTTTCACTTACTGATGCGAAACGGTTCATTACATAAAATCAACTTTCATCACATGTGTGACATCTCTAATCATCAACTGTTCGCACATGCATATTTCGATTTCCATAGTGTCCCGAAATACCTCCAGGCGACTGCCGGGATGGTTCTATCAAATAGGCCACGGTAGAATTCCTTACTGTTCCTTCTTCCAAGTATTTTCACGCCTTTAATGATCTCGACATGGACTAGGCGTAAAGCCATAACAGACAATCCTGTTGTGTCGTGCTCGGTGTTGATTAGGCTTACTCTGTTTCACTGAAGCAAAGTATCAAAGTTAAACTCTCTCGATACTGGAACTGTATGGAACATTAGCAGCGCAAGAGGCAATGTAAGGCGGAAAATCTGTCTGAAACTGATTGTTGAATCAAGCTACTGCCGTTTGTCGTACGAAATGAAACATACATGTTTAGATAGTCAGAACACCGAAATTGTAAAATTGCTGTCTGAGCAACAGGCTCATGTTTCTGAGATGGTAATAAAATTATCTAATCGAATACAGATTCAGAGCTTTGCATTTCTATTTTAAGTTCGATTTCTACCAGTGCTTCTGTCTCTGTTCTCCTTATTCTCAAACATGCTGTGATGTGATAGATTCACATCTAAACTAACTTTGTTTAGGATTGTAAAGGGTGGGAAGCCATATCGAAAGTTGGGATTTGCTTCTCATCAGTTAGATTATCCGGAGGAAAGTGTGCTATAGTATACGGGATTTAAAATGGCTACTACTACGAGAACTCAAGGAAAATAGTTTGATGTAACTTTCTAAAGAACTAATAATTTATGATTCTCTCTGTGCTTCAGAAAATGTATTTTAGTTGGCCAACGATGAGTAAAATCTTATATATATATAAAAATAGACGTGTTTTTTCCTATATTTCACTTTTCAGCCACCACTACCTTGCACAGATCACTGATGTTTGTTGGTGGAAGTAGCATGGAGTTTCCTGTCGTGCACAACGTTGGCCGAATGCCGATAGCTGTGGGGATGTGGGAGATATAATGATTAAAGTTGGTCAGTGCAGGGCGTTTTCATATTTCGACCAAAAATTCGTATCTCCGTATACTTCTCTTTCCTGCCACAACTACATAACATAGACCTTTGGTATTTGTGTGTGGTAATAGAATCGTCTTTCCTGTCGTGCACTATGGTTGTTAGATGTCGGTAGCTATGGGGGTGTGGGAGATATGGGGGTTGAAAGTGATCGACCTGTGGCAATTTCATACTTCTGCCAAAGACAAAAGTGTCATGGTGTATCACTTTTCAGCGAAAACTATACATCACAGATAACTGGCGTTTGTCTGTAGTAGTAGCACAGAGACACCTTTCGATCACAACAGCGGCCGAATTTCAGAAACTGTGTTACTATGGTAGATATGGTGGTTGTAAGTGGCCGACCAAGGATATTTTCGAATTTCGACTGTCTCCGCATATGTCACTTTTCTGCCACAACTACATAGCATAGAACATTGGTGATTGTGTATGGTAGTAGAACCGTATCTCATGTAGTGCACTATGGTTGTTAGATGTCGGTAGCTATGGGGGGTGTGGGAGATATGGGGGTTGAAAGTGATCGACCTGTGGCAATTTCATACTTCTGCCAAAGACAAAAGTGTCATGGTGTATCACTTTTCAGTGAAAACTATAGATCACAGATAACTGGTGTTTGTGTGTAGTAGTAGCACAGAGTCACCTTTCGATCACAACAGCGGCCGATTTCAGAAACTGTGGTACTGTGGTAGATATGGTGGTTGTAAGTGGCCGACCAAGGATATTTTCGTATTTCGACTGTCTCCGCATATGTCACTTTTCTGCCACAACTACATAGCATAGAGCATTGGTGTTTGTGTTTGGTAGTAGAATCGTATCTCATGTAGTGCACTATGGTTGTTAGATGTCGGTAGCTATGGGGGTGTGGGAGATATGGGGGTTGAAAGTGATCGACCTGTGGCAATTTCATACTTCTGCCAAAGACAAAAGTGTCATGGTGTATCACTTTTCAGCGAAAACTATAGATCACAGATAACTGGCGTTTGTGTGTAGAAGTAGCACAGAGACACCTTTCGATCACAACAGCGGCCGAATTTCAGAAACTGTGTTACTATGGTAGATATGGTGGTTGTAAGTGGCCGACCAAGGATATTTTCGAATTTCGACTGTCTCCGCATATGTCACTTTTCTGCCACAACTACATAGCATAGAACATTGGTGATTGTGTATGGTAGTAGAATCGTATCTCATGTAGTGCACTATGGTTGTTAGATGTCGGTAGCTATGGGGGTGTGGGAGATATGGGGGTTGAAAGTGATCGACTTGTGGCAATTTCCTACTTCTGCCAAAGACAAAAGTGTCATGGTGTATCACTTTTCAGTGAAAACTATAGATCACAGATAACTGGTGTTTGTGTGTAGTAGTAGCACAGAGTCACCTTTCGATCACAACAGCGGCCGATTTTCGCAAACTGTGGTACTGTGGTAGATATGGTGGTTGTAAGTGGCCGACCAAGGATATTTTCGTATTTCGACTGTCTCCGTATATGTCACCCTTCTGCCACAACTACATAGCATAGAGCATTGGTGTTTGTGTTTGGTAGTAGAATCGTATCTCATGTAGTGCACTATGGTTGTTAGATGTCGGTAGCTATGGGGGTGTGGGAGATATGGGGGTTGAAAGTGGCCGACCTGTGGCAATTTCATACTTCTGCCAAAGACAAAAGTGTCATGGTGTATCACTTTTCAGCGAAAACTATAGATCACAGATAACTGGCGTTTGTGTGTAGTAGTAGCACAGAGTCACGTCTCAATCACAACAGCGGCCGAATTTCAGAAACTGTATTACTATGGTAGATATGGTGGTTGTAAGTGGCCGACCAAGGATATTTTCGTATTTCGACTGTCTCCGCATATGTCACTTTTCTGCCACAACTACATAGCATAGAGCATTGGTGTTTGTGTTTGGTAGTAGAATCGTATCTCATGTAGTGCACTACGGTTGTTAGATGTCGATAGCTATGGGGGTGTGGGAGATATGGGGGTTGAAAGTGATCGACCTGTGGCAATTTCATACTCCTGCCAAAGACAAAAGTGTCGTGGTGTATCACTTTTAAGCGAAAACTATAGATCACAGATAACTGGCGTTTGTGTGTAGTAGTAGCACAGAGTCACCTTTCGATCACAACAGCGGCCGAATTTCAGAAACTGTGTTACTGTGGTAGATGTGGTGGTTGTAAGTGGCCGACCAAGGATATTTTCGTATTTCGACTGTCTCCGCATATGTCACTTTTCTGCCACAACTACATAGCATAGAGCATTGCTGTTTGTTTTTCGTAGTAGAATCGTATCTCATGTAGTGCACTATGGTTGTTAGATGTCGGTAGCTATGGGGGTGTGGGAGAAATGGGGGATAAAATGGTCGACCTGCGGCAATTTCATATTTCTGCCAAAGACGCATGTGTCACGTTGTATCACTTTTAAGTGAAAACTATCAATCGCAGATCACTGGTGTTTGTGTGTAGTAGTAACACAGAGTCACCCATCGATCACAACGTTGGCCGAAATTCGGTAACTGTGGGAGTGTGAGAGATATGGTGTTCGAAATTGGTCGATCATGAATATTTTCGTATTTCATCCAAAGACTTGTGTGTATCCGTAAATTTTACTTTGCTGCCGGAACTACATAGCGCAGAAGACTGGCATTTGTGTGTGGTAATAGTATCGAGTCTCCCATCGTGCATTATGGTGGTTAGATGTCTACAGCTGTCAATATGAATACTTTACAATCACGAACGAAGTTGTGGGTACCAGCTATTAGATTATAAATGTGGAAGTAAGTTTCTGTCTTTTTGTTACGTTTTGACGACTAAATGGCTATATCAATATTGATGGAATTTAACAATGAAATAGTGTAGGAAGGACACAGGACATTTTTTCGGCATGAATAACAGTTTTAGTCACGAAATTTTAAGAACTTATCGAATGATGAAAGACAGACAGATTCGTGTGTTAGTCTGTAATGTTACGTTGGTTGCTCAGTCACGCAATCTGTTAGTGTTTGATTTATTAATAAATTTTGATAAGAAACAAAACTTATTATTTAGTATAGAAGTCAATTTGCTCTGCACTGTACTATTCATTTGTGTCTGTATAAAAGTTTCTGGCACCAATTTGTCTTCCCTTTTGACATGCCTTACGGACGTAAACCTGGCCTAAGGTGCAGGTCTAGAAGACAATGTGCTGCTATTAGATTATATGATTCAGATGCTCATGTTGAATAAAGAAGAAAAAACCAAGCTGAAATAAAGCTGCCATCAGTTAACCCCCCCCCCCCTCCACACACACACACACATCCCCGCACCTTCGCTTACTTTTCTGTTTTTAAATATGTTGTACATTGATTCTCTTCATGAGACAGATTAGATGATAGGATGATATAATGATGGCTTTCCATCATATTATGTCGACTCGGTGTTGTTTGGGACAAATCTTACGTTACTAACAGTTTTCTATATCCAATTCTGGAATTGAAACTCCAAGTCCACGCGTACGAAGTCGCGGGTAACAGCTAGTAAATTCATATAAAATAAAGTGTGTTACGTTTATACTGTTATATACATTTCCCTTCTTGGTATTGCCGCTAACATGATAACTAGGGTTACGGTATAACCACGTGTAGCCAACTGATACCATCATATACTAACAATGTTTAGTTGCAATGAGCGCCAGTCTTAAAAGCGTGTAATCCACCGATGAACTGGGATTGCGTGTCACTTGAGTCTGGTAAATATTACTAACGTGCCCTTCAGTCAGTTTTTGCGTTGTAGCCCTATGGCAGTCGCGTAGCACTTTCTCACACAGCGGGTGCAGCTTGTTGTGTTGATGGCAAGGCACCGGCCACCGCAGGCTAAGGCACCGGCCACCGCAGGCTAAGGCACCGGCCACCGCGGGCTAAGGCACCGGCCACCGCAGGCTAAGGCACCGGCCACCGCAGGCTAAGGCACCGGCAACCGCAGGCTAAGGCACCGGCCACCGCAGGCTAAGGCACCGGCCACCGCAGGCTAAGGCACCGGCCACCGCAGGCTAAGGCACCGGCCACCGCAGGCTAAGGCACCGGCCCGGCTACGGCCAGTCGCATTCGCCGAGAAATACACCTCTGGCGCACTTTGTTAAAAAGTGTAGTTTTTTCTGCTACCCGTACTTAGTTTAGCAACAGACGGTGTAGTACGTTCGTCCGCTGAACACAGGGGATCATCGCGTCCCGTATCCAAACGTCGTTTTCTTGTGAGAAACTTCTCCAGCACCACAGCAGGTTCAAAATCGTGTCAAGGTGAAAATCCTAATGTCTCCTATTCAAGTGGTATATCGATGTGAAAAACACCAACTATCTGGTCACCTATGCAGATTGAAAAAACATTTTTTTTTTTTACCTGCTTAACGTCTGTTAACAGTGAGGTCTTTAGAGACGGGAAAGGATGGGGGTCAAGGAATGGGAAGGACTTGTGCCATGGCGTTTTTGAAGGAAGCATCCCGGCATTTGCCTGGAGTGATTTGGGAAACCATTCGACCCGGCGACCTCCCGAATGCGAGGCGAGAACGCTAACCGTTACACCACCACGCTCAGTTTGAACAAACGATCAGTCTACCTGTCCCCGGGTTTGGGGGAAGGGGAGGGAGGGTTGGGGAGGGGGAAGGGTTGATGGACAGGTGTGCGAGGAAGCGGCTTCCTTTATGTTAAGACCGGTGCACATCAGTGCGAGGCAACAATCGCACGGGACCAGGGCGAGGCGAGGCGGAACGAATATACACTTTGTACGAACGCAGTTCGCCGAGGCCTCGAACGAGACAGGTATCGTTCCATCTGCTTGTTCTGAAGTGTTGGCAGTGTTGTGAAGCTAAAGCGTTAATATGGATCGTGGTGACAGTTTAGCAGCGGCTAGTGCTACATTCATAGTGCTCGCTAGTTTAGTTAAAAAGAGAAATAAAGGACGGTGGCGGGCAGCTAGACATTATCGGAATAGAATGCGCATTAGTGGTAAATAATTTTTAAACAGTATGATGGAAGAAGAAGAAAATGGCCATTTCCGAAACTTTGGAAGAATATCATTCACTAACTAACTATATATTTTTATTAGAGTCGATTCGGAACAAAATTTCTAAGACTGATACAAATTTTAGAAAAGCAGTAACCGCTGAAGAAAGATTAACCATAACACTGAGATACTTGGCAACTGGTTATTTAGTAGCTTGCAATATGTTTTCTTCGTGCCGAAGCAGCTGATTTCAAGGACTATACCAAAAGTATGCAGAGCTATGTAAATATTTTACAATTGGAAAAATGAAGAATAATGCCAACTCACATTGGATGTGTTTTGGTTTCCAAAAGAGTTCTAGACACACTGAGATTTTGATTTGTTGTTAAGTTCGTTATTTTGAGAAGACGAATGTTGTGTTTCGTCGTAATGTATCATAAAAAAAAGAAAAGTCAGTCTTTTGTCCAATACATGCACTTATTTCACGACAAGCATCCTCTGTTTCTATTGCGTCATGATTTAGGACGTCTTTCATACTCTAATAAAAGAGATCGTCTTTTCGTTGTCCCAACTCTTGATTAAAAAATAGAAAAACGAAACAATTACGAAAAACTACTAAAATAGTGCTTTTATTTAATTCCAACAAACAGTGAGTTTAAACGACGACTGAGTTCCAACGTGGCAGCGTGCGAGGGAGGCAGACGCACTACTGCTAACACCCGTCCCCACAGCGTGCGCGCACCCCCGAATTCTCTTTGAAGTACCGACGCGGGATGGATGGCGTTCGTACTGCTTCGGTCGTTCGGTGAGAGGCCCCAGGCGGTTTGCCGCGCCTCGCCTCGGCTACACGTACACACTGGTTTGCTCGCCTGCCTCGCCTCGGAGTCGCACGTACGTTGCCTCGTGCTGGTGTGTACGCGCTTTCAGATCAACAAAGTAACGCACTCAATCGAGCTGTTGATACAGGAAGCAGGTGTTCTTGGTGTGGTCTATGTAAACTATGGGAGGTGGGCTGCCAACGAGTCATTAATAATTCCTTTTGTGACCCGTGCCACCCTCTAGGTGGCGCCAAAGAGGACGGCTGGGCGAGAGAACACCTCATTAGCTCACTAATTTTTCCCACGCTTTGCAACTCCAAATGTCGCGGAATGTAGAAAATCTTGCGGTATAACGACACAGCTAAACTCAGCCGCTTCTATCGACCTTAACTGACTTCGCTTCCAGAGATTTCTGTGAAAATATTTGTGCTCGCTAAAACTCTTCACGTCTCCTGCTTCTGAGAGAAAGTACCTCTCGAATGGTGACTGCATACCGAACACTAGCCTCGTAATTTACGTGCCTCGCGTTCACTTGTTAAGGCCACCCAAAGCAGACCTCCGACTTTCTTATCTGAAATAGATATGTTTATCTGATGAGCATGTCGTGATCTATTATCGCAAATTATCAGAAAAAACTATTTACTGTTCAAATTATTCCCAGATAAAATCAATGTCACTTTATACATACTGAGCAGGCAATGTGGTCGTTGTACAGATTCCTGCGAACTTTTAAAGTAGCTGCTGATTAATGTATTATTTCAGTTTCCCGAAGACAAAATATTATAATATAGTTAAAATGGAAATTAAATACACAGACGGAAAAAAAAATCCCAACACCAAGAAAAAATTATTGTAGAGTAATGAAATTTGGACAATGCATTTGTCAAGTTAACATGTTTAATTGATTAAATTTTCAAGATCACAGGTTAATTTAAGCTCAAGAAAATGCATTTCAAATGTGAAATACTGTTAAATTAATAGCCGGTGTAACCTCCAGAATTTTGAATGCAAGCCTGCAAACGTGAATGCATTGTGTCATACAGGTTTCGAATGTCACTTTGTGGTATGGAGTTCCATGCTTGTTGTACTTGTGCTGTCAATACTGGGACGGTCAGTGCTGGCTGTGGATGATGCTGGAGTTGTCGTCCAATGATATCCCATACGTGTTCAATTGGAGACAGATCTGGTGATCTCGCAGGCCAAGGTAACATGTCGACACTCTGTAGAGCACGTTGCGAGACAACAGCGGTATGAGGGCGAGCGTTATCCTGTTGAAAAACTCCCCCTTGAATGCTGTTCATGAATGGCAGCACTACAGGTTGAATTACCAGACTGACGTACAAATTTGCAGTCAGTGTGTTTGGTATAACCACAAGAGTGCTCCTGCTGTCATAGGAAATTGCTCCCCAGACCATGACTCCAGCCCTGTAGCGTGCATTCCACTGACTACAAGCCATCGCCGTTTGCGACTCCAGTGGTGTCAAGCCAGAGCTCATTGGAGGACGGAGTGGAGATCTGTTGTGTTTTCTGATGAAAGCAGGTTCTGCCTTGGTGCCAGTGATGGCCGAGTGTTGGTCAGAAGGAGGCCAGGGGAACGCCTGCAACCAAACTGTCTGCGGCCTAGACACACTGGACCTACACCTGGAGTCATGGTCTGGGGAGCAATTTCCTATGACAGCAGGAGCACTCTTGTGGTTATACCAAACACACTGATTGCAAATTTGTACGTCAGTCTGGTAATTCAACCTGTAGTGCTGCCATTCATGAACAGCATTCAAGGGGGAGTTTTTCAACAGGATAACGCTCGCCCTCATACCGCTGTTGTCTCGCAACGTGCTCTACAGAGTGTCGACATGTTACCTTGGCCTGCGAGATCACCAGATCTGTCTCCAATTGAACACGTATGGGATATCATTGGACGACAACTCCAGCATCATCCACAGCCAGCACTGACCGTCCCAGTATTGACAGCACAAGTACAACAAGCATGGAACTCCATACCACAAAGTGACATTCGAAACCTGTATGACACAATGCATTCACGTTTGCAGGCTTGCATTCAAAATTCTGGAGGTTACACCGGCTATTAATTTAACAGTATTTCACATTTGAAATGCATTTTCTTGAGCTTAAATTAACCTGTGATCTTGAAAATTTAATCAATTAAACATGTTAACTTGACAAATGCATTGTCCAAATTTCATTACTCTACAATAATTTTTTCTTGGTGTTGGGATTTTTTTTTTCCGTCTGTGTATTATTAAACTAGCGGGAATATACATTTTTCATTAACAATCGCGTGAGTGTTGCATCGTCGCTCTTCTTGACACTGTCAGGGAACCAAATGGTGTCCAGAGTGTTTGGTGCAAAGTGAAATAGAGGTGTGGTTCAAGAGGGGAATCTTTACGAAGATAACAAAAAAGTTAATCCTTTACGTCCCGCCATCAATTTGAAATCGTTGAGTACCCAAAGATGTTTCGACCTTGAGAAACAGCAGAAATGGTTAGCGTGCTCAAGAAAATGTGAATATGATTATTGTTTGTTTATTTCACCACCAATTCGTTCACTACACTCACAAGGGACACCTTTGACCTCTAACGCTCGGAACCACACGACAACATGCTTATAGTAGCAACCAATCATAAACAAAACAGTGGTGTGTGTCATTTCCATGCAAATCGTTGCATTCTACCTCAAGTAACATTTTGATAGAACGAAACAAAGTAACAAGATATCATTACCATATGAAGGAATTTATACGTAATTCAATTACATTTTCAATCAATAATGCCAAAAACTCTTTGCTTAAAGTACTTATTACTGCGCAAAACCACGCATATACAACAGTACCACACACCTGATAGTGCTTATGTTAGTCCTCAAAGTGCAGATGCGGGATTTCGATGAAGTCGTTGAAACAAAGTTGAAGAGAACAATGTGCACACCTCACTAAAGCTACGTTATCACATTCCGAATCACTTTCAGATTCACACAGTTCCATATCAAACGACACACTAATTACATTTTCAAATGATGATGTTGGTATGTCAATGTCATAACCTGGCTTTCGCCAAGCATATTGCAACATATGCTTATTCGTAGGAGCAGCAAATTGATTGTAAATCACAGAGTGAAGTTTCATGATGAAATAAAGACCATGAATCTTCACTTGTGGTTGCTTAATCAGTAATCCTTCTGATATAGAGCTTATATTGCCGAAAGAATTAAACATCAAGGACATGGCATAATTTGTTGTTTTCGGTGGCAATATCTTCAGCATAACATCTTTGTTTGGCAAAGTTGCATCTAGAAGGGTACGATCCGTAAAACCTAACCAGGAATCACACAACAATAGGCTCTTTTCAGTCGTTACATGTTCGCGGAGTGCTATACTCCTGAATTCTGTATGGAAATGACACACACCACTTTTGTTTATGATCACTTTATATTCTAAGCATACTTTCGTGCGGGTCCGAGCACTCGAGGACAAAGGTGTTCCTTGGCAGGCAACCTGCATGTCAACGACTGACACAATGGAAAAAAGATGCTTGCCTACGACGAAATGTCTTAAAATGGATGAGAACACTGCAGGTTCTAAGCGAGTGTGTGCCGTACCGTCTTCGTTCCAGCCGCCCTCTATCTGGTAGGCCGACGTGGCCGCCCCCAGGAGGAACCCCTGGGGGAACTGGCTGGGGGCCTCCTGGCAGCGCACGGCCGTCCCCAGCAGCAGCAACAGCAACAGACCCGGCGCCATCGCGACTGCTCTCGCTGCAGAGGCAGCTCGGAACCTGCTCTCCAGATAGCGGGGAAACACAAAGCCGTCACCCACAGATTAAACACTGCACGCACGTGTCGTGGCAGACGACTTGTCACCCACACCACTGGGCAGTCGCTTCGCCTGTAAAGGTACGTTTCCACCTGAAACTAGTCGCGCGAGAAACTATCGAGAGCTACTCTCAGGAAGGTGTCCATTTGAGAGTAGCTCTACTCTCGACGAGCTGCTCGCCGGGACAGCATGTTTCAACACGATGCGCCATTTCTGACTGTCCCGCTACATGCCATCACCCGCTGGCTTGTACACGTCTGGCTCTTCATTCACAACTAATAGGGGGAGGACTCCTAACGTTGCTAGAGACAACCATTAAACCTGTCACCATTCATAAGTGTAAAGTTTTGATAAGTGATTCACTAGAAAGAGAGTGATATACGCAGTGGCATATACTAACATTCCTTTTAACTTTATCTCACAGCACAGCATGAGTACTTCGTATGTTTCAGGTGTTAACAAGTGCTAATCTTACTAATTTCACCGTTGAAGAATGGGTCCGTCGCAGAGTACGCCCATCCTGTGTGATAAAGATCCGAGTCACGAAAAGGCAGTGCACTCCACAGAACATGCTGACTCGTCACAGGATGCCTGAGACCGTCACCTGTTGTCAAGGTGGAGATATAGAAAATTTCCAGACTCCCTTATACAGGAAATCAAGTACCAGCTCGTGCTGCTGGCCATCACTTCCATGCACTACTCCTAATTTTTTTTGAACAAGATCCATTCTTAGCTCATCACCAACATACGCCGTGTTCTCTCCCAGCACTTTCTCAAACCACATTCTGTTTTCCAATTACTCACAATCCAACTCCTTTTTAACTCAGTTACTGACAGGATTCACAAACAAATCTTGTTGCTCACCTTTGCACGCCCTACAACTCCTGTCTTTGATACACAAAATGGGTGTTCCAAAAAATACCATCATATGCAATCTATAGTCTGTAACCCAATTCCCTCCTGTCTTTCAGTAACATGTTCCCCAGGTACCACACTGTTCACATCAGCCTCGTCTCCTCTCTGCCATTCAGTAACATGTTCTCAGGTATCCAACTCGTTACATCAACCTTTTTACATCTCCTCCCTCTCTCCTAATCAGTAAGAGGTGGCTCAGGTATCAAACTGTTCACAACAGCATCGTCTCGCCTCTCACACACCTCACCCCTCTTTGCCATTTAGTAACATGTGCCCCAGGTACCAGACTGTTCACATCAGTATCATCTCACATCTCCCACATAACAATCCTCTCAGCCATTCAGTAACATGTGCTCCAAGTACCATAAAGGCATGAGTAGATTCAAGAGCCTTTCTTAACACAGGCTGCAATGCTATATTTTGGATGGTGTTGCGCTGTTACCATTTTATATCCAGGTGATTTCCCTTTAGACAGCAGTTGCTTGTCGTTCTCTGTTTAAGTTTCTTGCAGTGTTATGGCGTTTTTGCTCCACTTTTTTTCAGCCAATCCGGAGGAAGGAGAATTCTCCGTTGGGTTTCAACACCCTCCATCTGACGCCAACCTTCGGATTCAGGACCAAGTGTGACATTTGTTTGTAATTGCATGTTTCGTTCAACTGACCAGCGCACACAATATAATTTTAATACCCCTCTTAGCTAACATGGTCAAACAGATATCAAAACCAACATTTTCACAGGAATCCCCACACACCGACAAGCATCTAAAATGTCTCCACAGGTGCAGACACTAACCCGATTACGCCGAAGATAACGATCACTATTGGACTGTCGTAAATGATTAGGTCATTCGTATATGAAAATTGGTGTTTGCTTATTTTATTCACCCATGCCTCATCACCAATGTAAACCTAAAGTAAAGTGCCAGATTGTAATCATAACCAACTTTTCCCTTCCATGCACTACTCAGAATTCTTCCACCAATATCCATTCTAATCTCATTATATGCCATATCCAGCCCCATATCCAGTCCCATCTTTCAGTGACTTCCAGCACAGCTCCTTTATTATGTCAGTTGTTGATGTGTTCCACTAACAAATCTAGCTGTCCTCCCTTGCACCCTGCATTTAACGTCCAAAAAATGTAACTCCACGTTACGGCAATATATGCAAACAATGGTCTGTCTGTGAGTTTGTAACTCAAGTCCTTTGCTTCTCTCGTACATCCCCTCATTGCTATTTCTGTTCCGAAGGACATACAGTGAACAAAATGAGAAAGACAGTTCGTATCCCAACACAACCGGCAGCAAACTGAAACGGCACAGTGAAATGGGAGAGTGCCTACTCCCTATAAAAACAATGGTTACAAGCACATATTGATAGTGAAATCTCTACGTCGAGTAGGCTTGTATCACCATGTTTCTGACACATCAAGCAGGGTGGATGAGCGGTTAATGCTCAGCAATTGGAGGATCTAGGTTCGATCTCCGGTCCGATCATCTAGTTTTCGCTTATTCGTGTTTTCACGAATTCACTCATTTCGATATTCCACCCCTTTCCTTATTCCAAATCCTCTCCTTGCTCTAATGACCTCGTTGTTGACTATTACCCAGCACAGCAAAGCCGACTCTCCAGGAAGGATATAGACTTCGTTTTTTAATTTCTCACACCACAAAACACTCAGTAATTCAGTAACGTGTGCCCAGGGTACCCAGCTCTTTAAATCAGCCTCGTCTCGTCTCTCCCACGCTCCAATCCTCTCTCCTAATCAGTAACATGTGTTCCAGGTACCAAACTCTTTACATCAACATCGTCTCATTTATCGCACACTACAGACCTCCCTGCCATTAAATAATGTGAGTACTAGGTACCAAACTGTACACATTAGCACCATCACATCTCTCCCACACCACTAGTCTTTCTGTCATTCAGTTATATGTGTCCCTGGTACCATGAGTTGCAATAGACACTTGGTCATCAGACCAATACCATATATTCACACAAAGTCTCACCCACAAATCTATAGATCACAACACACACACACATTATTGATGGAAATGATGTGAACAACCTACATACACAGACGAGTTAAAGGAAGGTGTCACCATATTTACACAAATATACAAAAAAAGAGATGCACAAACACGCACATTTCCATGCCTACAGCGAGCTCGAGACAACAACCAGCATCAATCATGGCAAGAACAAAAAGGGACAGAACTCCCACAGAGGAAGAAGACACACACACACAGATGCACATGCATACAGCGAGTTCGAGAGAACTAACAGCAAGTATCATGGTAACGAAGAAGTAGGGAAGAACTGTCGTTACTGCTGATTAAGTGGGTAGAACTCTCGGTGCAAAAATTATCATACAGTCGACTTCGAGGAAAGTCGAGTAAGCGTAAATCACCATACTTACCCTTGCATGCACAAATAGAGACGCAGACAAACATGTCCATGCTTACAGCGAGTTCAGCACAACTACCGGCACCAATCATGGAAACGAAAAAGTGTGGACAGTACTCTCTTTCTGCATGACTGGCTATAAACAGAATTCTTTCATAACACCACACAGACGAATTACAGAGTGTGCAAAAGGTGGTACCATACACCTCAGTGTTTATCCCGTATGTAATGTTCATCACACCCAATTGATTACATGAGCCATCAACAAATAGATCATCACCACGTCTCTCCCACACCACAAACCTTTCTGCCATTCAGTAACATGTGCCCCAGGTACCATGAGGTGCAATAGATACTTGGCTATCAGACAGATATCATAACTCCCATATTCATAGTAGGTCTCGCCCACAAATCCAAACGTCACCACACACACGAAGACAATCGATGTGAATGTGGAGAACAGCAGACCATGGATCACCTCTGTGCTTGCTCGCAGAGAAAGTTTCAACAACACTCGAAGACCTATGGACAGGAAGAGATAGCGACAACTTATTCCAACATTGGGTAAAACGATTATGATGTCTGAACATGAAAAAGTAAAGTAACGTAAGATCTAAGAATGTGTTAATAGAAGTACTGAATGAAATATAAAAATAAAAAAAGCTCGTGGTTGTGACAGTACTCATCCAGATTTCTAACACACTGCGCAAAGAATGTAAGAAAATGGCTTTCACAATTTTTGAATCATAGCTTCCTTCAGAGTTCAAACGGACTAACGCTACAACCATGTTGAAAGGAGGAAAATGAGCAGGATCTCTTGATAACCACAGCACGATTGCTTTGATTTGCCTGGAAACAGTATTATGTACAACAGGAATAACCCTCATGTCTTAAGCATCCTTCCAGTCGAAAAGCAGGTTTATGACCAAAATGTAGTTGTAAGGACCAGATGTGTTTCAACAACCTATATAGAAGCAGGTTTTGAAAAAAAGTTGAAGAGTGGAACTCACTTGTTCACACTATACAGAATGGAGAGAAGTTTTAATGTGGAATTTCATAAACAACATCCTATAGAACAGCACAATAAATTAAAAATGCTTATCAGTAGTTTCCCAAGCATCTGTGCTTTTCCCTCTAGTGTTCAGTCTTTACAAAGTAGACACCCCTTTTGACTATTTCTGTCAATTTGTATACACAGACAACATGGCCATCGTTACTCAACACTCCACTGTGAATGAAGTAGAAGAAATTTTCAACGCTGATCTTAATATTTATGTGGGTACTTCCTAAAGTGATGTTTGATACCAAGAAACAGAAACCATCTTCTTCCACCTTAACAACAGACAGGACAATGCCAACGTCCCAATCAATGGCACGTCACTATCACACAGCCGTAACCGCAAGTATCTCGGAGTTACTCTAGACATGACATTGTTCTTGAGGACATACTTCATTAAAAGCGTTGCTAGACTAAGAACAACGAACATCATCCAAGAACTCGCTGGATCATCGTGGGGAGCTAATGCATCCACTATTCGAACATCATCAATGGGTCTGGTCTACTCAGCAGCAGAGTACTATTCTTCTGTACGACTGAATAGTCCACATGTTACGAAGATTGACAGCGTCCTGAACCAGAGAATGTGGATCATCAGTGGCATACTAAAATCTACTACTTTTTCTGATTTTTTTTTATTGAGTCATATCAAACCTCCAAGACTAAGAAAATTTAATAATCTAATCCGTGAGTATACAAAAATATAAGACACGGGCTGCCCTCGGCAGGGCACGAACCAACCGTGGCACACAGGGGTATTTGACACAAAAAG
Organism: Vandiemenella viatica; assembly: GCA_031002005.1. Lineage (NCBI taxonomy): Eukaryota > Metazoa > Arthropoda > Insecta > Orthoptera > Morabidae > Vandiemenella > Vandiemenella viatica. The sequence continues at coordinate 8,856,167 of JARYHS010012519.1, forward strand.
TCGATCAAAATTATTATTACCTAATTTTTAATTTCATTTCTTTCGAGTATTAGAAGCGGTATGGTAGCTCAGTGGTTAAGGCGCTTGCTTTCAAAAGCTCTCTGCTCCGTTCCCGGGTTCAAATCCCGTTGGGAACAGGAATTTTTTAGAGTTGTGTTTAATCATATGCGCTAAGCCAGGTCGTTCCGGAACTGACCGACCTACTTCTGACATAATGGCTCAGTATGGAGTAATAATATAAAACAGGTACTTTGATCACACACTTTATTACATTTCAAGCGAATATTTACAAAATACCTAACTAATAACCATACATGTAGACTAATATTTCGATGAAGTGTCCAATCCTTCTTCATCTGTAGCTTCATCTATGTCTGTGTCCTCCTCATCGTCTGTGTCGTTATCATCATCTTGTGAGCTCGGGTCCCATGAAAGCAACATTTTAATAGTTTCTGGCTTGAATGATTTATATTTTTTGGGGGGTTTGTACCTGCTGCAGCTCAAATACGGGTCCGATGTCAGTAAAAGCCTGTTAATTACATCTGTGTTGCACTGAATCCGGCTAAATTTTCTGGAGTATCTCTCCATAAATATCCGAAAATATTTGTTTGTAGCTTCTGCTGCTTCTTCGGACAAAGTTCCTATCGGTAAAAGTGTATGTTCTATTATAATTGGGCCATGAATCAATACCTTGTGTATCGTAGGTGACATTGAATGCCACGAGTACAGTTCAACGTACAACTTAGCTGTTTAGTGATAGTAGGCAGCAAATTTTTTTACATCTGCCTTGTGCCCACTGGATATCACTTCCAGAATAGTGGCAAACCTGTCAATCAGGTTTTTGTCAATACCCGTAATCTCTGCGGATACCTCCGTATTGGCAAAGAACCTTCTACTGGTGTTTCCGTCGTTACTGTTACCAAAATTAGCTTTAGGCACATCCACTATTAGTCCGAGTTCATCTCTGAAACGTTCTTGGATGTATTGCTTCCTTTCTCTTATTAAAGTTTTTTCAGCATCTGTTCTGATTTGCCACTTTTTTATGGTATTTTTATAAGAAATATGCAAAAGAATTTCAAAAAATCTGATTCTGGCATGCAAGATAGATAAACCAAATTCCAAATTTTTAATTTCTAGAAGTATGTTTTCAAATTTTGACAAGTTGTTAAAATCCTTGGAAGTAGCTTGGCAAATATAGCATCGCATTGTTGAGGTAGTATTTGTTGCCGCATTACATACTTTTCCATCCACCATAGTAAAAAGCAGTTTATGTTTTACGATTACTTCTCCAAACTTAGTTGTTATTTTTGTTTCAGATAGAAGCTTGATTTGTTCATTGTGATAGCATATTTCTTCATTCGTTATATCCTTTGTTTCATTAACAAAGCGAATTCGCATCGGCCGGCAAAAGCGGGGTGAAGAAGGAGATGGGTTATTCCAAAGAATCTTCTTATTGTACCTACTGACAAGCCGCAGGGGCACCATTGACGATTGGAAAATGTTAGCATCAGAATCACTACTATTTGTAAACTTTTGCTTAAACTGAGCTTGTTGAGAGCCATCGCAACTCCATTTATAGGTGAGCAGCGACCCAAATCTTCTTGTGTTAGGGGTGTCAGGACTTCTTGCAAGTACATAATTAATCTCTTGGCAGTATGATCCAGCAATGCTTGCAATTTAACTTCTGCACAAGTTTCGGTTACACAATAATCATCTATATTTGGGTAGCAATCTTGTTTGGCTTTTTGAAGAACTGAGTAACAGGGGTATAATTTTTTTTTAACTTTCTCGAATTATTTAATTCTGTTTCCTTGTCAAAGATGCTTCAACAAACATGAATAAGGCTTGTATAGGCGTCAACAGTTGTACTTTTGTCTCTAAAGAGTCACTTGTTTTGTAGGCAGCTTTTCTGTATTTGTCACCACGTGTAGGAGATGACATAATGTCTTTTATTACATGTGCTCCACTAACATTTCCAGATTCTCTTAGTGCCATTTGACCAGCATAAAGAATGATCTTTGTTTCATTTTCCCTTCGCAGACTTGCAGTTCTTCTACGTTTGCTGCAATCAGTCAATTCTTCGAAAGATTTTCTTGGCCTACCCACACTGGAGGGATTTGATTTTACAGGAATTTCGATACATCCTTGTAACCAATCATGGTATTTCATTAAAAATACACTTTCAGTTCTCTTAGCAGACTGACATATTGTTTTCATTTCCGATTTAGGTCTTGAAAATTTTTGTTCGAACTGTTGCGTTTGTTCAGCTGGGAATGTACAGATGATGATTTAAAATATTTTTCTCAACTAATTCCAATTTCTGCGCGAAATCATTTCCTTTCTTGTCTTTGATCATAATAACTTTTCGGGTCATGAGTTTGATACCTGAAGAGCCTACAACAAAGAAAATCTTAGATAAATGAATAAAAATAAGTTTGGTTTGTTTTTAAAAATTTAGAATTTTTTGGAATAAGTAGCTGTTTGGCACTTTTTGGCACCTAATTTTCAGTGAAACATCAAGATACTACACTAAACTATACACGTACAAAAAAATCAGACTTGGGAAAAGTCCGGAAATATAAAAAAATCACTCTTCAACGTATTTCGTAGCAAAAAAATGTATACAAAATTAGTCAGCCATTAAAAATGTACAGTAAAAAATTTGTGGAGTACTTTTGGATGTATGTTGCTATGATTTCAATTCTACGTACCTGGCTGTACAATATCCATGATCAAAAACACCGCTAATCACAAAACATCACTCACAAATTAAAATTGTTTAACTGGAAGTTTTCTTGTGTTTACTCGTAACAATACGTGCGTCTTGAAATGTGCTCAGAAAACGATTGTTCACGCGGTGGGGAATGAAGCTTTGCTGGGCTGGGTGGCTCGCTGTTGTATAATTGGTGCCTGAGAACCTCACCCAGCTGCGACTGTGATGCACCACAACAAACCATCCGACATATTGTCACCGAGTGCACTAGGAGGGAGCACTCAGTTTCTCTGGAAGACTTTGTTAAAGCCTCTGGAACTTCTATATAGTGGTTGGAAAATCTGTACTTACAACTTTAAACTTTTATTGCAGATGTCTTTCTGAATATTTTCAGATGAAACATTGTTATTTATTCTCTTTTGTTGTATATTATGTGTATATTGCCATAAGCTAAATAGATAAATAAGTATTAAGCCGTTAGAGATAACGGGCAACCACAGCCTAAACAGGCACCTGTTCATGAGTGCAGGCTACGAAGGTTGAGAAGTCAGATACAAGGAAGCAGGACATTCTGTCATTCGCGTTCTAATCTTACACTCTCGTCTGGTTATGAATTCTAACTAACTCTGTATGTTAATGGTACAAATGTAGTCAATACTTTTTACTTACCTGCTCATCCCTGACGGATCCAACAGCTGAAAAATAAAACCTCACCAGAACTCTTTCTGACACTGGATAAGTAGGACGCTATATTGGGAGAAATTCCACAACTGGACGTGATTGATGTATTTGTTATTTAATCGCCAAATATTACTTTATACGGACGCGGATAATTTAATTTATTTGATGAACGACTGGGATTAACATGAAGTAATGAAGCGAAACAGGATGGAATTCGATTTTTTTTTTTTTTTTTAACAGTTTAACGTCCTTTTTTAACAACGTGGTCTTTAGAGACGGGAAAGGATGGGGGCAAGGAATGGGAAGGAATTCGGCCATGGCCTTTTGAAGGAAGCATCCCGGCATTCACCTGGAGTGATTTGGGGAAACCATGGAAAACCCAAATCTGGATGCCCGGACGGGGATTCGAACCACCGTCCTCCCGAATGGGAGGCCAGAACGCTATCCGTTACACCACCACGCTCGGTATGGAATTCGACTCATCTGGTAATAACCCTGACTATGATTCTGGCATTATACCCTATTCTGAGAACTGTTGGGGTTATGAAAAGGAAAGCGAAATTTTTTTTAATTGTGGAGTTAGCGAAAATGTGTTTGTAGTCTGGAGACCAGCTGTTGACTTGAAAATAGTTGCCAGATATAAAGAATTGAGGGGCTTGGTTGATCAGTGCACTGTGTTTGATGTCAAAATACACTTTGAATTCAAAGGAAAAATACAGTCAATGTTTCTATGCTGGATAAAATGGCTGAGATGCACCATAATAATTCAGTGTTTCTTATACATTGTAAAACTCATTTTTTAGCATAACTAATGAACTGTATAGCTTATTATCTGTAAAGTTACCTATCACTTGTTTCTGATAAAATATGAAGTTTAACTTTTATTTGGGAATGAACTAAGTGTTTCTTATGAGCCGTAAAAGTCAATTGGTTCTTGTGTAATTCAATAAATTTAATCCTATTAATGCAATATAATAGTCAAATATTTTTAATGTTTGATAGAAGTTGATTGTTAGTGCGTATGAGTCACTTTTAATTTGCGGAAAAAATGTTTTCTAATATTATGAAGGTGAAAAAAAAAACACCAAGTATAGAGAATTGCAAATTATAATTTAAATAAATATTTTACATATATCCATGAGTAATATGATTTATCATAGCCTTAACTTTTCACCAATGATCTTTTCTTCTTTCTCCTCTTCAATCATTCAACCAGAAAGGTAGGTGAATCTATTGTTAATTGTAATTCTTGCTATAAATATTAATAGTAATAATAAAATTTAAAAAATCTTCTACTAAATCTCTAGCTCGACGATATATACTTTACAAGACTTGTTAAGGGTAGCTTTTCTAAAAGTATTCTTTAAATCTACTGATTCTAACTTGATTTAAAACCTTAAACTTTAGTCGATTAGTAATTTGCCTGTACACTGTTGAAAGTATTCGCTAGACTTTAACTTCACAGGGTTTCGTCTTGATGGTAGAAGAGATTGTTATTTCTTGGTTCAAAATTTATAATTAAATATTTTTAATGGGACTTACAACACATAATCAAAAAATATCATTGGTACTTGAACTGAAAGTAATTTATTTCATCCCAGTTTTTTTATCGTCCACTTTCTGTACCTTCATGTGGACTAAAAACAAGCTATAAATAATTTTTTACTCCATATTTTGCTTTTATTTTAACATGTTTTCACACGTTTTATTTTAACTTGAACTGCATGTATGTATGTATGTATGCATGAATGTAACGGGATTTTTCAATTCCAATTTGCTCCACTTCTAGATGTCCGGGCTGTTTGAAATTTCGCATACGTAATAAGAACTGGCGACAGTACAATAATTTCATAGCAATGTCCTGCTACTCTCATTACTATGACAGTAACAATAGAAGGATTGTGATGGTAGTTTTGGACATATATATTTATTCGAAAGAATGAGGATTTTAGGTAGATTCTCAGCTAGGTTATCATTTTGCCCTGGCCTTTCCCTGCTTAATCGGTTCTCCAACCGTAACTAATGGAGTGGTGTCATGATTCCTGACAATTAAAATCAATTAACATCTTATGATAGCCCACAAGTCTTTGCTTAGATCATCAGAAGACGGAAGACATCTTCAAGAGAGAAGAGAGCGCAAGAGGAATAGAAGACTTAGTAAATGTCCCGAAGGTCAGTAAACTTCCACCCTAAAGTCTACTTCCACCACAAGCCCACAAATTCACCCCCCATCCACTCAGGCCTCTTGACAACGTAAAGTTCGGCACAGGGGGTTCAGTCCGGCCTTTACAGGATGGTTGAATTTGCTGGAATTTTGAAATTTAATTTTAACCCAATATCATATGTCCGAATTATTTGAAATTTCGCTCATGTATTGAGAACTGATTACAATACAATGATTTTATAGCTGCGTCTTAATATTCTCATTACTTTAACAGTAACAATAGAAAAATTTTGCTCACGTTTTACGAACCGGTGACAGTACAGTAGTCTCTTAGCAACGTCCTGTTATTCTCGTTATTTTGACAGTAACAATAGAAAAATGGTTGCATGCAATGGAATCTTTCAGTTCAGTGTTCACCCCCTCCATGACGTCCGAATGGTTTGAAATTTACACACTTATAAAGAAGCGATAAAAATTCAATAATTTCATTCTCACCACGTTGACAGTAAAAACTTAAAAGTGGTTGAATGTAATGGAAAATTTCAGTTTAATTTTAACCCTTTTAAGAAAGTCTGAATTGTCTGAAATTTGGTACACATATTAAGAACCGATGACAATCCAATAATTTCATATCTATGTCTTGGTAATATACTTACTTTGACAATAAGAACACAAAAGTGGTTTAACTGTCTTATGACAGATGTGGCTCATTTTCGTCCACTTTCCGCATCGCCTTGGTTGCTCAGTTGGTTAAGGGGCGTGATTGGCGAACAAACGTTCGCTGCTCGAATCTCGGTTTCGGTTGGAGTTTTTACAGATACTAGAAGTAACTTCGTACTATTATAGAAGAGTAGTCTTCCCCATTTACCCTGCTATTGAATATCTGGTGTGGTTGACCATTTAATTGTCCGCTACTCGTGGGAATAATAATCAAAGATGAAAATACAACACAAAGAAAAAGATAGATTGGAGAAGAAAAAGCAAACAGTAAGAAACATACTATGGATACAATCTGAACTAAAAAGCTAAAAATAATACTGTAGTTTAAAAAACTAAAAACACGCATTTGTAATAATGTGAGCAAAAACGGGAAAAATAATTTTTAAATACAAAAATTTCGTTTAACAGCGATAGGACGTTCCTCAATTCAGGATAAATTATTTTTTTTAATAAGCTTTAAAGAATAAAGTCACTGATTACAAAATTATCTTTAATGTAATAAAAAGCTTGGCCGGCTCTCCACATACTTTTGACAGTTACTATCTTTACAAACAGCTTGCTACAAAAAATATGACAACAGGTATCTAGCACCTCACGCATTTTTACATTAAAGTAAATTCTTTAAGCTAATTCAAAAAATTAATTTATGGTGAATTGTGGGATGTCTTATTACTGTTAAACAAAATATTTATATTTAAAGATTATTTTTAACCTTTTAGTTCACATTACTACAAAAGCGTATTTTGAGTTTTTTGAACTACAATTTTTTTATAACTAAGAATTAAAAAATATATAATTACATTTGGCATATCAGTAAATTTAACTTTAAGCTTTCAGAGTCACAAAATTTTTCTATTGTTTAATTAAGTTTGAGGAATCGACATAGACCTATAATTCCATATTCTTGCTGTGTACCACTTACTTCTATTGGTATAGATAGCTAAAAGATATCATTTTCTTCTATTACATCGAATGGCTGTTTTGATTCTTTTAGAAACTTGTAATCTTATATCGTAACTTAACATACAAGGCACTTTACGTGCCGATAAGATATATCAAACATCAAATTATCTAACTATCACAAATTCGTTTAAGAATCTGAATGAAATGTAATATTTTGAGAGTTTAGTAAGTTACCATGGTAGTCATCATAAAAAATCCATGCGGCAGTGGTGGTTCATGAGTTGCCTAGTTCTCGAATAAAATATATTTGTTGTATTTACCGTACGTGTAACTTTTAGTCAATCCGAAGAGTATCATGTTTGCATCTATATCGGTAGTAGGTTACCGGTTTCAGTTCAGATTCGAATTCGTATAACCCGAAATTTGCTAACTTGTCTCCTCTGTATCTCAATATTGATTTAGTCTGTATTCGGCAATAAATAACGTATTTCTTCTTCCGCTTTACAAACTTCAGTACACAACTTATAAACTCCCATCTAACACACTTTACAATATAACACAGCCGTTCTAGCAATATTAATTTACCTCGACGTCGACGAGGCTTAAAGTCACAAGTAAAATAATAATAAAATATTAATTACAGTTTTACGATAGGCAACTTGGCATCTGCGTATCTTATAATGTCTTTCATACTAGGTTCATTCAGTCTCTAACAACAGGAAAACTTCTCTAGCATCCATCTTGTATCGCCGTGATTAACTCATCTCTTTATTCCTTGGAGTCAGTCGATCTATATTTCTTTCGTTGTTCCGTGGAATAGTACTTTGTCTCAATTATACATTTTCATTTGTAGTCATTATTATTCACATTGTTACATAACATTAGATATTATAAAAACATGGGTTTATTTTATCCAATATGAAATGCAGAAGTGTCACAGGTTGGTCTTATTTTTGTCATGATATGTATAGGGCTCAAATTCACAGAAATGTTTCATTTAGTCGCCAATAGAAAGCAATTAGTGGGTTTAAACCGTGCAAACTTTTCTAGCTGTTTTACAGTGAGAGTTGTCAGAGCCTTTCCAGACAGTGTAATCACTTCCAAACTGCGTGGATGGGAGCTGACGTTATCCCTCTCACAAGACAACTCTCTGTCCCTAATCTCCAGTAAGACCACGACAAGAATTACACTTACTTCATCATCTGTCTAACTACACAACTATAAAAATGGATGTCTGTATGTTTTTTCTACAAAGTCCCATTTTTTATCTCATTTCGATATAATTTTGCACACGTATACTTTAAAAGAAAGAGAAAAATACTGCCTACATTTAGTTTACTAAAACCAGACTCCTTTTTCCCCTCTCGAGTAAGACTTACAAGTAAACTTTTCTTTTCCTAATATGCAGAAAACTGTGGATAAATCGACCAAATGATAAGTGATGCCCTGAAAGCCCATAACATTTTCTGTCAAATTGAATTGCTCCGATTCCTATACGACAATTTCTGACGAAGAAATTGAAACTTGAAATTTAAAAATTGTTTTAAGTTGGTGTAGCAACAAACATATCTACAGTTTTTATCCGACCTCGATATTTCGTGCACGTTTTCTTTGAAATAAGTGGGAAGTTAATGTTTGCGTTTGGTTTACAGAACTGCACTTGCTCTCTGTCTTTGGACAGATTTACGTGTATATCTTTCCCTTTTTTGTATATGCCTCTAAAACGGTGGTGAAATCGGCTAAAGTGGTTTGTAGTCCAGTCAACGGTGGCACTGCCTACCGTTTTCTCGAAGCGATTCGGGACATTTTTGTACCTCATTACCTTGGGTCGTATTGATCAGACATGCCTCAGATTTCTGTTATGTGTAGATATCAGCAGTCGAATTCCTTACCGTTCCTTGCCCACAATCCTTTGCCGCCTCGACTCCGACGAGGCGTAGAGCCAGAGTAACAAAAGAAAATTTTTACTTATTATTCCTTCCGATAGATGGTGCTGGAGTCGGGTAGAAATTTCCACTACGAGAAAGCTCCGCCAGACAATATTAAATGAGTCCTCCCTAGCATGATCAAAATCGGCCCGTAAATATAAAATTTAGACTCCATTGCCAGCTATCTGAATCAAACAACTCCATAACATACGGTGTGAACATGGCCTCGGCAGGTCACGTGACGATGTGCCCCTCAGGTTTTCTCGCAGAAAAAATGCCTGCCGCGAGGGATGTCTGCGATTATATAACAGAGTTGACGCCAGAAAAACGAATAAAACAATTTGTTCGTACACATGCCAGGTAGCACAAATTCAAATACTGATTGCAGAAAAGACATCTGAAAATACTGACGTGTGTTTGCGAGTCGGCAGAAAACATAAACTTCATCAATTAGTGGCAGCTTCACGGAGAGATAGAAAGAAATATATTTAATTACAATATTGCGTACATTTTAAATTCAGAAGCAGGTGCAACTATTTTTTTTATCACTACTACACTGATATTACATACTATTTTTTTGAAAAATTATCTATTAATTATCAAAGATTGTGAGATACGATATTGTACCTTAACTTAAAATTTTATTTAAAATGAGTTTGGAGTGTTGTTGCTTACCAGAGGATTGGAAAAGAGTGATAGTAGTACCGGTTCATAAAGGAGGGGTCACAAATGGAGTTAAAATTACAGGATAATTAGTTTGACATAAACGATAGGCAAAATGATGGAGAGACTGATATGCAACTATATCAGAAATGTCTGTGAGGAAAGAAACTGGTTTGCAGATCGACAGCATGGCTTTAGGCAAGTATATTCATGTGAATCTCGGATGGTGGGCTATATGAAACATATTTCAGATTGTAAGGAAACAAAGTTTATTCACTTTGATTGTACATTTATATTTTTTGAAATATGATCTGTGCCTGTTATACAGTTCTTATTTGAGAAGAGTTATTAGCATCTCTGTTGGGGAGACGGAGCATCTGTGGTTGTTTGGGTTGCCAAGCAGTTTTTGATGATGGCAGAGAGAAGAGAGATTCTGCTGGAAGAAAATATCGTTGTATTGTTATTTGGAGTTAGTGTAACGTATTCAGTATGAAGATATGAAAAATAAACGTTTTTACTGAATATATAAATTTATTAATATAACAGAAATCATATAAAATGGCGCCGCATGACTAGGACAAAGAATTAGTTATCTAATTCTGTAATAAAAGAACCTTGCAATCTTCGGATGATAAAACAACTTTAAAGGTAATATGTGTTTTTCATGATGGTTTCATTTTCATTACTGCGTTGCTCGCCTATAATTCTTACGAAATTTCTGCAATTTGTTTGTGTTTTATATATATTTCAGTATCTACATGATCTCTGGTTGATTTTAAAGCTTCACCCTCCATTATATATATATATATATATATTTAACCAGAGATCATGTAGATACTGAAATTCATGATCAAAATAGCAAAAATGTAAGGGTTTCGAGAAATGTAGACAGTGATATAGGTACAGGCTATGAGTATCATGATCGATTAGAACATGAAGAGGATAATACTAGTGTTTTTCATGACGTCGCAGTAACTAGTTTCACTGAAAAAGAATGTCACGGGGAAGAGAATAGTTCCGTTGAAAAAATGCTAGCGATAATTCTGCAAGGACAGAAGAAGATGGAAAACATTAGTAATAATCAACAACAAACGTTACGACTGTGGGAAGAAGGAAGAGAAGACGAAATTGAACGCTGGATTAAACAAGTAAGAAGATCCTGCGAAGTTAAGTATGGAAATTGAGGAGGATGAGATAGAAGAAAACAATGAAAATCGACGAGATGACGATGAAGGAAACAATGCAATGTGGGAGAATAGCGGACCAGTGAAACGGTGGGAATGTCTGCAGTAGATGGAGGAGAAAAATGAAATTAGCTAAGCTGGAAAGGATATAGTGAGAGAAGACGAGATAATTAACGTGGCAAGAATGGACCAATGGGACAGTAACGTGGGAAACACAGAAGTAGAGACGGAAAGGAAAGATGAAGTGGTTGCACTAGAAATGATGACAGAAATTATGGTTTGGGAATTGAAATGAACGATGAAACTGAAGACGAGAAGAGTTATGTAGATACTGAAGAAGAGGTAGAAAGTGATGAAGAGATAAGTAGTGAAGAAGGAAAGAATGTAAAATCCTTTCTCATAAAGAAACAAAAAGTTTGTGAAGATGAAAAAGAAGAGTCAACGAGGGGCAAAGTGAAGAAGAAGAGAGGGCTCGATATATATGATGAGGGCCGCAACATTATAAAATACGAAAGGAAGATGGGTGGCGGAGAAAGCAAGAAAGATGAAGCAACGAAGGGAAAAGTGGAAATGAAAGGGAAATGATAGTTTCACCAAGAAGTGGAAGAGGATCTTTCAGAAAAGAATATATGATCGGCGTGCAGGAAAATCAGAAAGTAGGTGATCTAGTATTGGTGAGAATGCATGAAAAATCTAGAAGTGTAAATGCCGATATAAAAAAGTTTTTTATGTATTTAAGGGTCCTTATTTACTAGCAGAGAAACTCAATAAAAATACATATTATCTTAAATATCCAAAATCTGGAAAGCATTTGGATTTAGAAAATATTAGTGATCTAAGATTGTACAAACAATAATTAATTGACAATGTGTATTACATAAAATTGGCAGGAGGGATATGTAAGGAAACGAAGTTTCCTCACTTTGATTATACATTTAATTTTTTTTAAATATGGTCTGTGCCTGTTATACAGTTCTTATTTGAGAAAAGTTATTAGCATCTCTGACGTGGCTGTTGGGGAGACGGAGCATCTGTGGTTGTTGGGGTTGCCAAGCAGTTTTTGATGATGGCAGAGAGAAGAGAGATTCTGCTGGAAGAAAATATCGTTGTATTGTTATTTGGAGTTAGTGTAAGGTATTCAGTATGAAGATATGAAAAATAAACGTTTTTACTGAATATATAATTTATTGATAATAACGAGAAATCATATAAGATGAACTGGACAAGGGAAGCCAAGTATATAGAGTGGCACTAGATTTTTCTAAGGCATTTTACAGAGAGAGCCATAAAATGGTTCTAAATAAACTGAAATCTGTTGGAGTGATTGAAAAAGTTACTTACTGCGTAGAGGAATTCTTAAAAGCCAGAAACCAAAGTGTTAGAGCAGGAAATATATTATCAAAAGTGGTGGAAGTAAGTATGGGAGTGCTACAGGGTAGTGTATTGGGACCGTTGCTGTCCGTTATTCTAATGAATGATTGTGTTGATGGGTTGCGGTTAGAATTTAGGTTTCTTGAACATGATGTAATGGTATACAATAGAATCAAAACAGGTGAAGACTGTGAACAGCTGCAGGGTGACCTGGATAGAATATCTAAATTGGTAGGTCAGCATGGAATGAAGATAAATACCTAGAAGCATTAAAAAACTAAAGAAGAATTATGATTATGGGGTAGGGTCAGAATTGCTTGTTGAAGGCTTGAAGTGTAAATATCTTGACATACGAGCATTTGATAACAAACTCAAGCACATTGGGGAAAAAGTAACAAAATTATTCATTTGGACGAGAGAGTGATGGGAGGATGTACCAGAGACCATTGGTTGAATACGGTGGTGTAGTTTGGGACCCACATTTTATTTATCAAGGAAAGGAGTTGGAGGGTGTGCAAAGAATAGCAGCTAGATTTGTTTGAAAAAATTATGGCATACTGGGGTATGTAACTGATATGATAGAGGATTGGGAGTTATTGGAGGAAAGGAGGAGGGTGAAGAAAGTGTTGGGAATGTGCAGGGCGTATATTGGTGATGGGGCTTGGAGGGATATTGGTCGAAGAATTAGGAATAGTGCATGGAAGAGGAAGGCGACAATGACCACAAGCTGGCACTCGATTTCATGCATAAGGGAGTGGGAAAATTCTCTTTTGTTGGTAATGGTGTCAAGGATCGGAACAAATTACCAAGTGAAGTGATTAATAATTTACCAAAAACCCTTAAGGAATCTAAAATTAAAATTTGTTAACCGGAAAAGTTAATGCGGAAGGAATTTAACAATCCAATTATAAAATAAAATTGTTTAAAAAAATGGGTAATTAGATGACTAGGGGAATTGCACCGGAGCATTAGCTCCATTTCAATTAAAATAAATAAATAAATAAAATAAACCAGAACGTCTCTATGGATCAGAAACATTTATTTTGAACAGGAAAAAAAGATACAGAAAACATTGAGAAACAAGAACGCAAAAGTATAACAAATTTTTTTGGCCATAACTCATAGCAAATCAATACAGACTTGAAAGTAATCAGGAAATCTTACAATATACAGTCATTTACAGTGATATTAGAAAACGCCGACTAAAATTTTACGGACACATCAAAAGAATGAACCCTAAGAGCTGATAAGAGAAATAGGTGAATTCTATGAAAACAGAAGTAAAGCAATATCACGTACATTAAAATGGATTGGCGAAACCAAGAAAGACCTCAAGTTTGCAGGAATCGCTCCAAAAGATATCGGAAATGGAGATGCATTTAAATCCAAAATTCGCAAGTGATAAGTTGACCGAGAGGAACGACTAAAGAATAGACTTGGAACAACATGGTCAGACAGAGGAAAGAAGCCCACAACAAGCGTATGTAGGAATTATGGGCACAACGGAAAGCGAAGGAAAGCTTCTGAGTTTCTTGCGTAGTCCTAATGGCCATAATAATAATAATTAAATAAAATTAACGGCATAAATCTGAAATCCCGTGTGAGGAAGTAGCAGGCACCCCCCCCACCCCCACCTGGTGCAGCGCTCGGAGAGAAGTGACTGATCTGCCTCCCTGATCCGGCACTGGGTCGGGCTGGGATCCCGCTCACTCTACTTGGTTGCACCAGATACGTGGACGATATATTCATTATCTAGACTCAAACAGAAAACCACCTTCTACACCTCCATCAACATGATCGGGACCTTCCTCCAAGTGAACATTTCTCAGCAAATAAAGCCTACAACACTGCCTGCACTTTGACAGTTGCCATCCCTCCCACATCATTTCTTACCACCTCGCAATACTTAACAGACGCATATTTTCAAGCAGACGTCACGAGTGCTACAGAAATATGACAGAAGCTGCTGCTACTCCCTGATCTTATACGAAAACGAATCTTACATGCTACATCTCGCACAGAATTCCCTGCTCTAGACCGTTCGCCATGTCCATGACTTCCTGCTTTCCTTCGCCAAAATACAATGCCTTTTTCCAAAAATCCTGCCTACTCCCCCTCCCCCCTTATGTGCTTTGGCAAAGAACCCAATATCAAGGGCGGCTTGCCCTTACACAATAGTTACACTCCTCCTCATACTTCACGAGGGTCTTTCCCGTGGAAAAAGCCTCGGTCGAAGAACCACAACGGAATCTTTCAGCTTCATTGCAGTAGCTGCTTGCTCGGCTACAAACCTACTCGCCTTCGCTGCACAGCTTCTTACTCACCACTAACCAGCAGATAGGGTAGCCATAAGTAAACACTGTACACTGGCAACCTCGACCATGCAGCACGTCAACTACTGGTTTGAAGCAACAGCTGTCGGAGCTTTGAGCTCCATACATACGAATTGGTCAACCAACATACGCCCTGAAATCCGGTAATCCCTTGACCTTTAGAACTCAACAGTAAACTTAACACTTACTTTTATTACATATATTTAGTATTTATTTGTATATTATGTATATTTTTTCTGTTCCATATTTTTGTTTTATTACTTTTACTGAACGCTCGCATTTGCTCTAATTTTTAGTGATACAGATTTTACTCCACATGAAAGGCGTGATTCCTCCATTTTTTTTAGTTTTTGTTCACATTAAATCTCTATTGTCACCTAGTTCGGAATAAAGCAGGTTCACATACAGAGAAGAAGGTTCTTTCCACCTATGCACTAAAGTCCGCTCTTTTATCGTATAGGGTGTGCACTCAGTAGTCCCTAAGTCTCTTCACGCTTTGGCAGACTTTCACTCGCGCCGAGTCTGAAGGACGAGTGGTATCGCGTGGTTACCGCATTCGGGTGGACGCGGGTTCGAAGCCCCGTCCGGCCACACAGATTTTGGTTTTACGTGATTTCCAGCAATCACTCGAGGCGAAAGCGTCAATGGTTCGTTAGAAATATGCGCCTGGCCGAATTATTTCCCCTTCTAGCCCGACGATGCGTAAAGCAAAAAAGAGAAAAGAATTTTATTTTTATGAAATGCTCTCGGGTAATTAGCTGAGTTAAGAAAGTGTTATCACACGATATTTCGGCGATCACTAGAATTGTCACCATCTTCTGGTGAATCTAGTTACCCGAGAGCATTTCAGAAAGTATCAGTGCCGAGAGAAACTTCGTTCTTATGTAACTTTGTTTTAATTGGTTTCTTACTTTCACAACCAAATATATATATATATATTACACAAACGTTGCCCTCTCACATAGTGCCTTTCATTCTATCAGTTTTTTTTGTGTTGGTTCATACTATTTGTTGTATTGTGGCAGAAAACACCGTGAATGTGTATTTTCTTACCGTAATAAGATTCCATTCTATTAATTAAACGGGCACTTTGCCCTGACTTTATGAATTACGCTTGTATTTATGACACTGTCATAATTTTTAAAACGAAAATCCAGAAATGTATTTTCAGGTAGAGATTTAATGACAACTTATTCTCCACAAAGCAACGTAAACGGAATATGAATGTCGTACAAATTTTTCAATTGTTTAGGAAGAGTCTTTGAAACTGAACACAGATAGATTAAATCATACAATTCATTAATGGCTGTGTTTCAAATAAACTTTTATAGAAATCAGTATCTCTTTCATCAGATTATTTAGGCAGTAGTAAAGATATGGTTAACAAACATAAACAGGCTGTAACAACCCAAAATCATACGATGGTTCATATGCTTGTTTTAAAAAGTAAAACAGGTAATTGTATTTTAAACTTACGGCACGGTTTTCTTATTTCTTTCAAAGCATATTTTCTTAAAAATACGTGTAAATAAAACTGTACACTTCTGGCATAGACATAATCTGTTGTAAGGACTGAAGTCAGATGACGTGCAGGATGCGGGATGTTTTCTGTGGAGGAGCGTCGCCTATGCGCAGAGCTCCCTCCAGCTCCAGCTTGAGACTGGAGTCCAGCTGGTCGCCGCGGTGGTGCACCTGGCACCACGGCTGCCCCGCCGAGACCTCGTCCCCCTCAGCGAGTAGCAGACGCACGCCCACGGCCGCGTCCACCGCGTCGCCCGCGCGCTTGCGGCCCGCCCCCAGCTGCCAGCACACACGAGCCACGGCCAGCGCCTCCACACAGACCACGTGACCACTCGTCGGCGCACGCAGCACCGTCACCTGCAAACACACAGGACTGCTTCTTAAGTCGCCCTCTCCTATCGGATGTTGGCAGTGATATTGCAGCGTGGAAAGCCTTTTATCACGTGCAATTGAAACAACCCAGAACGTCCTTCAGCCACGAATTCCTACTCCTTCCAACAGATCTTTTCCCCTGTATCTTCCCTTCAATGATGAGTTACAATAGCTCGCACCTCACGCCTCTTATAATGTGTCCTAGATATTATTATTATTATTTATTTTCCCTTATACAACATAGCCCAGCAACGAGTATCTAATCTGGGCACTTACTTCTATTCTTTTACATGTATATATATTTATATCTTATATATATAACTTATTCACATATAAACAATGAAGGCGAGGAAATTTTGATTCATGTTCCAATTTCTCTATTACTTTTACCATATTAAACACAGTGGGTACCACACCACTACTATATCTACTACTACTGCGGTTGTCTCTAATATTACTACTAATATTACTATTACTACCAATACCACTACTACAACTAATACTACTATTACCACTACCAATTGTCACAGCCGCACTTCGGTTCCACTAACGTTCATTTTTTTCTTCGTGTTATTGATTGCGCTCCAAAGGTAGAGTCCCCTGGAACCGGCAGCGAAGTCAGCCACCCAGGCCATCAAGAGGTGACCTCCTGGCCCCAGCTGTCACTCAGAAGACGGCCTCTCTGGAACACACTGAAGTTCCTCCGACGATTGATGTTCCTCGTTGTCATAGAATATCTTCCGTCAATCTGGTGTTGCGAAAGCCAGACTTCCAGCATCATTGTTCCCTCTGCAGATGTTTCTGGAATTAGCTTCCATTATTCCACGAGTTGTAATTCTGTTCCCCTCTTCTATTATCTGTGGTCTTTGATTTCGCTCAGCATTTTTCCTTTCTCTAAATTTCTCCTTCCAAATTTTGAGACCAGATCAGCTGCCTCGTCCAGCAAATGCCACAAACTTTCGTCGCGTAGTATGTGAAATATTCTCCTACGTTGTAGCCAAGGTTGTTGGTGTTCTCTCAAACCGGCTGTTATTTCACATTTCCATACCACGTGCTCCGGCGTACTCTCTTCACCACATTCACACCTGCTTGAGTCCACAATATTTCGACTTCGGAGCCAGCTATTGTATGGCCCGTGACCTGTAATGTAGTGTACCAATCCGGGAGAGGGTTGAAGGTACTTCAACTTTAACCTCTCCTTTACGGATGGAAACATATCATATGCTCTTCGACCTGTTTCACTGTTGTTCCATTCTTGTTGCCAATCCGCCAATAGGAGCGTCCGAATGAGCATCTCCGAGGTTGCTTCGCTGCCTACAATTTCTGCTACCTTATCTGGATTCCCTTTCCTGAGCCAGTATATGTCACCCCGTTTCATTACTTCATGGTCCAATGGCCATACACCAATGGCAACGGTTAATGAATTTGCTGCCATGGTTCGGTATGCTCCTGTAAATCTTAAAAGTACTCCTCGTTGGACACGTCCGACTCGCTGTTTTAGTTTCATTTTTCTTACATGCTTTGTCCATCCACTTGCTGAGTAGCCCGTTAAAGATGATAAAATTGCGTCATGGTATAGTCTTATTGTTTGGACTGGAACAGTGAATTTTCGTTGGCCGATATTAATGAGTTTGTTCATGACCGCCACTGCTCGTGCTATTGTCTTCAAGTGGGCTTCGAAGTTTAAACGTTCATCCAATTGAATGCCTAAGTACCTACACACTGGGTTTCTACGAATTGATTTACCGTCGATTCTTATAGTAGGTTTTCGAGTCAGCTTGCCCTTGAGCAATATAAATGTTGTTTTATGTAGCGCTAAACTCAGCTTGACTTTAATGCACCATTGGATAAGGCAGTTAAGTACTAGATTACTATTGTACTCAATTTCAGCTCGTGTTGCTCTTTCCAAGAGTAGTAGGTCATCAGCAAAACCAATTAGACCTTGAAGTTCGGGTATTCTTTGTAATAGTTCAACACTGGTTCCATCCATATATCCCAGTATATGAGACCGCAAACTGAACCTTGCGGGCATCCTTTAGTAAGGGTCTTCGTGATGAACGAGTTCTCAAGGAAGCAGTTCTAAATCTCCCTGATAGTCCCTGAAGGTGTAGAATAATCTTCTTGGACAACCAGTCTCCCTCAGCCGTTCAAACTGGGCGGGACACCATAAATTGTCGATAGCTCCCGAGATGTCAACAAATATGTCCACTACGTAGTTTTTTGTACTGCTACAAATTATTTGCATCGGCCGATTTATGGCATCCTCTGTCAACTTCCCCGTTCTAAATCCAAATTGACTAGGATTCATTTCTTGAACTTCCCGGTGGTTTTTTTTTTTTTGCATAGAATCTTCTTTTGAACTTTGCCAAGTACATTCAATAAACAAATCGGCCGGTAAGATTTCGGTAGAAGAGGATACTTGTCGTCTCCTTTCTTTAGAATTACCACGCCACTGTTTTTCCATATTCCCGGAACTCTACCATGATATAAGCATTCGTTCAGAAGTCTGCTTAGGACGGAGGGTTGATTTTATGATTAACTCCTGGAGGACCTCGGCTGGAATTCCATTCGAACCGAGAGTCTTTCCTTTTTTCATTTTGTTTATCGCGGTTATTACTTCTTCGTGTGTAATGTCAGTTTCTTTCTATTTACTCCAGCAGGGCTGCCACATGTTTCTTCGTAGTGTAGCTTGTCCTTCTGTTTCTTCTTCCGAGTTGACATGAGGAATAACTCCTCTGCTGACTCTCTCCAATTCGTGGTTAGTAGTCCATCTGTTCTCTTTAATGTGGATAGTACTGTGGGAGGCCTGATTTTACCTGCAGCTATTTTGTAAGGAATACCCCATGGATTGTTCATGAGGATTTCCCTCACGAAGGATTCCCTGCATTTTTGTTTTGTCTCTCTCATGGCGTCTTTGAAAGTCTCCCTCTTCTGCGTGTAGCGCTCGAGGAGGATCCTTCTGTCTGCTGCCACCATGTTTCGTTGACACGTTCTCCTCGCTCTTCTCATGTTTAGTCGTAGTTTCTGAAGTTTTTCTGTTCATATTTTGTCAGTGGAATCTACTATCTCTTTTAGTGGTATCACCCATTTCATTGCACTTTGTATTGCAGATGTCAGCTCTCTTGCGGATTTGGTTATATCAAAGTGGTTTTCTGGCAAATCCAGTGGAGTGAACACATTACTTAACTTTTTCCATGCAGCTTTCCTGATGTTATATGCTGTTTTAATGCTTCAGTTGCCACTACTTTCTTCTTTATGCGTTCTGCCCAGTTCATAGACAATCAAATTGTGATCACTTGTTGCCATATTGTCAAGTACTCTTCAACTCCAAAGCAGATTTCCCGCATGAATGTTTGTAATTGATACATCAATATTTGTTCTTGCACCAGCGCTGTTGCAGAAAGTAGGAGGATTATGTGCTTGGTTTCTAACCTCTAGACCCAATTCGCTAAATAGTTTTTCTAGAAGTTGCCCTCTCCTGTCAGGAGGCTGTGCCAAAGAGCAGACTTTGCATTAACGTCCGCTGCAATAACTAGTGAATTATTTCCCAGATCTATCTGCCGTATTTTACCTAGGGTGTAGGTATGGGAAGATCTCGTCACTGTACTGGAAATACATGCTTACTATTATGAAGCTTCCCCACGCTGCTCTTATCTCAGCACATACCGTGTGTTCATCACATAACTGCGTAATTTTAGTAACTGTTATTTGTTTATTTAAAGCGATTATTGCTGCCATTGGGTTATTGCCCTCTGCGATTATTCGTGATGTTACAGGCATGTGCGGGATTTTTTCTTGCCATGAGTGTGGTTCTTGTAGACAAATAATATCTGATCTCAATTCCTCAGCCACCCTTCTGATTTCTTGTAGAACCATGGCGCTTCCCTTAGTATTAAATCGAGCAACTTTTAACATGGATTTTGTGCATGTCTTGTATGCACATTGCACTGGGGGTCAAGGTACTCTTGTATCTAACAGAATGCGTCCGTGGGTCATGACAAACTGCTTTTATGTTTCTTCAGGATCAATTATTTCTCATCTTCTCTCGAAAATCTTGCAAACTAAAGTCAGGAGTTGAGATGGATCTGTTGGAAGATTTAATGATCTCAATTGTATCCTGTCAATTGCCGAAGGTTGTGGGAACCTTATGTTATTACCGCCATGATGGAGAACTCTTGTTAAATGTCGGAGAGCAAGTGTAAGTGTATGCACTTCTTCGAGTCTAGTTAGCCGAAGTGTATCTTCAAAATCGGCGTACAGTACCGCTGAATCCGCAGTAATGGCTCTTGCAGCATTTCTTCGTCTACGAGATGGGGGATTGCCTCTCTTCTTTTGATTCTTCAGTCCCACTTTTCCAACTGCTATTTCAACTGCTCTGTATATCAGGTCTGCTATATTCCCCACCATTTCTTGATCTATCCTGCACCTGGATTGTAGACTAGCCATAATCTATTCTGTTGACTAGGCGTTGCAGTAGCAGTTGATACGTGGGACAATCCTTTCCTTTGTATTTACATGACTTACCTCTTTTCTTGCATGGGATGCACGTTTGAGCATCGCCTTCCTATCACACTGATCACACTTGTGACTGTTTGACCACAATGACTACAAGTCTCTACGTCTATTTGGCAGTTTTTACTCACATGTCCGACGTCTCTGCACTTGATACAAGTTGGTACCACGGTGTAATCTTTGCAATTTATTGCATTGAATTCCACGTATATTTTATGTTGCTCTAATAATAATTTACGCATAGCTGGGCTTACTTCAATATCGTGATGAACGGTTGGCTTTTCACGAAGTCCTGTCTGAAATTTAGGGCAGAAACCGCTTGCGAAATCCTCCTCTGATAGTTTTACTTCAAAATTTTGCTCATATACGTTGTCTACTAAATCATTTATTTCCAGACGTTTTGGTACATCATATAAGATTTAATTCTTTGTGTTCCATCAATTCTATTGACATGCTTCTTAGTTTCTGCATCCATAATTACTGAGTTATTGGTGCTTCTTATTTTATTAATTTTGTGTTTGATGGTTTGATTATTTTGGTAATCTGTTCCACAATTACTTTTGGATCTTCGCCACATCTGGAACTCACGAAAAGAGAACGTGTCCTAGATGTTATGTTTTCCTTTGCTTTATGGCGAGATTATAACAAACCACAAATCGGCAGTGGCAGAACATCATGTAGGAGGAGGAGGACACAAAATTCAGTGGGAGAAACCTGTTATTGTTGCAAAGCCAAAGAATTTTTTAGCACGAAAAATAAGGAAATTTATAGAAATATACAAAAATCCTAATAATTTCAATAAAGACGGCGGCTATGGTTTGAGCCAAATGTGCAAGTGTATACTAGCAAATGAACACGTTGTAACAACTACAAAATCGCTTCATAATACACAAACCTCTTTGGTACACTAAATATTTTTTGGCGGAGAAACAAAATCATCTTTTCCGGTGAAAAATAAACATGAATCAGTGTTCAAGTTTATCAAAAAGGGACCAGATGGCTATATAGATAGAAGCCCTGACGAAGGTTCCAGGTTGGTGCCGAAACGTTGGATAGGTCAATAAAAAAACGCAGCACAAACCTCGAAAAAAAAAGTGACAAGTAAGAGTGATTTTTCAGCAGTTTTTTTTGTTTCTACATCCGTTGAGGAACTTTTTTGTTTGAGATTTTCAGCACGCAAGATATGCGTAAGAGACGGCGATACAAATACATTTCAAAACCTTCAATTCTTCTCTCTTCATTTTGGTCTAAGGTCTAACTTTCACACCACTAGAGAAAAATGGGCAACACATAGCAGCGAATTATTCGCATTCTCAGTTTCAGACTGAGATCCGGTCTTATGGAAAAAAATCATGCTAGTAAATTGTCTTTTGGCCTGTTCTATTTTAGATATAATTTCTTTCCTGCAATCACATTGCTAATTCATCACAGTGCCTAAGTATTTGAAGTAGGATACTTGCTCGGTCTTATGGCCTTTTATTGATACGTTTACCTGGATTCTTCTCTTAGAGAAGACAACAATTTTGTTCTTCGAATGGTTGACAATTAGACCAAACTATTCACTGTACTGGACTAAACTATCATGCTTTGGAGTGCAGGTTCATCATTAGCAACGACAACAGTTTCTTCTGCGTACCTGGTATTGTTGATTATTTTTCCATTTAAATGATCCCACTGTTTTCGTTCTCCAACATTTCCTGAAAATTACCTCGGAATAACTGCTGAACAAGAGAGTACACAGCCCTTGCTGACGCCTTTCCTGATTGCAGTCGTTTCTGATGTTCTTTGGTCAGTTTTAAGTTTTGCAGTCTGATTCCGAAAGCTCGTTGTTGTTTTTCTTCAACACTATACGGCGGAGAACCCGCGAAGACTTCATATCAAGTATAGCAATGCTTAAGATAAACCTCACTTGGTAGGTCGGTCACTGTAATGCTCATAGGGAGGACTGCACGATAGAGGTGGCGTCGCAAATTTATATCGTGCTCTTGAAAGAGTGTTATGGTATAAGAGTTTTCTTTATTAATTATAACAATAACAGTAATAACTATTTCAATGTAATAATTCAAATTTAATAAAGTTTTGTAACAAAAATTCAATATTTTATTTGTTTTTGTTGTTAGGATATTGTTTTTGACGATATGTTGATATGATCAATTGTTTCCGCTTTAAAATATAAATTTAGGTGGATTAAAACTAATTTTACGCGGTATTACACGATAAGAATTATTTGTTATTTCCTTCGTTTTCAAATCATCAATGCCATTTTTAGGCCACATATAAATAATTCCAAAATGTCAAGATTCGATGACGATGTATGTATTAATGCGCATGTGACTGAAGCTATGATTTTTCGAACGGCAATATTATCTAAGGTTGTGGGCCTTAACAATGATGACAACTGATATGCTTTGTTGAAACATGATTTAGCTTTATAATATATGTGATGTAGCAGTGGCGTAGCTAGGGGGGGGGGGCGGTGGGGGCGGTCCGCCCCGGGTGTCACCCGTTTGGGGGTGACACCCGCATTTCCAAACTAGTAACCGAAATTAGTGTGATACAAAAAAATAATTTAATGGACTTCTTTTATCCTTTGGTGTCGAAACACGTCTACTTTCAATGTTTTGAATATTTGTTTTAAGTTGATCTATATCTATTTCAAATACGATCCAGGGGGCTGTGCTCTTTCATTACAGTAGAGTATAATTATTGGCAAACCCGCACGCTTAAAGAAAGAGAGCATCGCTCTGTCGTTCCAACAATCACAGGAACTCATTGTGCTTGCCGTTCGTCACTGTTGTTTGGTTTGTTAGAAGCGGCGGTGAATATAATGTAAGTTTTCTTGTATAAAGAGAGGTAGTTTTAAAATTAAAGGATGTATTATATATATCTAAAATTGTTAAAATCATGGTGATTAGACAGTTAAATTGTAAATCCTCTAAATTATTTTTTTTTTTAAAAAAACAAGCGTTTCAAAATTGTTTTGCTTATTTAGAATTCCATTAGCTTTCTAGCTAAGATTCACAAGTGCATTGAAGTATTTTCTAGTAATTTTTGAATTTATCATCTAACAGATTCGTGATGTATAAATTGTGTACATTTCGTGTTATCCGGTCTGCACATATACTCGACATGAAACCGTATCATGTTCGAATTTATGCAAATAAAATAATTCGGAAAACTGCATTAAACTAGCAACACTGTCAGGTTTCAAGTCAATCCGAACGAGTCCAAGTGTTAGTTGATTGTATCGTCTGTCGTTGGTAATCAGATTTTGTAGGGCATGTGTTTAAAACAGTCGGAACCGCGTATCTTGATAGCGAAATCGTAACATTAGTAAGCACTTTAACTCTAGGTTCACGTAAGTTTGCTATGCTTTCTATTGATCGAGAATATTCAAATATGATTGCGATGAAATAAATAAGCGTATGATTCTCTAAGAATTTTCTATAGTAAATTTACAGAAGATTTCTATTATGGGTAACCTCTCTGTCGAATACAGGTACCTAAATTCTTGCGGGTTCCTTAAATCGACAGGGATGTCGAACTTCCGTTCCTGAACAAAAATTGAGCATTAATCATAAACTGAACGAACATTCGAGCCGTTTACATCTTTATTTATACGCTACAGAGCGGTGCTAGAAATTCAAAAATCTTCAGTACATAAAATGTCATATTTAGGAGTCTGTAGATACGTATTTCTTAGGCGGGTGGTAAATACTTGTTAATTACTTCATGTAAAGACGGCAGATATCCCAAAGGCATGTTCTTTTACTATCTGACCCGTTGTTTTTTTAATTACATTTAATTATGTTTGATATTTTATTTATTCTTATATTTTTATGAAGGAACTTATAGTTGCTTCTCTGACTATACAGTATCCCCCAGGGTCTCACAACTTGTGGGACCCGGATCCTGGGTTTGCACCAATGGGAACCCATCTGAGTCTGGAATTGCTTCAACTTGGATCAAGCCACTTCTGTTAACTTTCCTCTCAATATCCCTTGGTCCTGCAAATACCGAGGTTGCAAAGTCTTTTAAATACAGCCTATGTTAACGTTCCAATAACAAATGTGTAACTTTCGACTTTTTTAAAAATTTATGGAGGAATCTCCCTATAGTTACACTGGCGGAAATTAAAATCACAACACGCATACATGAGTGGTAGAATTTTAGGAAACTTTTTGTGCTGGGTGACCATGTGATCTAATGTGTCTACATCCAGTATCCTAGACATGCTCTATTTGGGATCGTGCTGTCTAAATTGTGATCGAAACTCCTTCCAAGGCATTTGTGACGATGGCCGCAGTATGAGGACGGGCACTATCTTGTTGGAAAATGCGATTTGGATGGTGAACATGAAGGGTATCAAAATAAGATGCATTACCCCGTCCAGATAGTCGTGGGCTGTCATTGTGCCATCAACAACAGCCGACTGAGTCATACTGTCGAAACTGATAGCCGCCAAAACATGACACCAGTGGCAACACTTGCGTGACGTTTTGAAATCACAGTAGGTAAGCCGTTTCTCCACTACGCCCGCAAATATGTCGTCGATTATCACTTTGCCACAGACAGAATTGAGACTCGTCTCTAAACTCAAATGTACGCCATTCACATGTCCATTTGTGTTTCGCATTACACCAGGTTAGATGATGTTGGCAATGAAATTAGATTAATGGGACACGTTGCACAGGGGCCAGAGAGTGTGACCCAGCTTCAAGCAATTAGTTTACAATCGTCCGGGGAGGGGGGTGACTATCTGTAACCACTGCTTGGATCTGGCCTGCAGTCAACCATCTGCCAGCAACAGCCACCCACACCATTTGGCAGTCTTCACGTGCTGTTATCCATCTGTATGGACCCATGCCTGCTCTAGGAGTATTAGAACCTTCTTTCATCCACTGTGTAACCAATCTGTATACTGACATTGCACTACGGCCAATCCTTCTGGAGATTTCACGATATGATGCACCCTTTAAAAACACTTCAATTCTCCGACCTCTCTCACAGTTAGACATTTGGGTGTAGAGAGTTGTCACTCTTCGCCTTGGCATACTTAGCTAACCAAAACTTGTGGACAATAAAGTGTCAGATTACACGTTAAAAAAATTAAAAAATTGAAATTTATATAATAAATAGCACCGTACTTCTCATATTATTACATATAAAACTTTCAATTTTTAACCATTTAATACTCTTCATGCGGGGATACTTGGGGCCAAATTTCATTAATTTATCACAACACCATCTGGGTGTTGGGATTTTAATTTGCGCCAATTTGTGTGTCAGTTGCTAAGTGTAAAAGGTCGAGCTGCACTTTGCCAATACTGGCCTGTATCGTCACCGCAACAACAGTCGGCTGAGTGACGGCTCGCCCCCTCGCGTCCACACTTTTCCATAGCTCACCCGCGTTCCTACCCTGTCTTTAGGATCCTTTAACGTTTTCAAGTGATTGTTTAAAGGAATAAGTGTTGAGGATGTCAGGTAGGTCTGATACCTTACTTTAGTTTGCACAGTTTTGGTACGAAAGTACATAAAAATACTTTTTTATCTTACTCACGGAATCACCTAACTGGTTGATATTTTATGTACAAAAATAGTACCCCAACACAGTATTAACAAATCATCACCACACTGTACCGGAATGACACATTCTCGCGGGTTTCAACGCCATCAAAATGAAATGTCAATCACTTCGCATTGACGCGTTTGTTTTGTTTGCGGTTCTTTTCGATTCTCTCATTATTTTTTGTTAGTAAAGAAGGAGATCATAACATATTTTAATTTAAATATAAGTCGTAAAGATTTTGTATGATAAAAATAATAATTTCAAGTTATCTCAAAGTTCAAGTCTTATTGAGAAACTGTCAGTGCACGTAAATCGTAATCACCTAACATGAAAAGGAGACCCACAGAATAACGTGAAATACGAATCACGGAGCTTTCTAGAATCTTCGCATTAACAGATAAAAGCTTTGCCAGATGTAAATGTCAATTTTAAAGCCCGCAAAAATTACAGTCGAGGCCGGGATTTGAACCGAGACATTCAGTACCCAAATCGCACGCAGTCATTTCAGTCACCAGTCCAAATGTAGGTGTAATGAAAAATAAGTTTTCAAACATGATAAAATGAACATTTTTTCTGTATCATCTATTTTTGCTATCAGAAAACACGAATCCACTTTTATGTGTTTGAATACAGATTGTTCATTACTTCTAGATTTTTCTGGTGTCTGGTTCCGGCGTGCGATTCGGGTGTGGAAGGTCCCCGTTACAAATGCATATCTCGGCTGCAATTTTTGTGGGTCTTAAAATTGATCTTCAGCTCTGGCAAAGCTTTGATTTTTTAATGCGAAGATGCTATGACTCTTCCTACTTTTTACGAACATCTGATGAACATGTATGTTTTAAAGCAAACATAACATGAAAACAACATTTGGTTGTAAGGTAATGGAAATTTCCGAACTCTCTATATGCGCTTCTCCACATCCAGCAGGCCGACACGGGTCCGCATCTTCAAAACATAAACCAAACCACTGTTCGCGTTTAGCTACGGTCGCATACGGATCTAGTCTAGCAGCTACGAGAGTGCTTCCTTGTTTACGTGTGTGTCGGTAGTGACGTGAGTCTACAGCGGTGCGAGTGGCCATAGCGCCAAGCGAGTGTATCGGTGACAACTAGTTCTAGTGGGACACAACATCCGAATCCAAAAGTAATTGTTAAAACAAGTGTAAAGGAATTTAAGTGCACGTCAGAACAGATACAGCTCGTCGGCAGCGGCGCAGCGTGTAAAGGAGTCAATATGGCGGAATCTAGTGGTGGCGTTACAGCCAAAACAACTGGTGAAAATTATGATCTATTTATCTACCAATCAGAGCAAGATATGTCGGAGACTACAAAAAAGAAGATAGAAGAATCTACCTTGGATAGTGAAGAAGAAGGGAAATACAACCGCAGAAAGAAGTGTAGAGCCTCGGATAGAAGAGGTGTGCCTAAGGGAAATAAAGAAGAACCAACGACGTCAGAAACATTACTAAACTCGAATAAGGAACAGATTACAAAACAGAGGATAACATCGCAGCAGCTACCATCTCACATCCCAGATACAGCGAGTAAGTCAATAAGTGACCAACTGAACCCCGTTATACCAAGTCAAGGCGGGTATAAAGAAAAGCCAGCTTCACCACTTCAACGTATCAGACTATATGGTCGACAATCGCTGGCACCATATGTAGTTACAATAGAGCCGAAGATGAATGGCACTATGCCACATCCAATTCAACTAGGTAAAATATTCTATAACAAGGTTGACGGACTGCAGAGGATTAACCAACAGGGCAAAAACCGCATGATGTTGGAATTCTCAAAGGCGGAGACAGCAAACAGTTTCGTGGGAAACCACGAGTTCTTAAATTCACTGGGATTAAAAGCCTATATCCCTGCCAGCAGGGTCGAATGCAAAGGTGTTATTAAATATGTCCCTACAGACCTCAACGAAGAAGAACTAAGTAGAAACATTGTATCAACTGCTCCGATTGTAGGTGTAAGAAGATTCATCAAAAAAATACATTTGGATGGAAAAGCCTTTACAAACGGTTCTACTTACCTTCGAAAGCCAATTTTTACCGGATGAAGTTGAGCTCTTCTATCTAAGATTTAAAGTAACTCCATATGTCTACCCCGTGACTCAATGTTTCAAGTGTCAAAGATATTGGCACATTTCTACCAATTGTAGAAGTAAAGAGAGATGCCAGAAATGTGGCGAGGAACACAATATCTCCAGCTGCCATAATGAGGTTATCAAATGTGTGAACTGTGGAGGTGACCACAAGGCCAATGACAAGACATGCCCAATTAGAAAACAACAAGAGGAGCTGAAACAAACGCAGGCGCACGGAAGCAAAATAGCAAACAAGCCTACTGAATTTCCGCCCTTACAACCTAAAACCTACAGTGCAGCAGCAACAGTTGAAAAGACAATCACTAATAGGGAATTACCCCAAAAAAGGATATTACCAGAAATAAGAGAAACAAGTGAGGTTCAGATGGTGGACTCAGCACATAAAGAACTGGATGCTGAATGTATTAACATCATAGTGAAAATTGTGATTAAAACCATCATGCAACAATTAAAAGGAAACTTACCCAAGGAAGTGGTACAAAGAATTAAGGAAGAAGCCACCTGTGACATCATGCAAGAAATAAAGAAAATGGGAGCGAGTGGTACTACAATGGAGATATGTAACACAACTGATAATAATGGATAAAAAGTCGAAATTCGCAACATTACAATGGAATGCCAGAAGTTTGTTACCAAAATGGAACGACCTACAGAGAGTAATCGAGGAGCACGCCCCACATATTGTGATGATTACTGAAACATGGCTACGCAGGGACATTAATATTAATCATAGAAACTACAACATCTACAGAAGAGACAGGGACAATGGATTCGGAGGGGTTGCTATATTTGTGAGAAATGATGTGACAGGTGACATTAGAAATATAGTGGTGCCATGCGCTAATATAGAAGTTCTGTCGATTGACCTGAAACATAGAGATCCTTTGGAGAATGTGATGGAAATCTACAAACCTCCTCAAAGCAACATCACGGAAGAAGACTGGGATGCCGTATTCAACCAGCTACCACCTAAAAGTCTGGTGGGGGGGGACTTCAATGCTCACCACCCGATGTGGTAGGCAGGACAGGCGGATTATCAGGGCGAAGAACTCGCGTTGGCCATAACGACATCCTCACTTACTGTGTTCAACAACAAGCACGGAACGAGACTCGGAGCTCCTCACCAAAGAAACTCGTCACCTGATATTTCACTGATAGCGGCATGCATGATGACCAGGACCAAGTGGGAGATCCTACAGGATACTCTAGGAAGCGACCATCTAATTCTGAAAATATCATTGGATTCCCATACAGACCCGAAGTCAACTCCATCAAATCGGCGCTGGAATTGCAACAAAGCCAATTGGATCCAATATCGAGAAAAAATCAGCTTTCAGATGGAGCATACACATTCCGATACAAACGACCCAGAAGAACGATACAACGACCTGGAAAACATAATAATTAAATCTGAAGAAGAAAGCATCCCAGAATATAAATTAAGTGAAAGAAACAAGATCATCAGAAAACCTTGGTGGACTACTGAATGCTCCAGAGTAACTGCAAGGCGACGTCTGGCACAAAAAGGTACAGAAAAGATCGTACGATCCAGAACTTCATGCTACTCAGACAGACAACAGCAGAGGCTAGAAATACGATTAGGAAAACGAAGAGAGAAGGATGGAGGGCTTTCTGCTCTGCAATCAAATACGGCACTTCGTCGCAGGAAATGTGGACGAAAATAAGATGGTTCAACGGAAAGCGGCCCTCACCCAACAACATATATACAGATGATAGCCTGGCGGAACAATTCTTAGAACTGACAGCACCAGCATATGTACCGACGGACATAGTACAAAACGCATATCATGAGTCCAATGAAAATAGCAACCAAAATGAAGACCCATTCTTCAGTATGCCTGAACTTGAATGTGCCCTCAAGAAGAGTGATACGGCTCCAGGAGAAGATAGGATCACGTACTCAATGATAAACAACGTTCCTCAAACAGCCAAACAAAAAATCTTAAATATCTTCAACGACATGATGAGCACATCATGCGTCCCTGAGCGGTGGAGAAACACTGTAATTGTTCCTGTCTTAAAACCGAACAGGAATAGGAGCGACTCAACTTCTTATCGGCCTATATCTCTAATGCCTTGCTTGGCTAAACTAATGTGCACGATGATCAAGAATAGGATGGAATGGCACATAGAACACCATCGAAGGCTCGATCGCCACACTATGGGATTCCGTAAAGGATTCAGCACAATAGACACTGCTAGCACGCTTGTTACCGATATCCAGTTGAACTTTGTCAGAAATAATTACCTTCTAGCAGCATTCTTAGACATAAAAGACGCTTATAACAATGTCCAGATTGATATCCTACGGGAAGCAATGGAAGAGATAGAGCTACCCAATAAATTGATAAGGAGGTGTTGTAATTATCTTTCACGCAGAGTGAATATTATTCACACAGCAGAAGGACATGTCTACCAGGGCATTCCACAGGGTGATCCAATGAGCCCGATCCTTTTCAACATCTACTCGACCAAGGTGTGCAACAGTCTACCAGTGATGGTGAACTACCTCAAATATGCAGACGACTTCGTTATATATATATCACATCCAGATAAAGAAAAAGCTAGACTGAACCTAGAATCGGCAGTAAGAGCAATCCTGGAAAAGCTAAGACAGAGAGTACTTGATCTAAAACTCCTAAAGTGCAAAATATGCATCTTCACTCACAGGCACTATCACGAAAATGACTTTAGAATAACGATAAATGGCTTACGTATAGATCTGGTGAAAGAGGTAAAATTCCTCGGAATATGGCTGGATTCCAAACTCACGTGGCGAAAACACATAACAGAACTGAGGACCTCCTCCCTAGCACGAATAAATCTCCTGAAAGCCCTTGCTTCCTTGAGTTGGGGAGCTGATCCTCGGCTTTTGCGCAATATATACTTCAGTATTGTGAGAAGCAGACTCGACTATGGAGGGGTGCTCTACGACAATGCATGCAAAACCCTACTGAAAAAACTGGACACCATTCAAGCAGCGGCACTAAGGATAATTGGTGGATTTATCAAGACTACCCCGATAGAGGCGATGGAAGCGGAAACAGTAATTCCTCCACTAGACTTACGAAGAAAGAAGAAGGGTTAAATTTTTGGCTAAAGGCATGCTCTAAAGAAGAGCACATTCTGTTGAAGAAAGTACAGATATTGACACACGAGATTCAAAGAAAATCAACAGACCTCCACAAGACGCAAAGATTAGTGAACTACTGGCAACTAACAAATCAATGGAATATACACACAACAGAAATAAATAACTTATTCTCTGAGGACGAACCATGGCAAAAAATGAACTTATCCGCTCGTGTTTATCCAACCCTCACATTAAATCTGACAGAGAGGAAACAATGCATTCCGGAAGAAGCAAGACAAAAGACGATGGAAATATTAAACACCAGATGGAATGGCTGGTCACAAATATTCACAGACGGATCAAAGGCAGGGGGGAGACCTGTGCAGCCACCTATGTTGACCCGGCGGACGACATCGTCGAAGCATTCTGCTTACCAGATCAATTTTCCAGCTTCTCGGCTGAACTGCTTGCCATTATTAAAGCCTTGCAATATATACAAAAGACAGACAAAAAGAAAGTGGTCATCTGCTCCGATTCAAGAAGCGCTTTACAGACAATCCTGGGGATCCCCAAAGGCAAGAGCAAAAATTATCTGGCATACGAAGTAGCTAGAGAAATAGAGAAACTGACAACAAAGAACTTAGATGTAAGGCTACAATGGGTGCCAAGCCACGTGGGCTTACATGGCAATGAAAGGGCTGACAGGGCAGCAAAAGTACAACTAGCAGCCACTGGAAAATTGGACATGGCCACTCCATACACAGATCTTAGACACTGTGCATCCAACCTGATAAGGCACGAATGGGAAGAAAAATGGGAAAATAACAAAGGTACAAAAGGAATATGGCATCGGGCAATAAGTAATAAGATCAACAAGAAGCCATGGTTTGCAACAAAAGATTTAAGCAGGAAAAAGATTACCCCGATCAACAGATTACGCATGGGGCACGCCCTATTAAACGACAAAAAGTACGTAATGAAAATAGTTCAGTCGCCGAACTGTATCAAGTGTGATGCAGTAGAAGATATATACCATTACATTCTAAGATGTGACTAATACAATGAAATCAGGAAAGAACTAATAAGAAATTCCCTCAAAATTGCAGACATAATATCCCTTATGGCCAATCTTTCAGATCCAGATACAAAAGTGATCAACACCATATATAAGTACGTCGCAAAAACAAAAAGGTTAATATAAAGTCATATTAATATACAGGAAATTAAAAAAAAAAAAAACATTGATAGCCAAGTGTCGGATGAGACACCAAATCATTTGGACAAACTTCCATCGAGTGAGTGCCAACATTAAGAAACCTGTCGGTGCGATTACGGTGCGGAACAGTATCGGGCAAGTGAGAAATTAAAATTAATCTAAAACCACTTTCGATCACCGAGAGTGCCATACTGACTATTGAACATGAAGTAACTCAAATCGTTAATTTTGAAAATGTGATTTACGAGTTTGCAGCTGTTAAAATTAGAAAGAGGAGATTGTGAAAGCAGTTGTTTTTAGTTTATGTGTATATCTTTTAAATGTTGTTAATATTATAATTTTATTAACTATTATTTTTAAATAATAATAAATTTTTATTTAATTATGTTTTATTAATATCATATTTTACACTTACAAGATATATTTTACTTAATTTTGAATTTAAGTTTTCAAGGGGTGACACCATTGATATCCGCCCCGGGTGTCATCCACGCTAGCTACGCCACTGTGATGTAGCATTAGGATGTCTTCTTGTTTGTAGATCTGAATTATTATTAATTCTCTTTGCTTTCAATAAAGCCGTATTATTGATGGCATTCTTTCAGTCGCATATAAGTACCTCCAGCAGGCTAAGTTTCGATGATGAAACAGTGAATGTATTAATGCACATGTGACACAAGCTATGGTTTTCCCATGGAATCTTCAGCCAAGTTTGTCGTTAGGTTGAAATGCAGCCTGGATCAGAATGATAAGGCATGATGGGTTTAGTTTTATAGTTTACGCGGTGTAACACGAGGTTTTAGAATGCCTAGTTAATTTTGAATTTCATTGGTTGTATGTTGCTGTTGTCATTAACTCAATAGCACGTATTGTAATGTACCATTAGGATACATTACATATTTATATGATATCTGTGAGTGTATTAAACTTTTAATGTTCTCTGAGAATAACGAACAGAAGAGCATCACATGCTACAGAGAGAAGAGTGAAGAAACGGTCGGCAACATCGAATGATTAAGGAATCTGCGTTTTGAGTATTATCGGTCTATACAGGACAATTTAACCATGGAATTTGGACTGGCGCATGAAACACTGTGAGTTAAATGTAATTTTATTTGTGTGTTGGTATTAATATTTGTAATCCCGAGACGCCCTGAGATTATATGTTCTGTAGAACAAATTGTTTATCTCAAAGATTGTCCATAAAAAATTGCTCAGAACAATATCTGTGACTAATCAATGTGAATATCTTTTACTTCGTTTATTGATGTATATTGTCTCTGTTATGTAATACACAAAATTATCTCGTTATTCCGATTAAATATAATTGAGTAATATTAAAAGAAGGTACAATTTACCAGTACACTCTAGTATAGTATTAAACATTACAAAATCATGGTTATGATAGTTATTTAATAGAAAGGACAGTTCATTTTAGGGACCGTGGTTTAAACAGCAGTCAAAATTTATATACATGTTCCTTGGGCGATATTATTCACGAATATTTACACATTAGTCACCAAATCTATATATTAATACGCTAAGCTAAAACTTCGGATCCCTTTTTAAGAATATTGCGCGCACGGAGAAGTGTGACATTTGGCATAGTTAAAGTTTATATTAAGAAGAAGTGCAATAGTTACAATCTATATATATAATATGTGTTACAAATACATTAAATTAAATAAAAGATTCGTTGTTTACATTCAATTGCTTGTTTTTTTTTTTTAGTGGAAACGACACTTAGCGATTCTGCCAATGTCTGTGGTCTTTGGTCAACAGTAAAGAAAAAAATATATAATAAGCATAGTTAATACATGTTACAAATACATTATTAAATAAAAAATAAATTCGCGAACTTGTGTGTGCGTGAAATCGTTTCGGAGCCAACTATCTGACGTGTATTCCCATCATTGAGATACTCTGTAGTCTTTGGTGAAACAAAATAGTCGCATAAAGTAGAGATTAATCTTTGAAGTTATAAAAGGAACATTTCGAAAAGGAATGTAGTGATTCTGCCAGAAGCAATATGATGTTTTTATGATTTAAAAGGGTAAACTTTTGTTAACGGTCTTTTGATTTTTGAATTTCAGTAATTTCATTACAGATTTTGTTTCATTCAGATATTTACACCTACTTCTATTATGCCTCGATATAGAACACTGACAGGTTGGAGAGAGAGAGAGAAAGAGAGGTAAAAAAGATGGAATGGCTCTTTGTGTGAAATTCAAAATGATAATAGACCAAATTTAAATAGTGAACACACAAATTGGTGAAATTATTTTGATGGATACATTTAAATGCGCACTAAATGCCATTCCAAGAAATTTTGATAGTTTCGAATTTACAATTCAGGTTTTGCAATTCAAAACATTTCGAATCAGAAGTCACTTCAGGTGAAAGGACTGCATTTACTTCATGTTGTCATAAAGATAAAGCAATTTTACCGGTCTTAAGTCAAAATGAATATATACTAAATTCGAATAAACCATCGATAAATAGAAAGTCAAAAATTATTTTGAAAACATTTCATCATTTGCAGTGGTTATTTCAGAAGCAAAAAATTTAGGATACAGTCACGTGTGGAGTATCATTTTTATTTTATAGATAATGCAGGGAATTAAGGCAAACAACACAAGCTAATAACGTATTGGTACACGCTCGCAGCCAACGACTTCAGTGTATGCAGTGTATAATACATCTATGCAAACGGAATAGAACAAATTCAAATAATGATTATTACTCTAAAATTATATAACTTAATGAATTACGGTCGAATTTCCACCCCTGGGCGATCTCTAGTATACATTAATCGAGTAAATTCATTCGAAATATGGGCAGTTCTGTAGAAATTATTACGGAAAAACTACCTGTTAATATTTATGGTAGCTGTTTCTCATACATCTTTCTTCGAGAAAGAAACTGAATTTCGTATTCATAATGATATGTAAGAAAGAAGTATTGGCGTATTAACATTGTTTATTGACAGCGTTAGAAATCACGAGAGACATACTGTACCAGAGACAAATTGTTTGATTGTCTACCAGAGATGATATGTCAACCACATTAGTAATATAATCGCAACTAACATGTTACGAAGCAAGTAAATGATGATTACATTTTAATTCGTGTAGTCCGTTTATTTTAAAATACTGCAGTCCAGAAAATTGAATAGCAAAATAAAAAAAAAAAAAAAACAGAATCCTGTTTTGACAGATTTTTACGAAAGGGGTACGCAACTGTAGTGCATAATGACCTGCGATCCACAATTTTCCATAGACAAAGGTTCTAATTGCTTGGTCCTTCCCATGGTAGATATTAGTCATTAGCTATTTCCGCACATTTTGATTCGGACCATTAGCTCTAAAAATTTGAAAACCCCGTCTAAATTGCTGAGGTAGTTTTTGCGCGGTTCCTGTGCCAATAAAGAGACACACGCATCTTGCTTACAGATTTATAACAGTATAGATATAAATGTGCGATGAAATACTTCGACCGTCAACCTATTTCGGACGCAATGACAGGAAAGATAAGATTAGAGAATGATGGCCCCTTACTGAGGCTTAACTGGATTATTTGTACCTCTTGCTGGAATGCACATCAAAGCATCGTCTGCAATCCAAGTTTTTGCGAATTGACGAATACACACGCATATGTATTCAACAACAATAGGGCACTTGGCACTAAAAAGGAAACTAAGAAACTTTAATTTAAAATGTTAAATTTAATTGTAATGATACCAATAATCAACTTTATTTGTTTGATAATAGTTAACAGTTAAACACGTATTATTTTTAATACAATAAAATGTAAAAATACAGCCATTCGTCAAGTGACGCCAAACACCAATGAGTACGCATCAGTTTTGCGCCGTGTGTTTAGTTAGCGTGTGTCGAGAATCTGTGCGCCGTGCATTTCAGCTTTTAAGACAATCCATTACTTAGGTCTCATTACCAGTCCATGAAACAAATGTGGCGATTCAGTCGGATTCACTGGCCACTAAGTAGTCCAAACCTGCAATTTAAGGTAAATTAGTTGGTGTTGCAATTCGCACATGGAATTGGATTGCAGCGGTGTAATAACGTTTCTTGGTGGAACACACCCTCAATAGTATATTATTAATAGAAAGTTGATGTAATATACTGTCATGCTATACAGCCAGTCCACTAAGAAATAAAAAATAATAAGTATTTCAGGCTCATACTGTTTGTAAATAAACGAAATTTGTCTCGGCGTTGTACACTGACATAGTCTTCAGGGGGAAACTAACCGAGTTGAATTGTTTTTTAAACACAGTATTCTGACTACTGAGTGTCCGTTGTCATCTTCAGGTGGAAGTTCAAAGCTAGCCGACAGCGCGTCTGTCGACAACGCGCTCTCGGCTAGCTTCCGGCATCCTCACTCTTCACCTGAAGATGACGACGGAGAATACGGTTGTCAAAATATTGGGTTTAAACAACATAAGTTGTTTTATTTCCCCTGAGGAATATTATGTCAATATAATGTTTGTGTTTGTTAGTCACAATTATGAATTACTGTGTTACAGATACCACCATTGTTATATTTGGATTTAAGACACAGTATACGATGAGTGAGTGACGATGGATGATCGAATTTGGTCCATCATCGACTGAAATGCGATAAGAGACAATACAAGGTCGATTAGGATGGTTGGCTTTTAACTTAGCTAATTTTCTGGAGATATCGTTAAGGCCATAAGATATTTATTTATGATGCCAGGAAGGTAACTTTTATCCAAGATTCTGGGGTTGTGACGTCATACAAACAGGAAAATTTTGGTACAGTTACCCACTCTTAATGTAAAGCAAGGATCGAAAAGGTAAGTCATTTCACAGAAAAATTGTAGTACGTTTTATAGTGGAACAGGGGATCATATAGAAAGTGAAATGAGGTGTGTGATAAATTAATCACGACAGGGAATAATGGAGAACTGCTGGAGTGAAGAGTTTGTCTAAGACACAGGTTTTAAAAACTTGACAATGGTAATTGGTACACGCGTTCTCCATTTGTGCCGAGCTGGTTTCCCACCATGGAATATGGGGAGGCTTCACGTGGCAAGCTGAAACGGTGAACATATCTGATACAAGTAACACACGGCACCGGCAGTGAGTGCGTTTGTCGGGATTTTGGATGCGCTGTGCAAATGGAATGGTTCGGCAATCTGAGTGATTGGAAAGCAAATGAGAAATCAGTTTAATATATAAACAATGTGTAATGGTTGTTAATGTTTTCCATGTCGTCCTCTGAGCTCTGAAATTTCTTATAATTTCTATGAAAATCGTTCTAATGAATTTACTATACTTTTTATTGTCATTTTTTGTAACTATATTAATTGCTTTGAAATTACGTATTGGTGAAATACAATTTTCTCACATTTGTTGAGTAGAAATATCTGTAATGTTGAAATTAAGTATTGATCAATTTGTAGGTTCTTCTTGAGAAAGCACCCATAAAAACCAATCAAGAATAACAAGAAATAATAAATGGTGTAAATTTGTAAAATAATAATTCACTCGATGAAGAGTAAATAAATATATCAACCACCTATAGGCATTACAAGGGGTTACAATTACTCGTAACAATAGAGGTCTTTTCTTTAAATTAATATTGCGCGACGCATGGTCAACTAGGTATTTATTACGAACTAGTGTAAGCCAGTGACTTTTTTGCGTATCGTCACGGATCTAGAAAAGTTCCAGTTTTAACGATGAAAGATTTTGACAGGTGGACCTGATTTGGTCAAATATAAGCTTGCCCTATATTTCACCCTTTCTAGAGCTTGAAGAACTCAGAAGCTCGAACAGGAACGTTCGCGCTATCGTGTAATTGTTTCGAAGGTCATATAGTAGAACTTGCTTAAATACGAACTTGACTTGTATTTTACCCTTAAAGTTCACTCTGCAAATTTTTAAAAAAATCCTGTTTTCTTAGAAAGCATCACGTTGTTTATTATTGAGACAGGGCAAACACTCATAATGTAAACATTGGTCATATTATCTGTGACGGCCAGAGAACTTACTACACATTCCATATTATGAAACAGTTGAGCAACTTCGCAGAAATAAGTTGGCGGAATAGTCTATTCGGTGACACATTTGATCTGATGTCAGCTAAAAATAACATAATAACTCACATACAACGAAAGTGGTCAGTAAAATGCCAAAAAAGCAAATAAACCGTAATGCATAAATTTTGGTCAAGCAACAACATTAGTGAAAGTTGTAAATTAAATTGAAATTTATACTAAACCGAAATAACAATTGGCATTCGTGGTTACAGCAGAGACTATGAGTAATTTAATTTTTTTAAGTTTTTTAAGTTGCTTTAATTAGTAACATGTTACTGAAAAGCAGATCCACGTTTATTCAGCAGCAAAATTTATTAAATTCGTTTTAATTATGAAACACTATGAAAAGCAAACTTAATTAATGTATTATGACAGTTAATTTGGTAGCAGTTGCTTAGTTATTAAATTGTAGACATAACCACGACTTCCTTCTAGTGGTATCTCTGGTCGCTGTTTTGCGAGCGAAGGCTGACACGTGACACCGTTCTCCCACCAATAGCTATCGAGGTGAATGGGTGACCTTACGATATTATGTACTAGACTAGTGTAATCTCATGATCGTTTTTGCTTATAGTCACAAGTCTAGAATAATTCCAGTTTTCAGGGTCGAAGGTTATGACAAGTTGACTTTCTCTGGCCAAATACAAATGTAAGTAACCTTTTTTAACCCTCAGAAATAACTCTGCAAAATTTGAAAAAAAAAAACATCTCATGAGCTTGAAGAAGTTAGAACTATTAATAGACTATTAAACACGGACAGAGACAAAGGCTATTGTTTAATTGTTTCAAAGGTCGTAGTCGTTTGAATCGAACTGGCTGAAATACAAACCTAAAATTTGAAGAATTTCTGTTTATTTCTAAGGCATTGCGATAATCCATCGCACCAACAATTGTTCCAAGAGCATCTCGTTGATCCTAGTTGAGACTGGCCCAACTTTCATAATGTAATCTTTGGTAATCGTGTCTATGGCGGCCAGAGAACTTCCTACAGATACCAGATTATGAGCTTTATTTAATAGCCAAGCTACTTCGAAGAAATTAATTGCCAGAATACTCGTTTAGATAACATATCTGAAGTCTGATGTCCACTCTAAATTACATAATAACACACGCACAGTGGACACAACAAAAAGATCATTAACGAAAGTGGTCAGTAAAATACGTAAAAGCAAATAATCCTTAATGTGGTCAACAGTAATATTAGCGAAAGTTTTGATTAAATTCCAATTAAGCCTAGACTGGAATAAAAATTGACATTTATGTTACAGCAGAGGACATTAGTAAGTTGGATTTTTTTAAAAGTTTTTATGTGGCTTTCATTAGGGACATTTTCTTGAAAAGCAATTCCACTTTTTTTTCAGGCGTGAAGTTTTACTATATTTTTTTGAAGAATGAAATGCTACGAAAGGCAAACTTAATGTATTTCGGCAATTCGTCTCAGAGAAGTTGTTTAGCTATTAAATTTTGCACAAAATCTAATAACATCTCTCGTCGCATTTGTACTATAAATACGAACGTCCTTCAATGTTTTACTTACATTAATGACGGTATTGTTCCCGTTTAACGACAAAAAAACGGGAATTTGCAATTGTAAATGAAATATGTTTCCCGGCTTCAGTAATAAGAAAAATTCGTGGCTGTGGAGGAATATCTTCAATCAACTATCCCTGCTGTAGAAGCAGCGATAGGGTTGTTCATTTAGGTGGCATAATCTGAAGCCTGATGCAGTGGCGTAGCTAGGTCAACAAGGGCCCCGGTGCAAAAAAATTATTTTGGGCCCTCATGGCAGATGGGCGACCTTTTTTTTGCTTTGTGTTGCTGGTGGGGGCCCCCTGAGGTGAGGCTGGGGGCCCCTGAGTTGTGCTTGCGGGCCCCCTGAGCAGTGAGGACCCTTAGTGAGGGGCTTCCTGTGTCTCAGGGCCTCCTTAGATGACGGAAGAGGTGCGTGGGCCCATCTGAATTGCGCTTGGGGCCCCAGAGGTGCACTTGGGGGCCCCAGAAGTGCACTTGGTGCCCCCTGGGGTATACTTGGGGCCCCCTGAGCTTAGGGGCCCCGGTGCACTGCACCGCCTAGCACCATAGTAGCTACGCCCCTGGCCTGATGCCCACTTTAAATAACTTAATAATCCATGAACAATGAACTAATTGAAATACCACTAATCAAATTAGCAAATAAAGCATGTAAACTCTGGCCAGAGATGATATCACAGATTCCAGATTATGAGAAATTTGATGGCTAAACAACTCTGGAGACACAATTACAAAAATACTTGCTTAGGTGACATAGCTGAAGCCTGTTTTTCCACTTCAAATAACCTAATAACCCACGCACAGTGAATAAGAACATATACCACTAACGAAATTAGTATGTGAAACATGTAAAAACAAATAAACAGTTATGTATACACTTTAGTCATAAAATTTAGCCTGGGCCGGAATGAAAATTCGCTGTTACCATGAGTAAAGTTTTTATTTAAGATTTTTTACATTGCTTTCGTTACCGACGTGTTACAGAAAAATAATCCAAAGTTTATTCAGCTGTAAAGTTTTCCATATTTTTTTAAAGAATGAAACAGTGTGAAAAGCAAACTTAATTGATTTATTCTGGCAATTAATTTCATACAATTGCTTAGCTCTTAAACTGTGCACATAACCTAAAATTTCTAAAATATCTCTGGTCGCTGTTAATTTACGAGCGAAGGCTGCCTCGTGACGTCAATCTTCTCCAGCCAATACCTATAAATATGAATGAGTGAGCGACTGTATAGTAGATTTTAATGACGCCCTAATGAAAATTTCACTACCTACTGTGCAAACGTCTGGTTATAGTCATTCCTTCCCTTCTATGTACGATCCCTAATTATTCTAGCAATACCCATCCAAGCAACATCGGCAATATACTTGTTTTATGCTCTATGATATATGCAACAGCAGGAAAACCCTATTATTTTTACAATGTATAGAGACAAATAGGGTTTTTGTCAAATCAAATATCGATATATAGAATTTTTGTGTCTACTCCTCTTTATAATCATACAACTCGTTTATTTGTCAATGTGTGTACCTTACAGGGTGTCTGTTCGTGTGGCAACGCACAACTGTTCATTAACACCAGCAAAAAAAGGTAAAGTCTAACAGATTTGAAATTCTCGCATTTTATGTATTTCTTTGACTAAATATTTAATATTTTGTAAAATTACATTCTGCGACTTTTCAATGAATTCAAGGAAGTTTCAAAAAAATGTGTCCCCTAACTTTTGAGTTGTAGTTGTTTGAGAGCTCGTCAAGTGGGGGGAGGGGGGGTACTATCCAGAAACTTGAAATTTGTTTCCGATGTCACACTTAAAATACTTGCATCTAACATAGTATGTAGGGTTCGAGCATAACTAGTGAAGAGTTTATTATGGGTTTATCGAGCCATTTGTAATCGCTATACTATCGAAGATTCGTCGGAATCAAGAGCTTAGAGCATATTAACACAGCTACAACAAAATTTATGACTGCACCAACTGTCATGGCGGCTACGTGAGAGCTGTGAAGCGAAGACCTGCCACGTAAGGTCGTTAGAGTGCGGAGCGATGCGCTCTTGGTCGGTTACTGGAAACTCAGCAACTAGGTATCAAGTCCAAATAACTTTTAACTATCCTCTCTCTTTACAGTTTACTTATCTATTGTTTTTTTAGTTTAGCCCACTAGGGAGCGCGTGGAACCATTACTTTGTATTGTTGTTCTTATTCTTCTTACTCTTCACATCTTCCCCAAACCTCTTCATCCTTTCACCCTGGGCTTGACATCTTTTGTGTCCATGCATTTCTGAGTTTCAGATTTTTTGCTGTTGGGATCTTAGGTACAAACTTGTGTGAAGCGATTGTTTGTCTAGACTCGTACTTAGTGTAGATATCAGTGGGTCTAGATTGACTTGAGCAAGCTCTTTCTGTGTTTCTACATGCGAGCATTCTTTGGCTTGTCGGGGTCCGTTGATGATGTGGGTCTTGCACCCTTTTTAATATCAAAGGATTCAGAGATTTGCCCATAAATTTCACTTTGAAGTTGTATCTGTCAAAGTTTGTTGGATTAACATAGTGATTTATTATCCTCCCCATATTCACGTTGTATATTGAACAGCGTGGTGCGGTCAGTCGAATCGTATGCTCCACGAAAGTGACCACTGTACGATTTG
Source organism: Vandiemenella viatica (assembly GCA_031002005.1). NCBI lineage: Eukaryota > Metazoa > Arthropoda > Insecta > Orthoptera > Morabidae > Vandiemenella > Vandiemenella viatica. Next base: position 8,899,491 of record JARYHS010012519.1, read on the forward strand.
ACCGACGGTGTTGGTGTATTATCTTGAAGTTGCAGATCTGTTCTACGCACGATAAGTGTGGTCGGAAACCTGCTTGGTATTCATCGATCTTATGACCTTACTGTTTCTCCAATCTTGCACGGAGGGCACAAGAAAGCACTTTGTAAGCGATTTGCAGGAGTGCAATGTGCACGTATGACTTCCCTCTCTCGTATAAGAAGGGCTGCTAGATTTGTTTCTGGAAATTATCGCAGAATGCAATCAGTGACGGATATGATAAAGGAGCTGGAATGGGATTCATTGCAAGACAGGAGGAGGATGAGGAGGGTCATGGGAGTGTACAGGGCATATACTGGTGATGAGGCATGGAATGATATTGCAATAGGTATGAAAAGTAGTGCATGGAAGGGAAAAGATGACCATGACCACAAGCTGGCACTCGATTTCAGGCACAAGGGTGTGGGAAGATTCTCCTTTTTTAGGTAAGGGTGTCAGGGATTTGAATGAGTTACCAAGAGAAATGATGAATAATTTACCGAAAACTTTGAAGGAATTTAAAGATAAAATTTGTAGAGGGCAAATGTAGGTGGGTGCAGGATAGGGGGAAGAGTGGGTGTGTAGGGATATTGCCACCGGAGCCTGTGCTCCATTGCAATTAAATTAAATTAAATTAAATATTTGAAATGATAGCGTGCAGCCGGTCAGTCAGGACTTCGTCTCTGACCTTTAGCATCTCGGCAATTGCTCTGTCTTCCACTGGTGATGACCGAGCGTGGTGGGTGAATGGTTAACGTTCTGGCCTCGCATTCAGGAGGACGCAGGTTCGAATCCCCGTCCGGGCAACCAGATTTGGGTTTTTCCATGGTTTCCCCAAATCACTCCAGGTGAATGCCGGGATGCTTCCTTCAAGAAGGCCATTGCCGAATTCCTTCCCGTTCCTTGTTCCCAGTTCCGTCCCGCCTCTAATGACCTTAGCCGTCAACGAGGCGTGATATTTCGGATCTCACCCAGTGTTGGTGGAGCCGAGTGGTAGTTTGGGGAGGGTATCTGGAAATGGAGATTCTCTGTAGGTGGTTCACAGTAGTACAGCTTCTTGAAGAACTGCTTCAGAATGTCGCTAATAGCCTTTGTGTTGGTTTCAAGCATATCATCAGGTCGACGGAAGCAAAGACTAGGAGGCTAAAAGGTAGGCAGTTATCTCCAGAACATTTTTAAAAAAGATTTTTTTATTATTTCTTTTGAAGTCACTGTCGATTTCCTCTAATCTTTTGATGTGATACATGCATTTGACTGTGCCCTTCTGTATTTTTAATAATATCTGTCAATTTTGCGATGTTTGGTGGCTGTGTCAACTCTTCCACGCTCTGATACGCGAATCCAGGGCTTCATCACACTTTAAGGTCCGCCAACTTTGTTTCAGTCTCCATGGAGGCTGGTCAAGTTTCATTGCTGATTCTCGAATGGTATCAAAAAGTTCTTCCCATGTCTGTGTGATTGTTCGTAGGCACTGAGTGAATTCCTGTGCATGTTATTTTAATAATTCAGGATGAGTGCGTGAGGTTTTGGACTTTTGATATTGTTTCAGATTGGGTGTGAAACGGACTTTAATTTGTGACTCTACATAACCTTTTCGTACTTTCACATTCATAATTTCTGGAGAGAATTTTCTTGTAATCGCTACATGATCGATCTGGTATTCGCCTATGTGGTTGATTGGTGATTTCCAGTAGGTAGGTCCAACGGTATCATCCCGACCAGGGCAGCTCCACCGCGGGTCACTCGTTGAGCCTCCTGCACGGTATCACCCTAGCAAACGCCCTGAGTTTACAAATCATGCTTATCGTAGAAACTGGTCGATCAGTGAGTTATATTAGAACCCTTTTTTTTTACGAAATTCCTAAGGCGTCTCTCTCTGACGAAAAAGATAAATGGTCACGTTAGGTATACATCTAGAAACAAAGAGCAACTGCCAGAAATATATTAAACTTGCAGAATATTAATGATTAAATCTGCTAAACAACAATTAACTAAAAATATTTAATACTGTTCTATAAACATTGCGAACTGGTTTTCTTAAAATAGTGAACATAGAAAAATACATGCCATATACTTCCGGATCTGTGCCGAAATACTTAAAAACGTAGAAAACATAAAATTTGTAGGTTCTATGGATTCAAGATAATTTAAAATGTTGAACGCCTTTGTAATAAAACTAAATCTTATCTTTAAACGAGCAATCCTTGTGTATTTTTGCAATCTCGGAATCGGCTCTAATGATTTTGATGAAATTTCGTATTTAGATAACGTTTTGTTTTTTATGACTACTTAAATAGTTGTCTTCCTGCAAAAAACCCATTTTACAAAATACGAACTATTTTTGCACTTGGTATCTCGAAAACGGCTCTGACGCCATCTCGTATACGATTTAGGTACCAGAAAGCCTCCTAATAGATTCTCTTTGGTTTCAACAAGGAACTAATATATGTAAACGAACAGTTATTGTATAGTAGCTGACCCGTGGGAATACTAGCACTACATGATTAATTGTAAAACAGTTAAAAAGAAGATATTTAAAAAAATAGATATTAGCTTTGTCAGAAGTGATACTTTAGTTTATAAAACTTCTTTGAAAATAATAATAGCAGTTATAATATAATCATCGTTTTCTTTTTTGTGTTTAACACAAACATCAATATTACTGAATTGTAAAAAATGGTTATCATTGAATACGACCAGTTTAACTGAAAAACATTTAAAAAATAGATACTGGCCTTATCAGATGCGATTTCTTCAAACTTCTTTACCTTACAAAACTTCTTAGAAAACAATATTAACATAATAGCAGTTATTTTATCTCGGAATCGGGCGATGTTATTTAAGTTTCTCTTAGATTCGAGCAAGGAAATGTGCAATTCGAAATGCCTCTGAAGCCGTTAAGAGAAACTTTTAACTACCTCCAAAGAAAAAAAAATAACATACGTGACATCATTAAAAAATACAAGCTTACACAAAAAAATTCGAACGGCACGCAATCTCGTAGAATTTTAAAGCACCAGTGAGCCTACTGTTTCATCTTTGGTTTTAGTAAGCAACTGTGAGCTTGGAACTGCATAGGAAGCCTTTAAGAAAAATTTAAAACTACAATCAAACTTCAAGCAGTCAAGACTCATCTCAAGAAAACCTAAAAGAAATTCGTCTCAACCAAGTTACTCGAACTTCTCCCAGTGAAGACTCAATTCAAGAAAATCCTACCTAAGCAGATTTCTATTCATGAAACGCTGCCATTAAAATAAAATGTTGAACTATTATTCATGATTTTTATTTAATCGAGTGCAGTTCTTATGTAAGTAGGAAAGAAATATATTGATTGTATATAAATTATGGAACGGTCTGGCAGCTCAAGTATAATTAGTGGGAGAAAAAGTGGTTACTGCGCTAGCTCTCAAAAAATTCTGGCTACGAGCCCGGGTTCAAATCCCGGAGGGTGCAAGAATTTTTAAGAACTACGCCGGGGCGTTCTGTGGCTCGGATTCTACCTTAAATTTTAAGTTCCAGAGGAAAGGAACTGGCCTCCTTCTGGAGGATCCAACCAACCTTCTGGTTAGGTTTTTATACTCTCTATATATTTAATCTATCCAATCGAAATATGAGCAACTCTTGTAAATAGATAAAAATAAATTCTCACAAACTTCTCTAAGGATTATGATGAAATCTTGTATACTGAACAGAAATGGAAAGATGCCGAGCGAAGATCGGTCATCCAGGTACATCTGATACATGACGAGAATATTATTTGGTTGTATATAAAATGAAACAATTACAAAAATGTTTTGCTTATGTGCACTCATTATCGAGGAATGATGTTATATTCTGGGGAAAGTCCGCGCTAACTGTCAAATGCTTCAAATTGAAGAAAAAAAAATATTACAGTTGTCAAAGGTGTACAAAGCAGAATCTCGTGTAAACTTTATTCAGCAGGATGTCCACTCTGCCACTGCCCCATACCAAAAACCACAACATTCATAAAAAAAATATGAACACATCTGGGTACAGACTACAAGCAAGCAGAGACGTGGTCTCATTTAATACTAGACAGACACCAGATTTATATAGATCACAAACAAACACTACCCTCGTTCAGAAACAACCACTTCGTATGGGAATCGGATTGTTAATAATCTGGGTGTTTGGGGAAATTGCCACCGGAGCACGCGCTCCATTGCAATTTAATTTAATTTACTATGTTGGATCAAGTCAGTAAGACTAATAACAAATTCATTACTGCACCGAAGGAGTTCTTGCTCGACCACTGTTTTTTTATAGTGTTGGTGAGTATTTGCAAAACAAATGTTGGTCTTAAATCGCAGTCTTTATTATTAATGCAAATTTTGAAAAAATGTTATAAATAGTATATTAGTTATACATTTCCAATTATAATATGTTTTTTTGTCTGCATCAACCAGTTGGTATACGCAGTCATAATCCGAATGATTTTGTATGTGTAGGGCCCGTGCACAGATAGTTTTGACTTATCCAATATCATATGTTCTTTGTACTATCTTTGATGCTAAGGGGCCAATAAATACAAATACCTGTCATTTGTCATTGTATTATCGCCGCGGTATCCCAGTGCGAACCAGGTACTGGCTTTGATGTTGTCCTTTGTCTTTGTTATTGATTTTAAAGTATTCAACATAATATGTTTTCCAAACAATACAATTAACGCAGATTGCTACGGGAGTCGTTTCCAATCCACCTACAGACGTGACAGGTGTTACTCGGTTACGTTTTCTGCGTGGGTGACTTCTTAGAATCCTGTTGACTTTAGTACCATGTTTTGTCCAGTTACCCTGGAGCATCTCAGTCATTAAAAGAAAAGTTTTAGAGCTTATAGAAACTGAAGGATACTCTGAAGAAGACATCAGCAATGTTGAAGGACTGGAGTAAACTGGATTTACTTTAATCTTTCGTGACCGGAAACATACGTTTCTCAAACCAGTAACGAGTTATATCAAATGCTTCCTGAGTGCATAGGTTGTCGGAGTACGGGTGGCAAGACAATTGTGCGCACGAGCAGGTGTTTATAGATTGCGTTATTCTTCAGTCACAGTCTACATCATCTTCATGTATAAGACCCCACCTTGTTAGGTTGGTTTCAACGGGGCCCACACCTGTCCTAATGCGGTTGCGTGTTCTCAATACCTTTAGTGAGGACCAACTGGACACTTGCACTGTACCTGGGTAGTCGGGTGGTGCTTCATCCAGCGAGGTGTTCACGAACATTCTTCGTGATATGAAGGTCTTTTTTGAAACTCTCTCTTCGGTAATATTTCTACGCGAGGCAGGTAGATTTATCCAAGGAGATACACCCTATAATTAGTCTGCATGTCTCATTGAGTTATACCCGCGAGTTTCTTTAGATCGAGTCCTCACTTTTAGTCAGCATTTAACTAACACTGCAGACAAAGTGAAGACCTGTGTAAACCTTGTAAAGAGACTGGCTGGTACGTCATGGGGTACAGGCAATCAAGTTCTTCTAGGAGCAGTCCTTGGTTTGGCATTATCCGCAGCAGAATACTGTTGCTCTACATGGCTTGGTAGTGCTCATACTACCAAAGTTGACACCCAGCTTAACGCTGCTATGAGAACAGTGAGTGGTGTGATTAGGTCTACCACAGTATCCTGGCTGCCTGTACTTTCCAACATTCCTCACACCACATTTAAGAGGAAAATCGATATTGCTTAGGGAATTGCAAAGAGTGGAGGAAAACAACATGATTCCTCTACATGTTGACCTTCTTTACCTGCCTCGCACACGATTAAAATCGAGGAGACCTGCCTACATGGAAGCAGCCAAGCTTAGAATTAGCAACTTTAATTTGTATGAAGAATGGAGAAAGGAGTGGGAAGCCAACATCCCACACAACTGTGGGCTTATAATAGATGCGACAACATTTGTTCCAGGGTTGGACTTGCCTAGGCGTCTTTGGTGTCAACTGAATATATTTCGCACAGGTCACGGAGTGTGCAATGCAACCACACATGAGTGGGACGCGCTGTGTGACTGGTGGTATACAAACTGCTGACCACATTGTGATGGACTGTCCAGCAAGAAGACTGTCTCGAGGCCTTCTCACACTGCATCAAGCTGGACCAGCTGCCAGAATATGGCTATAGTTGTCTGATTAACATGTTTTTTGTTTGTAATTTGGCATACGATAATAATAATAAGAATAATAATGGAGTAAACTGGAAAATCTCTTATGTGTAGATGTGAAACAACTGCTCCATGTTTCAAACATATCCAGGAGTAAGTTACTGCTATAGCTTGTGCTAATGCTATGATCATAACAAAGATGCGAAAATCCAGATGCTTAAAAAAATGTCGACTGCCTCCTTGTGCGTTACAGGGCACTCGTGTATGAATGATGAAATTCTTACTAACGATTTCATCTCCAATGGCAAATGATAAGAGAAATGAAAATTTGGCAAGCTGTTAATTACTCTGGATAATGGTCCATCAAATCCTTGTGCTGAAAAACTAAACATGATATACAACAATTTCGAAGTGATGTTCCCACCGAAACCGACAGAAATTCTCCGACTAATAATCTAAGGACTTAAGAAAAATCAAGAGAATCTTTGCAGAAAGCATCGAAGAAAGTACCATTGTTTACTTAAAAATGTTGAATCTCAAGAAATTGTGTTACATGTTATTTGGTTGGTGGAATTCAGTTGACGAGACAAATTTAATGAATACACGGATTCAGCTGTGGGCTGTTGCAGCATAAACCAAATATGTGCCGAACTTTCTTGAATGAGATGAAGAATTAATATTGGATGAGGTGACAGATTCCAGGATTTGGGGACTGTAATAAATATGATGCAAGAGCGTGGCTAGAAAATTACAGTGATTGTTTAGGGTTTCTAATCTTGAGTGACTGCAGTTGTGAACTGTATTAGAATGACTCATGCTCCTCAGAACGTCACCAATGAAGACGACGCGAAGAATTTGTCAAGACTGGACCAACGGATGCTGCAGCTATCATTGCACTGGAGACTGATTGACAACCCGAGTGCAGTCCAGAGAAACATATTACCTCCGAGAAACCGAGGACGATATCCAAAATGAAGCAGAAGAAAATATAAGACATTTCTTAGCTGTACGTAAAATGATAAATTACCTAATATAACATTAACGATCCTCAAAGCCCGTCAAAAATGATGGATTTAACGGAGTGTTTAGGTAAATTATCTCATTGCAGTCGCTTAACGAAATAGAATTGTTATAAAATAAAGTTTAATGTAATTTCTTATCCCTTCTGCTGTAGCAAAAATTTTCAGTTGTCAGTTTGGTCCAGGTTGTATTTCAGCCTAACCACAATCACCGCTGATATTGCCGCTAGAACATCGAAGCTTCAATCACACGCGAATTAATATATTCCCTGCATTGCATGTCAATGACATCATGCATCGCGATGTAAACTTGGTCCAAAATCTTCACGTTTTCTTACATCTTTCTTCCTTATTATCTATGATGAAGATCGATGACACAGCTTCCATGCGGGTGAAATAATGACCCCCAGTGAAAACGAAGGATACCATAAATAAACCTTAACTGCTTACGTTACTCCACGTAATTTTAATTTTAATCGTGGTTTAGGCGTCATAGATCGCAATCAATTTGGAACATCTTTCATTCAAACCAAGTAATGATTTCAGTAAAAAAAAAAAAAAGCAAGTGATAGTTAATATGCCAATTTAAACGCAATACATACTATTCTTTCAGTATTCTGGAAATTCATTTCTTGACAACTGCTAAAACAAATAAAATTATTATAAAATAAAACCTAGTGTAATTCCTAGTGCGGTAGAAAAGTTTTCAGTTGCCTTCCTGGTCCAAGTTGCATTTCAACTTAACCACATACTAAGCTTCACTTGCTGCCAGTAAAACAATACTTCAATCACATGCATATTAATACATGTAATGTATCACAATTTAGTGGCAATAACGCATCGCGATATAAACTAAATAAAAAGTCTTCACGGGTACTTATATCTCCCTTTTTTGTTATCCTTGATTCAGATCGATATTACAATGATTTAATGGCTAATGCAGTTGAATATGGCTGAAACATGTCAACAGTAAAAGCAACGGAAATTAAAAAAATCTTATCAAATTACGTCATTCCAGCTAACATCAGATTTAATTGTAGTCTAGGCTGTATAGATTGCGATCAATGTGGAACAACTTTCGTTCAAACGAAGTAATGATTTAAGTAACAGAACGTTCATGGAAACAATTTAAGTTATTAAAAATATTAATTCACTCATGCCCTCTTCTTTAAAGCCAAGTGTCGATTATAATAACATTCTAATGATTGCTAAACGAAAATTCAAGGTTTTGTCTTACATATCTATGGCCAAACATTTTAACGAACACTTTTACCTCAAACGAATATTAAATAAATATAAGCAACTAAAAATTATTTTGTCGATTTAAACGGAATACGTACTTTTCTTTCAGTGTCCTGACAATTTATTTACTGATGCTTACCTAAATAGAACTGTTACTAAATTACGCGCAAACAAGAACAACATCTCTGGTCGTAAGTTGTGCAACGAAGGCGATAAGCTTGACGTCACAGCGTGACGTCACAGTGTGACGCCACCGCGTGACAGAACGTGACCAAATAAGCATTTTATAAGAAAAGATGGCAAACTAATTTTTAATATAGTTTTGTCTCAAATACTCAACTCTATACTGTGATTAAATGGATCAGTCCATTCTGGAGGTAATAAGTTTAAAGTAAAGATGTGAAAATCTAAATGACATAAATTCAGATCAAACAAGCTATCACAGTTTTGAACTAATAAAACTGTTTACTATGAACACTTAGTTTGTCATTCACATTGCTGCCTTAATACTGAAGCTATAACACGTAAACAATGAAACAGAGATTATTTTAGGATTACTAACTTTGTCTGCTGCTGGAAGAACTTTGGTGATATCTCCAAAGCATAATTCCCTTGCTGTTTCAGCGGCTACATTATGACAAACACACATCTGTTCAAAATGTTTCAGGGCCTCTCCATTATTGAGCACTAGTGAAATAGCTTCTCTGCCTTCATACAAATTCTTTGATTTCCCACACGACTGCAGTAGAAGACCACCTAAAACAAGAACCCATTGACACTAACAGCTGCCAATAACATATAATGGTAACATTTTACTATAAATATAACAAAACAAAATTCTATCACAGGTTTCCCCATGAAAGATAGCGATAAAGATAAATCAGACATCTATTACATGAACAACTTAAAGCAGAGGCCTTTCAAATCAATGCTGAAAATCCTTGCAACTTAACTCACCCTTTTCAGTGAGAGGCTATTAAACGCTTTCCTAATAACAAATAAGTTTCGCTCTCTTAAAGTAGATTCAAATAAGAACGGAGACTTTTTTCAACACAGCTGTCCTTCGACCGACAAGTGCACCTGCAGAAGACGGTGGAACACAACACAGGAGAACTGGTAGTTATCAACATCCACAGTACGCAGCCACTAGCCAGTTAAGATCAGCACGGTCCTCACTATCTTCGTCTTCTCGGGGATGTTTATCTTGAATCTTCATTTCATATTGTTTTCTTGGTAATCTGTGCTCTCCAGTTCTCCTAATATAAGATTTGGGTCTTTGCGTTCTCTATTATTTCCTGCATCAGTTGTTTTGTCACTATATACCTAACTGTATCTTTCCTTAACGTGTACATAGTTGAAATAACTGCTCGCCTGTTATTGAATTTTAATTGATTTGTCTGTTTCTGACTGATATCGCGATTCTTCACTGTCCAGCGTTCAGGAGCGAGAGTGATGAGGGGATGTATGAGAGAAGAAACGGAATTTGGTTACAAAACTTTTGTCAGACCATAGCTAGAATATGGTAGTGTAGTATGGGAGCCACCGTTTGAGTATCAAATACAGGAGTTGGAGAGGATGCAAAATATGGCTGTTACATTTGTTTCTGGAAATTACCGCAGAATGCAATCAGTGACGGATATGATAAAAGAGCTGGAATGGGATTCATTGGAAGACAGGAGGATGATGAAGAGGGTCATGGGAGTGTACAAGTCGTATATTGGTGATGGGGCATGGAAAGATATTGGTGTAACAATTAAAAGTAATGCATGGAAGGGAAAAGATGACCATGACCACAAGCTAATACTCGATTTCAGGCACAAGGGTGTGGGAAGATTCTCTGTTTTTGGTAAATATGTCAGGGACTGGAATAAATTTCCATGAGAAATAATGAATAATTTACCAAAACGTTGATAGAATTTAAAGTTAAACTTGCAGAGGGAAAATGTAGGAGGGTGCAGGAAAGGGGGAAGATGGGTGTGTGGAGAAATTGCCACCGGAGCGTGCGCTCCATTGCTATTTTAATTAAATTAAATTAAATACTTGAGTGTGGGAACACATGACGTCTCGTAAATCATACACTTACTTTTTTTACTTTTACTTTTTGTTCCATACTAGGCTTTTGAAACATCTTTCTTCCTCTTTTCAATTATATTAATGTTCCATCCACTTTTCCGCGTCAATACTTCGTAGGCTTTAAAACTTCTTAAACTTTTCTTCTGTGATCAGTATTCCCCTTACTAGTCTCTTATTCTTTCCGTTATATTAACATTTCTTCGTATTAATCTTCATTCAAGCTTGAACCTAAAGTTCTGTAACCGCCAATGGAATCCTTTTCTCTATTCCTTCAGATCATTAATTCACCTCTTCACGGCTTTCTTCTCTCATTCATTCTGACACCTCTCGATCGTTTCACCCCAGACCAAGGTGTCAGTGCACCTCCTTGTTTAGACTCATTTCTCTGTTCTCACTTTCTTTCACACCCCTCTGTCACTCGGCTTTTTGTTTCTTTTGAAGTCACTCTCTTTCCTGTAGTCTCTCATACCTTTCTTCTGTGTACAAAATCATATGCTTTCTCAGTATCCAGGAAGACCATCAAAAGATTGACAGATGATTCGTTATTTTTGTATGCCACTTGTTGAACTCCGATAAAAACTTCTAAGGAACACAACATATTTATGGTTAATATATTCAGTGGTGGATCCAGGATTTTGGCTTGGGGGGACTTGAGCGGATTTTGTTTGGGGGGGGGGCCTTGAGCGGATTTTGGCTCAGTAGAGCAAAATAAATAAACAAATAGAAAAGGTCTCCAAAATTACGATACGATGTCGTAGGTGGGATACTTTGGGGGGGGGGGGGGCTTCAGCACCTTACCCCCTCCCCTGGATCCACCACTGAATATGTTTATTAATACTACACGTTTCCCACGATAGTGACAAAAATCCCAAAGATTAATGATGTTCTATCCGAGAAGAGATGACACTCGCTTTGTAACGGTTCATACTCTGTTCATTATTCCTTTGAATTCTTTGGATCTTGCCACCATGAAGTAAAAAAAAACTACATTCGTTGCAGTGTCCTATGGTTGTAATTTTTTGAGTGTGTCAAAAAAAAAAACAAGCTTAAATTAACACACACACAGTACGCTTTTAACAATGCGGTGTACAGTATTAGTTCCGATCTAGCGGGGGACAAACCATTGCGATTGCCCCAGCCGGCAGCGGGGAGGCGGCAAATTGGTGTTTGAAGCGCGGCAATTAATTTTTTTTAGCTAACTACAATTACGATTTTTAAATTAATCTTATATATAAATAGACGTGTGTTTTCCTATATTTCTCTTTCCTGCCACAACTACATAGCATAGTTTGTGTGTGGTAGTAGAATCGTGTCTCATGTCGTGCACTATGGCTGTTAGATGTCGGTTGCTATGGGGGTGTGGGAGATATGGGGGTTGGAAGTGGTCGACCTGCGTCAGTTCCATATTTCTGCCAAGGACGCATGTGTCATGGTGTATCACTTTTCAGCGAAAACTATCTAGCGCAGTTCACTGGCGTTTGTGTGTGGTAATAACAGAGTCACCTTTCAATCACAACGTTGGCAGAATTTCAGTAACTGTGGGAGTGTGGGAGATATGGTGGTTGAAATTAGCCGATCAAGGATATTTTCGTATTTCGACGAAAGACATGTGTCTTCCCATATGTCACTTTTCTGCCACAACTACATACCATAGAGCATTGGTGTTTGTGTGTGGTAGTTGTATCATGTCTGCTGTCGTGCACTATGGTTGATAGATGTCGGTAGCTATGGGGGTGTGGGAGATATGGGGGTTGAAACTGGTCGAACTGCAGTACTTTCAAATTTCTACCAAAAACGTATCTGTCCCTGTGTATCACTTTTCAGCCAAAACTATGAAGCGCAGATCACTGAATCACAACGTTGGCCGAATTTCGGTAACTTTGGGAGTGTGGGAGATAAGGTGGTTGAAAGTGGTCGATCAAGGATATTTTCGTATTTCGTCCAAGGTCTTGTGTGTCCGTAAATTTTACTTTGCTGCCTGAACTACATAGCGCTAAAGACTGGCATTTATATGTGGTAATAGCATCGAGTCTCCCATCGTGCACTGTGGTTGTTAGATGTCGGTAGCTGTCAATCCAAATTCTTTACAAACACGAACGAAGTCATGGGTACCAGCTAGTACTCTTCATAAAGAAAGATCGTTTGTAAAAAATTATTGCTGTTGTAATGCCAGGAACTACTGACAACTAGAGCACCAAAAACACTGTCATACGGAAAATTGGACTAGTAAAACTATAAATACAAACAGTTATTTTGAATATGGATCTGGAAGTAGATTCCAATCATTTTATTAATTTGTAAGTAGAAGTCATTAGTCCAAATCTGATCTGTCAAACAGTATATCTAAAACGTAACTTTGGTACTAAAACACAATAACATTTGTCTTAAGAATGGTCAACAAATTTTACTCACCAAGAACAGTTATCAATTCAACTAAATCTTCTGGACCATTTCCCTTCAGGCATTCAATGGCTTCCTCTACTTCTAAAGCATTTCCAACTGTTTTACCAATAGGTGTATCCATCATTGATAGTATGGCATGAGTATTTAGCCCAAGATCTGCAGAGATTTTTATCTGTAGAACAGAAATAGGTTATCTTAATACTCACAAAATTTATTATTTATTCATCGTATGGTCATTCACAAAATAATTTTATTATATTACTAGATACTACTAGATTACATGTACTATATTTTTTCCTTTAATTTTGTTTAATTAAAATAGCCAATAATGTTTTTGCAAAGCAAACATTATATTGATTCGTATCTAATATTGTTCTACTATTTTGAAACAATTATCCATAATAGGAGACTAAGTTTAACTGGAATGATTTATAACATATACCGCAGCTCATAGTTATTATTACAATTAATTGAGATGTAGTTTAAACCAGAATATCAGTTTCTAAGAAAAAATATTTTTTAAAAATTATGCATTTATCAGCGATTCCCTTCATAAATTATGTTAGTCACATTCACACTCACATATCAAAATGTTATGTGGGTGAGCACAGTACCCGTCGTGTTTTAATTAATCTGTAGTGCTGTAGTTGGACTTTATTTAATACTAGCATAGTACCCGGGGTTGCCCAGCTCAGCTAGAGTTGTTTTGTTCGTACACTATTTTTAGTCTCTCAGTGAGAAACATAAGTACCAAGTTTCATTGAGTTCGCTTAAGCTATTTTTGGGATTAAAGCAAAACTAGATTCACCGCACCCTACCCAGAAACGGTACACTATTTTTATTCGTCCGATGAGAAACATTTATACCAAGTTTCATTAATTAGGCACCAGCCACTTCCGAAATTAAACTAAAGGTCGAATTAGCCGCACAGTTCCCAGAACGGAGAGGGTCGGATGTTGCGATACGGAATCTCATTTTTCCATTTGGTTAAGGTTGTATTTCAACCCAGTCAAGCACATTCCCCAATGTTACTGTTTGAAAATTGTAACATATTACGTACGCACTTTAATGCATGACACATACATATATCTGTATCTGGAATGTATCTGTTTGTTCCGGCAAAACGATTTGGCAGCTTCTAATCTCAATTAAATCTGACTTTTCTTAAGACGTTACAATATCTGGCATAACCTGAAAACTGCTGAATCGAATTTGTCATGGTTTTCATTATGCCATCTCATCTGTCACTGGACCAGAAAATTGTCGTCTGATGGTCAAAATTAAAATCTGTTCCACACTTTTACAATTGAATATCCAGCTGAAGCTTATAAATCATGAAGATGTTTATTTTATAAATAATGATATTTTCCAGAAGTGACATTTCCCAGAAGCGTTAAGTTCAAGACATAAATAATACTATTATTTTTATTTATTTTTTGCTGTCATTACTCTTTCGACTGGTTTGATGCAACCCACCATCCCTTCCTATCATGTGCTAACCTCTTCATTTCTACATACCCCTTACAGCCCACGTCCTCAATTATCTGCTTCTTATATTCTAATCTCTGTCTTCCTCTACAGTTCTTACCTTCGACTGTTCCCTCCACTAACAAATTAACCAATCCAGCATGTCTCAAAATATACTGTCTCTTATTTCTGTAAGACTCTTCCACAAACTTATTTCTTCACCCATCATTTCAAAAACTCGTTCATTTCGTACTTTATCCGTCCACTTAATTTTCAGCATTCTTCTATAGCACCTCATTTCAAATTCTTCAATTTCCCCTCTTTTTGGTGTTCCTAAAATCCATGCATCATTACCAAAAAGTGCTGTGCTTCACATATAGAGTTTTCAAAAGTTCTTTCTAAATCCTAGATCAATATTTGAAACTAATATATTTCTCTTTTTCATGAAGGCTCTTTTTACTAGTGCTATTCTGTTTTTAACATCATTCGTGCTTCGGCCATCAGTTGTAACTTTACTTCCCAAGTAACAGAATTCACTTGCGTCTTCTATTGCATCCGATCATACTTAATTATTTAATCTACTATTATTCCTATCATTTCTGCTAAATTTTATCACTATTGTCTTGCTCTGGTTTATATTTAGTCCAAAATTTTCCTTAAATATTTTATTCATAACATTCAGTAACTTCTCAATATCCTCAGCCTGTTCTGCTAACAAGACAATGCCATCAGCAAATCGTAGCATACTGATTTGTTTCTCTTTGAACACTTTTTCCACATTCAGATTTTTCTTTCACTTCCTTTATTGCTTCATTTACATACAAGTTGAGTATTTACGGGGATAGACTACAATATTGTCTCACACAGTTTTTAACTGATGCATGTCTCACATGATTCTCTGCTTTTATTACTTTATATATAGCAACTTGATTCTATACGTATTATAGAGTATTCATCTATCTCGATATTTTAGGTCACTTCTTTAATATTTTGAACATCTTGTCCCATTTCATATTATTAAAAGATTTTTCTAAATGAACAAACACCATAAAATTATTTTTGTTTTTCTTGATCCACCTTCAAGTGTCGCGGGTTCGCGTATTCTAAGGTATGGGGTATAGATTTGAAGCCTTTATTCAAATTCATAGTATCTCCGATTCACATCCAGTTGTACTACCATGCTCATATTAATCCGAACGACCTGAATTGCACATCGCTACATTTCATCCTGGGACTTATTCAACCCATTATACACATCTACCAAGACAGTACTATACCCGGTAGGTGGTACATTCATGTTAATATCCAAAATTGAGACTCACCCACCTCACAAAAAAACGTGACATATTTTAACATATTCGTTATAGAAACGAAAATATGGATTGTATTTCGTTAATAAAAGAGTTGTGCAGACATTGAAAGCACTTCATTTTAGTTTTTTAAAACATTCAAGAGAAATTACGTGTCCATACAGAACATTAAAAGTTAACATTTTCAAACAAAAAGTTAATTTTGAAGAAACGCTAGCGTCAAAAGAAAGGAAGACGTTATACCGATCATCTTTCACTTAAAATAACTGACTATTAATGATAAAATCAATATTTGCCATGTAAAGATAGTTTTAGGTGAGTGCGTTGACAAATAATTGCAGATTTTTGAAGTTAGTTAATTTTGCGGTGTGCTATGAAGACATGTTGTTCCCTTATTCCACATTTAAAATTATTTTAGAAACATACGGAAAAAATTATAACTAAATGACTGTTGTCGGTGACATGAGATGTCGTCAACGCATTCTGAGTTGACAGTATTTTAGCGTCAAAAAAAACTAATTTTCACCTACCATTAATAACGAAAGCTGCTTAAGGCGAAATGAACACTCTTTTCAAAACAAAAACAAAACATGATGAGGGGTCAGTAGTTGAAGGCACAATTTCACAAATTGTTGTCACCTTTGTGGTTTTAGTGGTGTTTCATAAACAGGCAAAGAACAAAAATCTAATACGCCTTTTTAGCTATAGCAATATTCTGTGGGTGGTGCTGTTAAAACTCAAACGACAGGTGAAACGTTGGTTTGATGTTCTTACCGAAAACGTTATTGGTAAGTATCCAAGGACGTGGATTTAAAACATTTGGTAATTAACGAACTGCTGCGATTGCTAGCGGACACGTTTGAAATCATTAGTTTATTTCGCGATTTATACGCTTTTTGCTACTTGAAGTTATTATAGTAGGCCAACTTTTCACTCCATTCTGATGTTAATACTATGGTGAACTCTTCCGACAGTAGTCCGTAAAGAACCTGCACTGATTTGAGGGGTGAAATTGTTTAGAAGCTGATACTAATCAATAATGAATGACAATGAACGATTGTTTCTATATTTTGTAACTGTTGTTTATGAGACATATAGTTTCGAGGAATACACAGGAAACTGGGAACAAGGAAACGTAATGCTGGCCAATATGTGTATAACAGTAGTTGACCCCTCTGCTGCGGTCTTGGTAGGACTCATCCGCTGCTACTGTAGGCATCGCGGGTGCCGACCCGGAAGAATGGTGGTTAGCGCTCGGGTAGTTCCTGGAGCAGACGGTTCGATTCCAGCCTCGGACATAAGTGATTTTCATGAACTGTTACGTTCTTCTTGTGTTTAATGTACTGTGGATCACTAAAATCACAACATACACCAACTGAGAAGCTAAAATAATGGAGAGGCTGCACGTATCGATAAACTTACACAAATGCTTTCTTGGTTTATTTTTTACCAATTCAGTCTTTAAATGAATGTTATATTTTTTAAATGTCACGGAAAAGATTATTTACCAAGGATTGTAAAGGAATCCGGCCACGGTATTCAAGTATGAACTAGTCCACTGTTAGCCTGAAATTATTTCGTTAATCCTCTGAAATCCAAAACATGGATTTTGTTGACCGTGACATACACAAAATTACTGACAAATATACTTGAAAGTGGACATCCAAAATGTCAGTGCCAACAGAACTGGTAAAAATTTCAATGATTTCATGAAAAGAAGTACAGCTTCCAAGGCTTACTTTTAACTTAGATAGAAAGGCAAGCCAAAGTTTCGATACGATAAAACTAGTTTTCGTAGCAGTTACTGATTCAAAATGCTATTCAGGCATCCTATCAGAAGAAATTGTTCTACTGTCATTGTTGTATACAACTAAGTAAGTGACGTTAAGAGCAAAGTTATAGTCAGAACGGATAAACTTCTTGATCATAAAAATCTAACAATTTCCGTCAAATCGCTTAAATCAGTTAATGGTGATCTGTTACTGTGATCTTAACTGTCTCCTGTAGCACGCTTATTACTGAAAGAAAATTATTGATTTATGTTCACCAATCTAATCTATGTATCAACTAATTTGCTGTCATCACAGCTATAGAAGGATGGAGTTCAATACTGTGAAGACGTAACAATGTTTTTAATTGGTTAGGGCTTTACTACTAGTCGATTTCAAGGTCATTAGGGCACGGAGAACGCTGGGGAAAGTAACGCCAATTATCGCAACCATGGTAAATCGGGAAACACGTCGCGGCATTCGCTTGGAGTAACTTCGGAAAACCAAGGAAAACCGAAGTCAGGACAATCGGACCGGTGATCCAACATGCGAATTTCCGAATTCCAGTCTCGAGCGTTAACCACTCACCCAACAAGTTCGGTAACACAACAACCCCAAAATACCTTCCCAAAGAAGAAACGGTTATACGTGGATCTCAAGTTTCATTAAGTCTGAGTAACGGTCTCCAGTAAGCTGTTGAACCAAAAAATAGTGTCAAAATACTAAAATACAACAGCGATGAATGAGGACGAATTTTACGTAAGGATCTGAAATAATTTAATATTTCGAATATTGAAAATTATGAGTCAGCTGAAAAGGAGACCCTGCGATCAAGAACTTCACTGCAAACTGTTCCAAATTTTTATAGTTTAGCGCTGTTATTCTCTGCAGTTGGTTTGTAGAATAGCTGTTATAGTTGAAGGAGGAAATTGTAACTTTACGCAGAGCATTTGACCACTCGGAACTTGCTTTCCATTTAAAGCAGAGGGTCTGGCTGCGAGTAATATTATAACGTCTATAAGCTGAGTAATGATAAAAAGCTACATTATCACCTGTTTAAAAAAGTTTTCTCACTGATAGGAAGCTATTATTTGACTTCCGTAATTGCTGCGGATGATTCTTTTCAAACATTTCTAGGACTCATTTTCAGTGATATTTCATTGTATGTGGTCAAGATGATGTTTCGCATTGTGGTTGATAACTTCCCTGAGTTTAACAGAATTCATTTTACATAGGCCATATCAAAACTGATTACATCCTTCTGCTCCGTAAAAGTTTTTCATCGCAACAAAACTAAGTTCTGTGAATAGAAACTTAGAACGCGTCGCTACGAACGTGAAAGTAGGTATTTAAATAATCTCCCGGTACGTGGCTTCTCACGAAACGTAGCCCACTTCTGCAAGATTTTAACTCAGCTGTCTTGTATTTAGGCAACATTAATCAAGCAATGTATTTACTGCAACTTGTCAGTTCCTTTCCTCCATTTTTCCATGTGTTTGTTTCATTAAAAAAAAAATCCATCTTGTTTAACATATGCTGATGCGTATATCCGTAAAAAATTTCTCAGCAGGTAGAAGAATAAAAAATCCTGTTCCAGTGCCATAAGCATATCTGTCGTTTTCGCGTGAGACATTGCAAGGAACGGTAGTCATTCCACTAATATTTGTGACAGTCGGGCATTTAAACGTATGATTGTGGTCAGCTGCAGGGCTGAGAGATTTTAAGTCTCAAAACTACCTGCGTTCTACTTCAGTAATCGCAGTGAAAGCTCACACTTTCGTTGAATCATAAGAGACACGAATATTGGTCAATTTTTACTTACTAGAAAATATAAATTAAAAATTGGTCAGTTGCTAGTTTGGTTTATAGTGTATCAACATAAGGAGAAAGTCGTTCAGAATGAATTAACTGATCAGTAGTTTCGTAAATACAGCGAGAAATTAGATTTTTTTTCTGATTTTTACAAAAGCTTAGTAGAAATCGGCAAATAAAAATGTAAACATTTTAAACGTCACTGGTTTCATTTCATCTGTAAGAAGATTATGCCAAGAAAATTTTTCTTCGGTCTGCCAATAAGATCTTTATTATTTTTTCCCATCCCATGTTTTTCAAAAATTAAAACTAAATTAAGGTTATAAATAACGTTCGCAATCACAAATATTAAAGAACGAATTATTTCCCGACGTTGGCCATAAATACAATTCTCTCGGGTGACAAGCTGAGTGAACAAGTGTTTCCCTACTTCGTTGGAAAATGGTGGCGTTTTTATCGCCGTAATATATAATGGAAACTCTTTGTTCACTCCGCTTGTCATGCGAGGGGATTATTATATCGAAGTTTAAGGGTTCAGACTGATAGACAAAGAAACAGACAGTGTAAGTTAGGGCGTTGGCATGTGTGTGTGTTTCTTTAATTGATCTGATCGTTATGTATTATCTATATTGTGTTGAAAAACAAATGTTTGTAGTTATGCAGATGATGGAAACGTGATTACTCGTGGCCAAGCAGTATGATTTAAAACGTGTGGTGCAATTAAAATGAAAAATAGGAAAAAAGTAGAAACAAGCTTCGGCAATAACCAGATTCAGTTAGCTCAATATTTCGACTGGACTTGTCTGCACCAAGCAGAAATTATCAAGCCTGAATGGACAGCATAGGCACTGTTTACACATTGTGTTTATGAGCTTCCTTCCTCATTCGAACTTGACTGTAAGCTTAATGAGAGATTTCCATCTGCAGTTTTCTGACACTAGCTTGAGGTGTTCTGAATGTTAAAACTTTTAGATTTGTATATTTCTTACTATTTTGTTGTTGAGACGCATTATAACGTATTTTTGCTGTCAAGTTTATGAAGATAAAACCTACCAGCCTTTCTGCCAGTCGTTAATTGCCTTTTAGCAGACGTCTTATTCTAGGTCCGTAGACTTTCAAATCCTAAATAAACCCTGCCGGTTGGAAAAGATTTCTCGCTAGCATTTGCAAATAACCCTATCGTCAGCTATTGTTGTACGGTTCCCTTTTCCATTTTTCATTGCCGAAGGGCTATTCTTTGTTCTATTGATCATTTAAATCCGTGGTAACTGTTTCCATGATTACGTACTATATGAATACCCATTTTAATGTAATGCAGTTATTTGACCCAAATCCTTATCAGTCACTGATATCATTGCTTTCATCTAATGATTTTTCAGATGATTTAAAAACATCAAGTATTAAGTTCACGATCCTGAATCTTTAAGCAGTGAATGTGATAGAACTGTTTGTGATATTGTGAATGTTGGTCTAACAATAAGATGTCGCGATCGATAATAAGACAAAAACTTATTAGAGAGATTTTATGAAGTGTCATTAGGTTTATATTTAGAATTTATTACAAAGTTAGAATGCAAGGCAGACACACTGTTAACGCATTCGGTTTATTCCGATAAAGAACTTTCCTTCCTCTATCAAATTCGACTGCACAGCTGAAACAACGATTTCCTTCTGCAATATTCTGATGCTAGGAAGTTCCATATAGGATGGTTTGTTTACCGACTGGATGAGAAAGCCCGCATAGCCGGCTGTATGGTCTAGCGGTGAAGGTTCCCGGCTACTAACTGTGCGGTCGTAGGTTCGAAACTATGTTGGGTGATTTTTTTTTTCCTTTCGTTTTCAAACCATTCCAACATACCCACTCTTACATATAACATATGTAATTTCTGTAATAAACAATTAATAAAAATTAACACATCAGACAAAAAAAACCTATTTCTATTAAATCTTGCTGAATAAAATCTTCCCTAACTGTAAGCACAGGGCTATAAAAAGATTCATCTCTTAAATTAACTCCTCATAACTAACGATTTCTAGCACACTCATCTCTGAAATTTTTGAAAGAGTGACTATTTTCAAAGAACATACCAGATATAACTTTTTTTTAGCTTATGGCTTTACGCCTCGTCGACGTCGAGGTGACGGACTGGGGACAAGGAACGGAAGGACTTCGGCCATGGTCTTTTAAAACATCCATCCCAGCATTCATCTAGAGTGATTTGGGGAAACCATGGAAAACACAAATCTGGATGGCCGTACAAGGAGTTGCATCTGTAGCCTCCAGAATGCGAGGCCAGAGTGTCACTGCTTATCCCATCACACTCAGTCATTACAATCTGTCACAATGTTTAAAAAAACTGCTTCGGTTAAAAAGGTGATTATATAGAAAAAAAGATAATTTTCAGCATTTAAAATGATGAATATATTACAGAAAATAAATTGATTTTGTATCTATAATTGGTTTGGTCACCTTACTTTTGGGATTTTCTTCGTACAATCAACATGGATTCCAGCTGTATTTTTATATATCAGCCTGATTATTTAAGTTGGATAACTGAAGACAAACCAATAAACTTTTAAACTAATGTGCTGATGATAAATTATTTAGTTTGCGTGTTATAGAGGCCGGTAAGAGGAAATTTAAGATTTATTTCCTCATACAGCGTTGTCAAATTTCCTGCTACGTTGTCAGATTGACGGTTTTCTAGCAGTGCTGAAGAGATTTCCGTGTTCAGGGACTAATGTCTCATAGCTAGTAGACATTATCAAAAGTAAAGACACATTTCCGTTTTCCTCCTGTTTGACCTATTATACCTTTATATAATTGATTTCATCCTTTATAACAGTTTGATTCTTTATACAGATTGTCAATATCCATTTAATCACGAAATTTTCTTTCTTTATATATCTTTACTTCGCTTACATGACGGACGGGGCCTTCGTCCTGTAAGTTGTCGCAGCTCTGTGGTAAAGCCGTGGTGTGGTGATCCAACGGTCGTGAGTTCGATCCAGCTTCAAGTTGTATATTTTTCGTTCTTTATTTCCATTTCACTTGTTGATAAATACATAGCATATATGTGTAAAACATAAAGTGTCTACATATGGGTAATAATTATGTTTTACAGAGAATGGTTTAAAAATAATTTCTGATCTCAAATGTCATCAAGACTGAACAAGGAAATACTTGTCATTCTTCCTTAAATTGGCTTTAAGAAAGTTCTTTCTGTGTCCATTGGCAAGTGGCAGTTCTATTCCTACCATATAGTTTTCTAGACTCGCCTCTAGCGTGAAAAGTTCACAAACAATACAGTCGCCATACAATTTGTTAAGCTACTATCATCCTGGAATTATTTATAACCGGCAAAGTGTCGAGGAGTATTGTAGTTAAAAAATCACGAATCTGAACCGCGAAACAGTCTTTGTAAACTGGAAAATACTTTCCTTTGGTTTCTATGAATCCTTGAAAATTAACCCTGCTCTTAATTTAAGAAATTATAATTGAATGATACATTTCTAATTTCGTCCATTTTTAATTTTAAAATAATTTGGTCCTATCTGGCAGTATTGCGGAACGAATTACAAACAGCAAAAGCACTTATTTATAATCAATTAGAATTTTTGGTTAATGGACAAACACGGGAATAATCATCATGTTCGAGGAGGTAGATTTTTTTGTATTACGAAATTACAGAAACAATCACAAAGAGATTATTTCTGAAAAATGTGTTTGCAAGACAGATTGAATGAAACTGTCTTCCTTAGCTGCGTTGTATACACTCTGACGAGGAAGGAAGTACCATTAGCACCATGGTCCTGCGTTTAGCGTTCGAGGTTTCTGAACGGACGGTTCTTAGTTCGAATCCAAGTATTTCAAATTTTTTTAAATTTATTTTTATTCCCTTTATAAACGTTCCGAACCTACACATAGCTTATGCGAAGAATATATCCTTGATTCTTTCCTAACTGCGTCAGGGAATAACATACTCGAAACTGAAAGTGTCAAATGTTTCTCAACCAGCAGTCAACGTAAATATGAACGGTTGTGTGGCGGCAACAGGGAAAGAAAACTACTCGGGATTCTAGCCGCGACGAAATCACATTGTCTGTCCCTTATCAAACGGCTCTCATGTTTCCAGTGGCGGATCCAGGATTTTGGTTTGGGAGAACCTTGAGTGGATTTTGAATTTGGGGGGGGGGGAGGGTAGGGAGGAGATCTGCCACTGTATGTTTCCAAAATAATTATATTACTTTAGAGCGATACTAGCTGACCCGGCAAACGTTGTTTTGCCATATAAATAACTTTCAAGTAATTTATAGTGTATACAAAAAATAGCTTACTTATTGTAAGTATGTATGTATGTAAGAATGTGTATATTGTATGTATGTAAGAATGTGGTATATGCCTGAAATATGCATGGAGCGCTGTGAACGATGAGGGAATATAAAAATAACAAAACGTCTACATTTTTTGCCGCTAAAATTGCTCTTTCTGCAAGCCACTCATGATTTATGTACTGTGTGTGTACATCGGGAAATATTTGTTCAATGAGAGTATCTTGCGAATCAGCGATTGTGAAGAAATCGGTCGGTAATTTTACGTATCCAGTTTCATCTATAGCAACTTTTCCATCACCGATATCTAAGAGTTGTTTTGAAAATGTTCCAGCTGATGTATCTTGAAGCATTTGAACGCGCATATTTACTTTTAGCTGTAATTTTTCAACATTACGCCACAATGGAGATGATTTTAAGCAAGCGTTGTACTCGTCAGCGTATGTTGAACGTGGAATGACTGGAAGTGTTTGTCTGAAATCACCTGAAAGGACCAATAGAGTTCCGCCAAATAGTTTGTTGTTGTTTTTAATATCTTTCAATGTCCTGTTCAACGCCTCAAGCGAATGTTTGTGTGCCATAGTACATTCATCCCAGATGATAATTTTACACCGTTTCAGCACGGTGGCCATGGACGATTGTTTCTTAATGTTGCATACTGCGTCAGGGTTATTCTGAATATTTAGTGGCAGCTTAAATACTGAATGAGCTGTTCTGCCTCCATCCAATAAAGTTGCTGCAATGCCCGATGATGCAACGGCCAATGCGATGCCATTATTTGATCGTATTTCAGCAAGAATTATCGAAATAACGAATGTTTTGCCAGTTCCACCCGGTGCATCCAAAAAGAATTACTAAAATGGCTATTAAAAAATAAGGGTTGATCGTAGAAGGGTGAAAATTTAGGATTGTATGTATTTTTGTATGTTGTATCATAAAAAAATAAAAAATAAAAATTTTGTCTAAAAAATAAAAAAAAAATTTAGGGGTGGACTACCCTTAACATTTAGGGGGATGAAAAATAGATGTTTGCCGATTCTCAGACGGCCAATGCGATGCCATTATTTGATCGTATTTCAGCAAGAATTATCGAAATAACGAATGTTTTGCCAGTTCCACCCGGTGCATCCAAAAAGAATTACTAAAATGGCTATTAAAAAATAAGGGTTGATCGTAGAAGCGTGAAAATTTAGGATTGTATGTATTTTTGTATGTTGTATCATAAAAAAATAAAAAATAAAAATTTTGTATAAAAAATAAAAAAAAAATTTAGGGGTGGACTACCCTTAACATTTAGGGGGATGAAAAATAGATGTTTGCCGATTCTCAGACGGCCAATGCGATGCCATTATTTGATCGTATTTCAGCAAGAATTATCGAAATAACGAATGTTTTGCCAGTTCCACCCGGTGCATCCAAAAAGAATTACTAAAATGGCTATTAAAAAATAAGGGTTGATCGTAGAAGGGTGAAAATTTAGGATTGTATGTATTTTTGTATGTTGTATCATAAAAAAATAAAAAATAAAAATTTTGTATAAAAAATAAAAAAAAATTTAGGGGTGGACTACCCTTAACATTTAGGGGGATGAAAAATATATGTTTGCCGATTCTCAGACCTACTTAATATGCTCACAAAATTTCATGAGAATCGGTCAAGCCGTTTCGGAGGAGTATGGGAACGAAAATTGTGACATGAGAATTTTATATATAAGATAATTATTATTAGTTTCAGAAACTAATAATTTTTTGTTGGAATTATTTATCTAATTCTGTAGGGTGACTATAATGTTTATGCATTATGTAAATACATAAGAGGAAATCGCAAAGAACTAATTATTGGTTCAATAAAAAATTAAACTACCATTGTCACTTAAAAATTTACAACCGGATTATTATCGTAGGACAAACATAAATTCTTTTATAACTGGTATAAGTAAAGAAAGTTCGTTGAGAATCGGGCTTATAAGCAGGAGTTCTAAAATTACCGGTTTTATTTTTTCGTTTTCTACAATGCTGTTAATGATTTTGGTAAACACTTACTTTCTGTGCTTTACAGCATTGCGATTTGATATATACAATGGTTAAATATTCATTACTTAATGAGGCATGAAATTTCCTGCGTTTTTTCCTTTGTTTGGAATTACTACAGTATAATAACATAAACAAACACTAGCATTTAGCGATGAATGGTGTTGCCACTAGCGTGATTGTTCTTTAGTCTCAGGTGTAAAGATGAACGTTCACGTTTCGTCACCCGTGATAATCGACTCCAAAATCACCTAAGCCTCAACAATTCAAACAAACACAGTCTACCGGTAAAATAAGGTTGATTGTGTCTAAAGACCGGAAGAACGAGCGTCGTGGGTGAGCGGTAACGCTCGGGACTTGTGTTCGGCAGGAGGCGGCTTCTAATCCCCGATCGGCCATCCAGATATGGGCCATCCATGCCTTCCTCAAATCACTCCAGACAAATGCTGAGATGATTCTTTTAGAAGGCCAGGGCCGAATTCCTTACCGAGAGGCGCGATAGGAGTAGTGGCAAGGATGTCGGTCATGCCCTTTTAAAGGAATAATTCCAGTTTTCATATGGAGTGATTTGGGGAAACCTTCAAAACCCCAGATCTGCATGACCGAACGAGGATTTCAGTCTATGACCTCCCGAATGTGAGGCCAGAGCGTCACCGCTTTTCTAAACCTTTAAATTAAAGAAAATAATTTAATGCTCAGGAGTCCTTACTTTTTGGATTGCCCTCGTATAATTAACGTGTATTCCCACCGTATTTTCAATTACCAGCAGTAATTTCCAGCATTATATAGTGAAATATATAAAATCTTTTGCTGAATGTGCTGCTCGTGTTGAATTATTACGTGTATTATTTTCGCGTTATAAAGGTATTCTTCTTGGTCGAAGGAAGTAGGAAAGTTAAGACTTTTCCCGGTCCCATGTTGCCACATTGGCTATCTACAACGTTGCCACGTCTTCTGATTACTGGCAGTGGTGTAGCAATTTTCCTATACCAGGAATCGTGTCTCATAGCTGGACGGTGTGAAGAGAGCAGACACATTGGCGAAATGAAAAAAAAAATTCCGTCCAGTTTGATCTAGAATATTTTTTTAAAACTTATTACTTCCGTAATAACAGTCTGATTCTTTATACAGATTACTTGAAATTTTGTATCTTTAAATACATATCTTTACTTTGGTTATATAATTAACGAGGTATTTCTGTATGTAGTTGAAGGTGGCTGAAGTGGTAACGCACTTGCTTCTCGATCATGGTGGTCATTGGGTTCGAACCCACGTTGTCCCAAACATTTTTCATTCATTATTTCCTTGCTGTAAAATATATATATTACATTTTTATTTGCCTATTTCTACTATGCTTTTGTAAAAATCAGAAAAAAATCTAATTTCTCGCTGCATTTACGAAACTACTGATCAGTTAATTCATTCTGAACGACTTTCTCCTTATGTTGATACACTATAAACCAAACTAGCAACTGACCAATTTTAATTTATATTTTCTAGTAAGTAAAAATTGACCAATATTCGTGTCTCTTATGATTCAACGAAAGTGTGAGCTTTCACTGCGATTACTGAAGTACGAACGCAGGTAGTTTTGAGACTTAAAATCTCTCAGCCCTGCAGCTGACCACAATCATACGTTTAAATGCCCGACTGTCACAAATATTAGTGGAATGACTACCGTTCCTTGCAATGTCTCACGCGAAAACGACAGATATGCTTATGGCACTGGAACAGGATTTTTTATTCTTCTACCTGCTGAGAATTTTTTTTAGGAATACAGTATACGCATCAGCATATGTTAAACAAGATGGATTTTTTTTAATGAAACAAACACATGGAAAAATGGAGGAAAGGAACTGACAAGTTGCAGTAAATACATTGCTTGATTAATGTTGCCTAAATACAAGACAGCTGAGTTAAAATCTTGCAGAAGTGGGCTACGTTTCGTGAGAAGCCACGTACCGGGAGATTATTTAAATACCTACTTTCACGTTCGTAGCGACGCGTTCTATGTTTCTATTCACAGAACTTAGTTTTGTTGCGATGAAAAACTTTTACGGAAGCAGAAGGATGTAATCAGTTTTGATATGGCCTATGTAAAATGAATTCTATTAAACTCAGGGAAGTTATCAACCACAATGCGAAACATCATCTTGACATATCTGAAATCTTAGTACACATACAATGAAATATCACTGAAAATGTGTCCTAGAAATGTTTGAAAAGAATCATCCGCAGCAATTACGGAAGTCAAATAATAGCTTCCTATCAGTGAGAAAACTTTTTTAAACAGGTGATAATGTAGCTTTTTATCATTACTCAGCTTATAGACGTTATAATATTACTCGCAGCCAGACCCTCTGCTTTAAATGGAAAGAAAGTTCCGAGTGGTCAAATGCTCTGCGTAAAGTTACAATTTCCTCCTTCAACTATTCTACAAACCAACTGCAGAGAATAACAGCGCTAAAATATAAAAATTTGGAACAGTTTTCAGTGAAGTTCTTGATCGCAGGGTCTCCTTTTCAGCTGACTCATAATTTTCAATATTCGAAATATTAAATTATTTCAGATCCTTACGTAAAATTCGTCCTCATTCATCGCTGTTGTATTTTAGTATTTTGACACTATTTTTTGGTTCAACAGCTTCAGTAATTCGATAAATTACTGGAGACCGTTACTCAGACTTAATAAAACTTGAGATCGACGTATAACCGTTTCTTCTTTGGGAAGGTATTTTGGGGTTGTTGTGTTACCGAACTTGTTGGCTGAGTGGTTAACGCTCGAGACTGGAATTCGGAAATTCGCATGTTGGATCACCGGGCCCGATTGTCCTGACTTCGGTTTTCCTTGGTTTTCCGAAGTTACTCCAAGCGAATGCCGCGACGTGTTTCCCGATTTACCATGGTTGCGATAATTGGCGTTACTTTCCCCAGCGTTCTCCGTGCCCTAATGACCATGAAATCGACTAGTAGTAAAGCCCTAACCAATTAAAAACATTGTTACGTCTTCACAGTATTGAACTCCATCCTTCTATAGCTGTGATGACAGCAAGTTAGTTGATACATAGATTAGATAGGTGAACATAAATCAATAATTTTCTTTCAGTAATAAGCGTGCTACAGGAGACAGTTAAGATCACAGTAACAGATCACCATTAACTGATTTAAGCGATTTGACGGAAATTGTTAGATTTTTATGATCAAGAAGTTTATCCGTTCTGACTATAACTTTGCTCTTAACGTCACTTACTTAGTTGTATACAACAATGACAGTAGAACAATTTCTTCTGAGAGGATACCTGAATAGCATTTTCAATCAGTAAGTGCTACGAAAACTAGTTTTCGTATTGAAACTTTGGCTTGCCTTTCTATCTAAGTTAAAAGTAAGCCTTGGAAGCTGTACTTCTTTTCATGAAATCACTGAAATTTTTACCAGTTCTGTTGGCACTGACATTTTGGATGTCCACTTTCAAGTATATTTGTCAGTAATTTTGTGTATGTCACGGTCAACAAAATCCATGTTTTGGATTTCAAAGGGTTAGCGAAATAATTTCAGGCTAACAGTGGACTAGTTCATACTTGAATACCGTGGCCGGATTCCTTCACAATCCTTGTTAAATAATCTTTTCCGTGACATTTGAAAAATATAACATTCATTTAAAGACTGAATTGGTAAAAAATAAACCAAGAAAGCATTTGTGTAAGTTTATCGATACGTGCAGCCTCTCCATTATTTTAGCTTCTCAGTTGGTGTACTTGTATGTTGTGATTTTAGTGATCCACAGTACATTAAACACAAGAAGAACGTAACAATTCATGAAAATCACTTATATCCGAGGCTGGAATCGAACCGTCTGCTCCAGGAACTACCCGAGCACTAACCACCATTCTTCCGGGTCGGCACCCGCGATGCCTACAGTAGCAGCGGATGAGTCCTACCAAGACCGCAGCAGAGGGGTCAACTACTGTTATACACATATCGGCCAGCATTACGTTTCCTTGTTCCCAGTTTCCTGTGTATTCCTCGAAACTATATGTCTCATAAACAACAGTTACAAAATATAGAAACAATCGTTCATTGTCATTCATTATTGATTAGTATCAGCTTCTAAAATTTTCGCACTTGTTAAACTTCTGGTTGTATTCTGGGTTACCAGTTGACTGGTAACAATTTCACCCCTCAAATCAGTGCAGGTTCTTTACGGACTACTGTCGGAAGAGTTCACCATAGTATTAACATCAGAATGGAGTGAAAAGTTGGCCTACTATAATAACTTCAAGTAGCAAAAAGCGTATAAATCGCGAAATAAACTAATGATTTCAAACGTGTCCGCTAGCAATCGAAGCAGTTCGTTAATTACCAAATGTTTTAAATCCACGTCCTTGGATACTTACCAATAACGTTTTCGGTAAGAACATCAAACCAACGTTTCACCTGTCGTTTGAGTTTTAACAGCACCACCCACAGAATATTGCTATAGCTAAAAAGGCGTATTAGATTTTTGTTCTTTGCCTGTTTATGAAACACCACTAAAACCACAAAGGTGACAACAATTTGTGAAATTGTGCCTTCAACTACTGACCCCTCATCATGTTTTGTTTTTGCTTTGAAAAGAGTGTTCATTTCGCCTTAAGCAGCTTTCGTTAATAATGGTAGGTGAAAATTAGTTTTTTTGACGCTAAAATACTGTCAACTCAGAATGCGTTGACGACATCTCATGTCACCGACAACAGTCATTTAGTTATAATTTTTTCCGTATGTTTCTAAAATAATTTTAAATGTGGTAATAAGGGAACAACATGTCTTCATAGCACACCGCAAAATTAACTAACTTCAAAAATCTGCAATTATTTGTCAACGCAGTCACCTAAAACTACCTTTACATGGCAAATATTGATTTTATCATTAATAGTCAGTTATTTTAAGTGAAAGATGATCGGTATAACGTCTTCCTTTCTTTTGACGCTAGCGTTTCTTCAAAATTAACTTTTTGTTTGAAAATGTTAACTTTTAATGTTCTGTATGGACACGTAATTTCTCTTGAATGTTTTAAAAAACTAAAATGAAGTGCTTTCAATGTCTGCACAACTCTTTTATTAACGAAATACAATCATAACGAATATGTTAAAATATGTCACGTTTTTTTTTGTGAGGTGGGTGAGTCTCAATTTTGGATATTAACATAAATGTACCACCTACCGGGTATAGTACTGTCTTGGTAGATGTGTGTAATGGGCTGAATAAGTCCCAGGATGAAATTTAGCGATGTGCAATTCAGGTCGTTCGGATTAATATGAGCATGGTAGTACCAGCGAGCCAGATCTCACGCTGCGGCAATGTTATCTTTTGTAACGAAACACGGAGGTCTCAGGTTGAGCACGTAGCAAGTCTCTGCTACCCACGCCTGTAACTCAGTACATAGCTTACGACCGCGTTATGCCAGTTTCCTATCGCAGGCTACGCCTCACTGAAATTTCAGCAGCCTGTATACCGCAGCAGTTTCCCGACTGTGTGGGAGTGCTTACTAGAGGGAACCCACAGCATATAGAATAGCTTTGTGAAGCTTATGTCAGCCTGGAAACCACCGGTCCCCACTACTCGCACTATAACTCCGCCCTGACCATCTCTACTTAGTCCTAGTGAGCCAATTAACAGCACCTTTTATCCCCACCAGAATCCCTAATGAGTTTTCCTGTAGACTGGGAGCACACTGCTCTAGTCAGTCCATTTCCATCTCAGGACTCGACAACATCCAAGATCCTCCATGGACGCACCGTTCAATGCCATCACCTAACAGGTACTTAAAGCTTACTTGATCCACTGCTTGCCCGTTCGTCTTCATAACAGTATGTCCACCGCTAGATAGGAATCTACTGCATTATCATTTCGATAGGGTTTAATGTTCCTTGCCCTGTAATCAGTCTACCAATGAAATATAGCTAATATGTCAACCAATCAGTATAGCGCAACGTCAGTAATAGTTCACCAGTGGAAGACCAATCAATATTAACCAATTGGCATAAAGTATTTCTAGTGACAAATCATTCCTTTGATCAATGTAGCTAATAGTGTAACATGTACGCCGATCTGTCTTGAAGTGTAATAAACCAGTAGTTATTAACATGTGCTGTTGTCATTCCTAAGAGATAAGTCACCTCTCCGTAGATAAAGATGTATGAGAATATTGATGTAAATATTTAATGCTAATCAGTGAGATTACGCCGTGTCTATAGTTTCTCAGTAGCTAAGGCTCAGTTACTTCCTTGGCAATATGCCTGCAGACTACCCCCTAAGAGGTAGGCAGGTGCCCAAGGCGACCAATCACAGGTTCCTCTCTCCACACTGTCGAATTAAGTGTGAAATAAAAGGTCTCCGCTCGGCCTATCACACCCACGAGACACAAGTATTAACCTTAATGCCAGAATCGCTTTCATTTTAGCGCGTTTTTCCTAAATCGAGAGAAGAATTTGCAGAAATGGTAGACTTAGGTCTAAGAAGTAACTCTAAACTCGCACCTAATATGTCTGCTAGTGCCCTTTCCATTCTTCTGTATATTATTCTGGTCAGTAATTTTGAAGCATGTGATGTCTGACATATGGTGCGGTGATTCTCACATTTGTTGGCTTGTGCTTTCTTCGGAACTGTGGAGACGGCACTTTTATTACAATCAGTTGGAATTTTTCCTGTTTCATAACTTTTTGATATCAGGTTCAATAATATTTCGATTCCTTCTTCTTCTATGGATTTCAGAAATTCTGCAGGAATCTCATCAATTCCAACTGCCTTATTTGATTTCAAGTCATTCAAAGTTCTACCGAATTCTGTCCCGAAAACAAGATCTCCTAAATCATCAATGTCGACATCGCCCTGCTTTTCCATTACATTATTGTTCAAGTCATCCCTATCATTCAGATTCTCAATTTATTCTTTCCATCAGATAGCTCCATCTTCTGAATATAAAAGAGTTTTCCCTTCTGCAACTCTAATGTTTATACAGCTTTTCCTCAATTCTTCAAAATTCTGTTTCATCTTCCTGTATACCACATCTACTTAACCGAAGAGCATTTCCTCTTCTGTTTCTTCACACTTTTCTTGTGGCCATTATTCCTTCGATTTTTTTTTTTGCATTTCCTATTTATTTGATTTCTAAATAGTTGGTTTTGTTCTCTTCCTGCTTCATCCTTAGCATTTTTGTGCCTTCTCCTCTTATCCATCAGTTCCAAAATTTCTTCTGTGATCCAAGGTTTTCGGGTGGTTTGTTCCCTAACCCCTAATGTCTCCTTATCAATTTTCATTATTTATATCCTCAGTGCATTCTATTCGTCCTCAGTTGAGCTCCTCTTAGAGTTACTTCTTAGACTAAGTCTACCATTTCTGCAAATTCTCCTCTCGATTCAGATTGTTTAATGCTTAGTAAGGGCGCGTATATCACTAAACAGCGCATGTAGTATGTTCTGAATTCCAATTACCTATATATTAAACTGACGGTGCAGGTCCGTAAGAACTTTGGAACAGAAGAACTATTAGAAATTGAATGCATCATTCGTTGATTAGTTTACGGAACGAGAAATATTTTTTTTGGCTTCTTTAAATTTTAATGATTGTTGTCGAACCGAATTGTCTGTTCGATGTTCCATTTCGGTCGGTATATGATGTGTAATAATTTCTGAATAGTCAATTAAGTCACTAACAATGGATAATTATTTCAATTACTGAATAAAATTTGTTGTAATTTATCTGTCGCTGACTAATTGTTTGAAACATTAACTTTTCCGTAAGTGTCTAATTTATAAAAAATTGTACCTATTATTTCATACAATAATTTATTTAAAACTGAAGGTAGCGTTGTAAGCCAAGCGGATCTTCAGCAGCGCGCTAGGCAGCGAGGTGTAAACAAAATACTTTGTTCTCTCATCGACATCGCGGTGAGCGACCGCCTCGGCGTGCGCTGACTCGTTACTGACTGACAATGCTTTAGTTTCACATGAATGAAACATCTACCGCGACGGCGACCTTCATCTTCACCGCGACCTGCTCGGCACGTTTTCACCCTTACTCAACACTGTCCTTGCAGCTGGAAGGTTTCGTTACTCCTTTAACTACAGTCGACACAACCAGTGGCGTAGCTAGGTCAACAAGGGCCCCGGTGCAAAAAAATTATTTTGGGCCGTCAGGCCAGACGGGCGACCTTTTTTTTGCTTTGTGTGCTGGTAGGGCCCCTGAACTGAGGATGAGGGCCCTTGAATTATTCTTTAGGGGCCCCTGAGCAGTGGTTGGGGCCCCCCTGAGCACAGCGAGGGCGCTCTTAGTGAGGGGCTCCTGGCTCCTGTCTTCTCAGGGGCCCCTTAGACGACGGTAGAGCTAAAAAAAAAAGGTCGCCAGTTTGCCGTGAAGGCTCGTGGGCCCTCTAAACTGCGCTTGAGGGCCCCTAGACGTGCGCTTAGGGGCCCCTTGAGGTATGCTTGGGGGCCCCCTGAGCGTGAGGGCCCCAGTGCACTGCACCGCCTAGCCCCATAGTAGCTACGCCCCTGGACACAACCGTGACGGACGAGTAGTCTCGGAGGTCCCGCTTGCCTGTCGACTGCAGCCAGAGGACGGAAACCCATCATCCATTACAGTATATTCAGCTGTACTACGAGTATAATTAATATTGATATTAATGATCAACCCTTGCGATACGGTGCAGCAATCTTTAATGTGAAATACATAATTAAAACATAATAATAGCATGGTTTGTTTGATTAGTTTGTCGATAATTGCTATAAATGCTGTAGAATGAACTCGTGAGTTTATGTTAATACGCTTTCACAGTGTTTAAATAAGATTATGTGCTCCATAGCTTCACGCAGATCGACGTGTGAAATCTTGTCAGTCAGTGGCACGTGCGCTGCCAAATAGAGAGCTTCCGCGAACACCTGCCTGCACACCATTGTCTTCAATAACCTCCCTTTGTTGCCTGGCCGAGTCCAGAGTCAGCAGTTAAAGTACTGTTCCGAACAAGGTTGCAGACCGCAGAGGGGAGACCTTAAGGCCGACCGCACCCGTCGCCATTGGTTAATATAGTTTTGTAGGGAACGCGTTCGGACAACGGCGCCACTGTCGCCGGCAGCTGAGCCTTGACGCCACCGCAGACCTCGCTATAGCGCACAAACAAGTAGTGCCGCCAACCGCATACCGAAGAAACGTGTTTATCTGATGACAATGACTGTTTCTAATAACAAAGAAGAAAACTTAATAAATTCTGTGTACAGTGATACGCAGGTGAAGCTGCATATCGCAATGGTTTAATTAAAGAGAGCGTTTGGAACTCTGTAGCACGAGAACAAAATAAAACAAAAGGTTACACTTTTAGTTACATATATATTTAAATATAAACTGTTCGTACACATAAATTTATATTATTGGTCGTACACAATGAGCAAAATAGACATGAACAAACAAAAAGATGTTACTAAGTCAGTTTATTTATTTCTCGTGTCCAGGACGTAAGTCAGTGATTGGGATCTATTATTATTTCCGCTCACCACATCACTAAACCGTATTCACTGCAGAATCTTTAGGTATTTTTTTCTAATCTGAAAATCCTTGACTATTTAAAAATCTTCCAAAACGAGAAAAGCCTAACATGTTACCCTGGCTGCAAGTTTAATTATTACTGTAAGTATAAAATCCAGTATTTTAGTATTCAAGATGACTGTCACATAATATATTGTGTAAACGCTGGCATCAGCCAAATCTAGTGCTACAGTAATAGGAGTATAAAAAACTCTAAACACTTGGCTTATTAGTCCGAAATCATTTTCTGTCCACGACATAATCTCTGGTTATAAACCTGTTTCTCTCGTTCTAATCTTACAACTCTTTTGGAATATGATTTCATCATATAAACACTAATGGCAAACACTTCGTCTCTAGTCAGAAAATGGGGTAAGACCACAGTAATGCGTGGGGCAAACTTTTTGGAGGAGGGGTGTTAAATCTTTTTGATGCTATTTTTTTCCCCATTGCTGATGTTTGAAGTATGCCGTTATCAGATTCCTTTCCATAAGCAGCGGTATCAACGGCTATGAATTTATAATATGCATCCCCGATAACAACTGAGAAGTAATTTTGTAATGAAAGATAGTGACTAGTCTTCTTTGGCGCTCTTATGGGAACACGTTTTCCATGTATAACACCAATGCAATTTCTGTTAAATAGGTCAAGGCAATAATATTGGCCTCAGCTTCAGTCTTAGAACCTTAAGTACATGTTTCAATATACATGATATATGTTGTGTTTTAATTTCGCCACATGTAAAATTGAGTACAATATTAAACTGTGCCTTATTTAAGCGACAATACATCCTGAATATGGCTTCGTCACTTAATATATACTTTTTAATCAGCACTGAATAACTTCCATCTTGGGTTCTATTTTTATATAAAGGCACTGCGAGCTTTCTTCTTTTTTTGGTGATATGCAATAACAAAACACGTTCATTATCATCAGAACTTTAATGATCGCAGCACAAACATGCTCTTGAGCCGACTGCCTGGCCGATGTGTCGCCTAGTCCCGCACACCTGCTATTCTGTCTGAGGCTGCTGTCGGCCGCTGCAGCCGCGTTCAGAAACTGGTGACAGCTGTTGGGAGAGGGGAGGTGGGGGTGGTTGCGTAATTCATTTTGACATGCTTAGTTTTATTTTTGTGCCCCACGGTACTGCAAACCTGTCGTCTATCATCGGCAATTGGTTTAACGGAAACTTTGACACTTTGAATATCTCTGACTGCTTTCTTTACAAGGTAACTCATGAAATCATTTTAATTATCACTCAGATTCTTGAACATTTCATCGGTTTTAGTTCATATTAATAGAGACTCAAAGAACCTCTAGCTTCAAGTATCCACCGCCAATAAACCATATATGAGCAGGTTATATCACATCGAGTTAGTTCGACTTGAGCTATTGACCTGTAACGTGGTCATTGCAGTCCTCTTGCATATGGTGTAATTCTGCGGTGGCATCGTATCCAGTTCTTTATCTGACGGTTCATCCGACATTCGAGGTATTATATCTTTTACTGCACCTAACAACAGCTCTTCACTGATTGCGTGAACACTCCAATTTGTAACAGTCCTCAAACCTAAACTTAAATGGATTTGTATTTTACCATTTGAAGCATTTGTAGTAAGCAAGAGT
Organism: Vandiemenella viatica; assembly: GCA_031002005.1. NCBI lineage: Eukaryota > Metazoa > Arthropoda > Insecta > Orthoptera > Morabidae > Vandiemenella > Vandiemenella viatica. Next base: position 8,936,265 of record JARYHS010012519.1, read on the forward strand.
TTGGTTGAATAGGATCTTATATGTTTGTTTTGCAATTTGCTGTAAATCATTGTAAATAGACTTTATTTTATGAAAATAAATTATTTAGAGGCCATTTAATATGTTTAAGGACAGAATTGTGCAAGAGAATTGCTTAAGTGTTTGTAATTCCAAGTAATAATGCTAGTTACGAAGACTAAAGGACATTTTGCTACAGTTTAAAATGATTTCTGTGGATAATTTTGTGTTTAAGTATCTTTAATTTCCATTTCTGTCCATTTTGTAATGATTGTAAATGGTTATGTATTAATTCTGATTGTTTTTAATATGTTTTAATTGTTTAAGTATTGTTAATGATCGAGAAATATCTTTCGGAAGCTTTTGTAGTGTTCTAGAAATTTCGATGGAACTTATATAATGAGAACATCCGACACAGAGAAAAAGTTTTTCAAAGACTCTATTTACGACGGCCAAGGGTTGTATTGTCTGTGGAAGAAGTGTTGTCTACAATCGCTGGATTGTATGTATGCATGTAACCAATATCCTTGACGTCGTGCTTATGAAAATAAAAACAAGTTTAAATTGAACTGTATGGTGGACTGGTTATTTATCATATTAATTAAACCACGAACTATCTAATAAATTCTTTGCTGTTTTCAAGCTCACTAGGATTACTCCAAGGCTGTTTGAATATTGCCGGTAACGGACCACATAACTTTCTTTGTGCCTCTCATCTCAGTCAATTTCGAACGAAACAGTTCTTCCGCTTGTCTCTTACGTAGAAAGTGTCGTTGCAGCGCTGACGATGTCTTGTTTGGTCTTACAGAATTTGAAAGCACATCACATATCGAAGCTGTGGCTGATATTTTACAACCGTGATTGTGCCTCTAATATTAATTTACTCAGGATTACTGTTTGTAATAACTTTTTGTATTTTGTAAGGAACTTTCTCATCTCGACTCGCCGTATATTCTCATTGTGAAATTGTGTTCGGTGGTACAAGATTTTCAGCAGAATGCTTTGCGTGGCTCTCAGAGACGAGGAGCTGAGAATAGTTCAGATTGTCAGTGAATACAAAAGACAATGCATTCACGCGAAACCTCCTCTCTGCTGACTAATGGGGAACGGACGGCGATCGTTCTTATAGCGGCGTTTGAAAACATTTTCGCTCTTGTGGGGAAGCCAATTCGCTACATGTGCGCTATGAACACGTGTAAAAACCCTTTCGCGTATGGCCTTCGTTTATGTACAGTATGTGAGCACAGCAATCTGCTGATCACTAAGCAGTTACAATATGAAAATATGAAATTATTTTAAACACGACTAAAAAGAATATTTATGTTAAAATGTTTGCATTGTCGTATATCGTTGCGTGCCACCTTGAGAATCTTAGCGTTCTGACCTCTCATACGGGAGGACGCCGGTTCGAATCCCCGTCCGGGCATCCAGATTTGGATTTTCCATGGTTTACCCAAATCACTCCAGGCGAATGCCGGGATGCTTCCTTTAAAAAGCCATGGCCGAATTCCTTCCCGGTCCTTGTTCCCAGTCCTATACCGCCTCTAATGACCTCAACGTCGACGAGGCAAAGCCACAAGTAAAAAATAAAAATAAATAAAAGAAAAAGAAAACTTGAGAATCTCTTGGAATTTGTTATTATTATTATTTTAACTGTCACGCTCTCCGGTGGCAATTCCCTGTCAACTAACTAACTCTTTTTATTTCATTTTTTAATTATCATATATATTATTTCTATAAGGTATTTTTTTGTCACAAGCCTGTATCTTCCTTCATACTTAACCGAAATCAATGAATGAGGTGTCATTTTAAAGCATATGGTCTCCACTTTGGTTACATCATATTTTAAGAAATAAAGTTTTCGGAATTCGACCCTTAAAGGCCAAAAGTATCAATATTTTTGAAATGCGTATTTGTGTCACGAGCGATTTATCTCCCTTAACATCTAACAGATATAGATAAATTAGGTATCATATTAAAGACTGAAGTCTCCGCCGTGGTAACATTATAGTTCAAGATAAGAATTTTTCGTAAGTCGACCCTTAAAGGGCAAAAATGTCAATATTTTTAAAATGCATTTTTTCTGCCATTTATCTCCTTGGATATCTAATCGAAATCGAGAAATGAAGTAAGATTATAAGGAATATTATCTCAGCTTTGGTGACATCATATTTTAAGAAAGAATGTTTTTTGAATTCATCCCATAAAGGGAAAAAGTATAAATTTTTCTATGACGCATTTTTGTGTCACGAGCGATTTATCTCCCTTAATAACTAACAGATATAGATAAATGAGGTATCATATTAAAGAATAAGGTCATCGCCGTGGTAAAAAAAATTTTCAAGGAAGGAATTTTTCGTAATTCGACCCTTAAAGGGCAAAAATGTCAATTTTTCTAAAATGCGTTTTTTGTATCTCGAGCCATTTATCTCCATGGATATCTAACCAAAATCGATAAATGAAGTAGGATTATAAGGAGTAATGTTTCAGCTTTGTGACATCATATTTTAAGAAAGAATATTTTTTGAATTCATCCCATAAAGGGAAAAGTATAAATTTTTCTATAACACATTTTTGTGTCACGAGCGATTTATCTCCCTTAATATCTAACAGATGTAGATAAATGAGGTATCATATAAAAGAATAAGGTCACCGCCGTGGTAACATTATATTTTAAGAAAGGAATTTTTTGTAATTTGAACCTTAAAGGGTAAAAATGTCAATTTTTCTAAAATGTATTTTTTGTATGTGGAGCTATTTATCTCCGTTAACAATTAAACAAAATTGATAAACGAGGTATCATTTTAAAGATTGAGGTTTTCGTAATGTCTTCGGTTCCGTTACCACATTTTAAGAAAGAAATTTTTCAAAATTCTGACCTTGGAGGGCAAAAGTATTAGTATTTTTACAACGCATTTTTCTGTCACCAGGTATTTATTTTCCTCGCACAGCAACTAATATTTCAGAGATATTGATACGTTGTGTGCATTTTGTTCAGGTTTAATTTATTCTGCTAAGGTCAGTGACAGTTTGTCATAAATACAGAGTGTTTTAAATTTTCCTAACTGTTTCGTAATATGTTGCGAGTATTTTGATGTGTACCTATTACACACACAAACACACACACACACAAAAACAAAAATTACTACAAAAGTACGGTTCTACTTTTCACTATATTACAAGCATTCAACCTCACTATTCATCGCATTTTATTCGCGAAATTTTCGCACGGGTCGTCTAGTCTTACATAATTTGAATGTTAAATTCTTCCATCTACTTTTGCGATTTAAAAATTTGAGTTTCAAAGTCCTTCAGCGTTTTTGGTAAATTATTAATCACTTCACTTGGTAATTTGTTCCAATACCTGACACCCCTATATCAACAAAAGAAAATTTTCCCACTCGCTTATGCATGAAATCGAGCGCCAGCTTGTGGTCATGGTCGCCTTTCCCCATCCATGCACTATTCCTAATTCTTTGACCAATATCCCTCCAAGCCCCATCATCAACATATGCCCCGTACATTCCCAGCACTCTCTTCACCCTTCTCCTTTCCTCCAATGACTCGCAATCCAGCTCCTTTATCATATCAGTTACTGACTGGAACCTGCAATAAACAAATCTAGCTGTTCTTCTTTTCAAGCGAATGATATGTACCACTGTTTGAGAGCATTTGCTCCTCGACCACTGTCAACTTTTTTGTTACTTATTTTTAAGAGAAAATTTGGCTACCCACAGAATTGTTAACTAGTTAGGGATGTTTGGGTGACTCCAGTGAATAAAGCGAATATCAGTAGTTTTCATTATAATACACGTGAAGAAAGGGAATGGAGAGCTTCAGGCATCTGTTGGTCTGCAGTGTGAGAATACTTTCAGGGTTTACCTGCAATATTCGCTTTTTGTGTCCTTTCGGAGCAATAATAATACTACTAATATTTCATTCAGATCTTTCTATCAGAAACTTCTATCACTATTACAGATTTACCATTTTCTCCGCAAGTTCTTTGGCTTCCTCCAGTGTTTTGTAGAAGGCAGCTCTGCCCACTTTAACATCCATGACGAGCGACTTAGTCCCCTCTGCTATTTTTTTAGATAATATTGAACCTGCAACATTGACCAAAAATATTTACTATTCAGTACACCTAATTCATACATCCGTTACTCATGATTCACTCAATCATAATCTGTGTTCACATGAGCAGTAACAAAATGTTGCAAAGCTAATGTTGCAAATTGAAAAAAAAAAAATCAGCTTTGTGAAAAAAAAGCATGGAAAAAAACCTAGCACCCTTGTTTTTTTCTTTAAATTTGTTTTTTTTTTTTCAGAAAACAATATATTTGATAAATTATAGTTTTATTTACGGAACTTAAATTTTACAAGTATGTTTTAAATCTTACTGAATCATATAATGTCTTACATAATGATTCATAAATATAGGTAACATAATTTTATTAATCCTCTATGTCAGTACCACATTCACTAGTGTCAGCACTACCAACACTAGTTCGGTCGGAGTCGGAATTTTCTGTTTCTTCTTGTCTCCTCTAGATCCATAATTTCAGAAATAGTTACTTTTTATTTTACTGGTTGTTCTTGTATTGACACAAAAGATTTTGAAATTGCAATTTTAAATTGTGAGCAAAGTACACACGGTGCATAAAGACTTCGCCGATAGTTCTGTATTATGGTCTTTTAAGTTTGAATTTAAATCTATTATCATACAAGATAGGAGCTTTATTTATTTTATTTATTTTCAATCGATTCATAATTACTGACAATTTAATGACTCAGTATCACTATACGCTGAGAGTTTAACAAGTATACGAATATAAGGAAAGCACAATAAGTAATAAAAAGAGACAAAAAGCCGTAGATAAATTTTAAATTCCTAATTTTTTGAAAAGATCCGTAGGTCTACAGATAAATTCGTAGGGCTGGCAGCATTAGTTCAAATAACGGGGAACGGGGATTCCTTCTCATGCAGCCTAGCCTCTTCGGGAAGTCCCCGTTCATAAAAGAAAATTTCAGTCAATATTGCCAATATTTTCGTAATTTTTTTTCTACTGAACCATAAAAATATTGTAGATTTAAAAATTAAGATAAGTACTCAGAATAAACTCTAAAGCAGTCAAATTAAACGATAAATGCCTTACAAATTTGACATTTAGTAGTTATTAAAAAAAAAAAAAACTTGTGCCAAGAGACTGATGACAGCAAAAAAATAAAATAAAATAATAAATTAATAATAAAAATCGTAAGCTAATTATGGGTTTGACAATATAGTGTTTTCGTATTATTGTGTTGCTCCGTAATTGATTCAGTTATAATTTAATTATTTTAGCCTCTAATGTACTTCTGCGTGATGTTAAAATTTGTAGAGCAACATTTAAAGAAATTAATGCGCATGTGCAAATAAATGTTTGGCTGCGAACTTAAATCCCTCGTGTCGAAACCACGAATAGAAATAAATATAGCAGTGAACTGAGCTGTTTGTTAACGTTGAAATTTATCAAATATTTAATTAAATACAACGTGTGTGAGAAAACTAATGAGATTGTTAACAATGCGAGCAATCTGGCAACGCTGTGTTTACCAGTCTCTGTTAGACCGGTTTGTTCATCACTTCCACGTGCTCAGTCCGAGTTTCAACTCCGTTCAGCCAACACATTATTTTTGACAGCGCCATCAGTGAAGTTGTGTTTTTGTTGTGTCTTACGAAATTGGAGCATCGGAATTTACAGCAACGTTGTGCAAACAAGTTTTGTGTTAAATTTGGGGAATCCGTGAGTGTGACCTTTGTAAAGTTGAAACAGGTCTATAGGGAATAGTGCCTATCAAGAGCACAAGTTTTCCGCTCGCAGAAATCATTTTTGGAAGGCCGAGAACACGTTCCTCACTCAGGGAGACCTTCAACTCCAAAAACTGGCGAAATCGTTGCTCTTGTGAGGTTAGACCGTCGGGTAACAATAAGGGTGATGAGTGAACAGTTAAATTTAAACACTTTCACTGTACAACAAATTTTGACAGACGATTTGGACATGTGAAAGGTTTGTGCTAAAATGATACCAAAAAACCTCACAACTGGACAGAAGTACAATCAAAGAAACGTTTGCATTGATCTTCTGGAGAGGATTGACAGTGACCAATCGTGTGACCACAGGTGATGAATCCTGGGTATTTGAGTATGATCCTGAAACAAAGTGGCAAAGCGAAGAGTGGCACACTCCGTCATCTCCTCGATTGAAAAAATGTCGAATGAGCAAATCAAAGATAAAAACAATGCTGATTTGCTTTTTTGACAGTAGTGGTATCGTACATAAAGAATTTGTCCCTCCAGGACAAACTGTTAACCAAGTGTTTTACAAAGGTGTCCTTGAAAGGCTCAAGAAAAGAGTGATTCCTGTGAGACGAGACACGGCAATCAAGTGCATGCTTCATCATGACAATGCCCCGTTTGCCATCAGTGAATTTTTGTCCTCATAACGTATTCTCCCCCTATTCACCTGATTTAAGTCCTTGTGACTTTTTTCTTTTCCCGCAATTGAAACATGTCTTAAGAGGACGTAATTTTGGAACTCTGGAGAGCATTGAAAAGACTGTGACCGACCAGTTAACAGCCCTACCAGTTGAAGCCTTCCAGCACGGCTACCAAGAGTGGAAACAACGACTCCGTCGGTGTATATCTCCCCAAGGGAACTACTTTGAAGGGGATAATATTGATGTTTGAAAAATAAAAACTTTGGTACTTTCCTCACACACGTCGTAACGGTGGTTTCTTGAAGTTGTTAATGTATACCAGTGAAAAGTGAGCTGGAAGGAGATTGGCGTACCCACGATGAGCGGGGTGCTGTCGACGGTGGCGGTGACGTCACGCACCCTGTACAGCTGCTTGTCTGCGGGGGCGAGCGTCGCCGTGGCACCTGCGATGAAGCAGCCCGCCGAGTCCAGCGCCGCCCGCATCTGCGCCTCGCTCAGCTGCACGCTGTACCCTGCAGCGCGTTTCATCTTCAGAAAATCTGACTTTGCTTGCGCCACAGATCAATAAGATTCAGAGATTGCACACATTGATCACTTTTATCTCAAACGAGCGAGTTCTGATATTGAGTTACTTTGTACTAATAGGCTTCTCCTGTATTTCTTTCATCTTCTGTAGATAATTGAACTTCATAATGAGAGCCGAAAGAATAATTTGGGTACTGGAAAACGTGCCAAGGCGTGAACTACAAGCTCAGCTTCTTTCGAAGGAACAAATACTTTTAGTTTTTATTTACCACAACAAGGAAATGAAAGAAACTCTTTCGGGTACTGCTAAATCCATCAGTACTAAACTACAAGAAGTATGACATCAGTGGTAGGTAATATAGTGGAGAAGTGGAGAGATTGATATCCAACCACATCAGAAATATATGTGAGGAGCATAAGTGGTTTTCAAGTAGGCAACATGGCTTTAGGCAATGATATTCATGCGAATCTCAGTTGGTTGGATAAATGCAAGATATTTCGGATGAAATGGACAAGGGAGGCCAAATTGATAGTGTAGCACTAGATCTTTCAAAGGCTTTTGACACAGTGACCAATAAAATGCTAGTAAATAAGGCAAAAATTATTCCAGTGGATGAGAAAGTGGTTTGCTGGGTAGAAGAATTTTTAAAAGGTAGAAAACAAAAAGTTAGCGAAGGAAATGCAGTATCAAAAGTAGTGTTATTAAAAATGAGAGTGCCGCAGGGTAGCGTACTGGGACCATTGCTATTCATTATTCAAATGCATAATTGTATTGATGGTTTTCTACCAGAAATTAGATGGTTTGCAGATGACGTAATGCTATACAAAAGGATCAAAACGGTAGAGAATTGTAAACAGCTGCAGGGTGATCTGGACAGGATACCTAGTTGTGTTGGTAAACATGGGATGACGATAAATTCAAAGAAGAGTCAGGTTATTAAGTACACATATAAAAAACTAAAAATTCATTATGATTATAAGTTGGGGAAATAATTGCTTGTCGAAGACATGAAATGTAAATATATTGGCATTACATTTAATAAGATTAACTGGGCAGGACAAATTGGACAAGTAGTAGGGAAAGGTTTCAAAATTGTGCACTTGTTGGAGAGAGTGATGAGCGGATGTACGAGAGAAACAAAGGAATTGGGTTACAAAACTTTGGTCAGACCATTGCTTCAATATGGTGGTGTAGTACGGGAACCACATTTTGGGTGTCAAACACAGGAATTGGAGAGTGTGCAAGATTTGTTTCTGGAAATTACCGCAGAACGAAATCAGTAAGAGATGAAACACAGGTAAATACATATAAATCTATTGTACTACTCGAGTTGTCAGATGTCTTATAGGACTGTAAACAGAATGTGTTTCATTTATGATGATAATCGGTCTGTCTCATACCGAGCGTTTCTCTATTTTTGGTGGAGGGATTTAACATACATCGTATAATATGATGCATATAACTGTAATTGACATCTTTTGCACACCTTCTAACCATGTCAACTGATGACGTCTTTTGTGGAGAGAAATTACATAATTTTTATGATTTTTTACCTGTTTTCCTGATCCTCTGCCTATTTTAATAAAATTTAGGGAATTTATAGTTTTTTCATGCTTCTTACTAAAACTGTGCATTTTTTCATCAAATTTTCCAGTTCTCCCTGTACATTCTTGATACGCAATTCTATTTCGCTGTGTTAATGTCAGTTTCTGTATCCATACACGTTCTTTCACCACGTTTAGTCAAAATCACCAAGCTCTATGTGTGGTTGTCACCCTGCGCACATCCTCTGAGTGATGTATCATGATAGTAACGTTATGTGCGTGTAGGCTCCACAGGTTATTGTTATGAAAACGAGGTGAGCGCAAATAGTTAATTCACGCAAATTACGTCTTTTGTGGAGGAACTTTACATACTATCATGCATACATACGTAGGCTTCATCCAATACACTTCCGCTTACCCGTCTATCTTTATGGCGACGTTTAAGTATGTGTTGACGTTGCAGAATTCTACCAAATTTCGTTATTTAGCGGAAAAATTTGAAATTTTGAAAAAAATACCACGTTTTAATGGAGTAGTCATGTCTTTTTATGATAGTGGAACAATATGAACTTGTATCATTGTTTTAACGGGTGTATATGCGCTCTCCATCCGACAATGTGGGGGTGAACGAAGTTTGTAACCAGACGTTCTGGGAGAAGAGATAGGATGATGGGACACATTTTGACACAAGCAGTGTTGGCTAATTTTTAAGTAAGCAGTTTCCTATTGAATTTAATGGCAATCACATGAATATCCATTTTTATGAATTTAACTGCTCTGAATCTCTGAAGACAGCCCGCAAATAGACAAATGGCTGTTAACTTATGACTGTAGTTGAACTGCAAGAAGAGGGGCGGGGGCCTACATTTACAAAGTCACTGCCAAAACATTATTGGCACAAACTAAGAGAAATAACTTGCGCACGTTGTATGCCATACCAGTTATAACTTCGCTTGACCAGCAATCCTAGCAAGAATACGTGTGGAATCTCTGGTGCTAAACGTCATTGGTTACCTTAGAATATCGCCAAGTGGCATAGGATCAACAGGTCTTCGAAACTAGGAGCTTTCCCGTAATCACCTAAGCCGGTCTCCAATATCTGAATTATGAGCTACTCATTTCACAACACATAAATACATTTACCATGGAGAACTCCACGTTTATACGTTTCACAGACATCCAAATCCCAAGACTCGAGCTCTCGCCAGCAGAATAAATCCCCTCGATGGATGCAAAAGCCGCGGGGGTAGAAACTCAATCATCATGGCGAGCCGAACAATCAGCGCAGTTGTTCTACCATACACTCAAAAGAGTGACACTCTTATCGTCCCCTAGAGATAGTATGCCCCAACACATGGCATTAGTCTAAATATACGAAAAATTAACAGGGTCAGAAAATTTCTCTCGTAAATTGCACGAGGATGTCAGTATGTAAGTTTTCTACTCCGAAACAAACAGTCAAAGGGGAGTGACCACACACGCTGTGAGCCTACAGAAACATCATGCTGAGTTTCAAGTGAAGCCATTTATTCCAGAAAGCTTGCCATAAGTTCACAATAGGTCCAATTTTTCTTAGAAGAAAAGAGTTATCGCCCCCTAGAAACAGTATGCATGATTTTTACTTCTGCGAAACTTTTCACAAAGTGATATAGGAATTATTGCTAGAAGTGAAACAAAAACTGAATGTGTACGTTAGTTTTAATATAATCAAATTAACTGATTAAATAGTTTACAGAACATTATAGGCCATTGTAAAAATGAAATTATCTGAAGATATAAGTGTAAATATTTCAAAATATAACTAACGAAATGCTAACTAATATAGAGTTCCCTTCCTAAGCCGACAGAGAAACTAGGAATAAAAACTAGACTTGACCTAATAATACACAGAATAGCTGTCTACATCTACGGAGTCGCCAAAACAGCCTTCTTAGCAACTAACTCGAAATGTGCGACATCGCATCCGGCTTCGAATGGCCAGTCCCTAAAATATACCAGAATGCTACAGGTTACTAGAGCCAAAGGGGGATTAAGGGGAGGAATTCACCCAAGACGAATTTGCCTAGAAATGCTAATGTTCATTCGTTGATTCGTAGTTTCGACTTAAATGATATGTGGGTTTATATCTAAAGTCTCCAACTATTTTTCTTTCTTTTTCTCGCATCTTTATAGAAACTGATGTTTAGTAACAAATATTATTTCTGTATACTGAATGTTATTCGAAGCTCCGTGTTCGGCTACCCGAAGTTAGTACATACCCGATAGAGAGAGGTGTTTACCTGACAGCTGTGATGAAATTAATACGAACAAATAGCTACAGCTTTCAGATAAAATAATAGTAAGAATGCTACTAAACCAATCCAGCAAGGTGTTAAATGAGCCCAACGTAGACGAGGTGTAGAGCCTGAAAGAAAGAAAAGAACACTGTAGAGAGGTTTGGGATATATCCTGCCTAGGTGTGCTATCTGAAATACCAGATTTTTGATACAGTAAGAGTAAGGTATTCATTTTATGCGAAAAATTACTGCTATTTTAGACAGCAGAGAATACAGAATAACACGAGAACTTTGACTCCAATGCAACCAACTTAATTAGCAAATATTGTGAAATGTATAGTACAAACACATTTCGGCTTTCTATGGTTTCCCAAGATTACTCCCGGCGAATGCATGAATAGTACCTTAGAATGTAAGTTCTTGAGTGATATGCTCTGTAAAAACATGAGTACAGAAAAAAATAATTTTTGTACATGGACTGTAAGATCTAGTATCCCAGTGACTCAGATTTCCGAATTACAATCATGAGAAGTATTCAGTTAGATTAAGTTTTCACACCCACGACCGTATTTTTCCCTCTGTAAAATTGTCGGTCTAAAGGCGACGCGAAACGCATTGTGAATTAGTGACGGTGGTCATCCTCCCGTGGAGTTGAGGGTATCGTAAACTCAGTCGCTCCTTCGCTCAAACACGCTGGCTGCGTTGCGCCGAGCTCGGCATTCTCGTGGCTTAAAGGGAAATAAACTGGAATTCTATAGGGGCTTATAATTCGTGAACGGTATGACATATTATATTAGAACAAGTTGCGTCGTTGATCGAGATATTGGACGGGTATTTAACTGTGTAAATAATAACTGTTAGTATATTTTAACGAACCCAGGACTGCACGCTTGGAATGCCGAACCATTTACCCCAGAATCCCCGTATTTTATATTTGTTCTAAACTTCAAAATTAACTGAATATCGCATTTTATGTAGTCATATACCAGAAATAATATTTAGTGGTTCTTCAAAACCTAATTTGATCAATTTCTCACAGTTATTAACAGCTAAAATTCTATTTGTAATAATAACTGGCTGGTTAATTAAGACTCAGTATCTTTTATGGCTCTGAATACAGATTGGGGACCTTCCATATATCATAAAACAGCATTTAATAAATTTTCTGTGATTTTATTTATTGTAAATTTTTTTATAATAACAGAAATTATTTTATCAATTGATGAGCTATTTAGTTGCTAATAATGTGGCAATTATCATTAATTGGTTAACAAATCTGTGGTTAAATATAGGTTGATGTCAATAAATAGGTCCCCTGTAATATATTATCTACTGGGTTGCTAATTAATACATACGGTGTAACTGCGGTAATTATCATTAACAGCTTCAATAGTGGAGATGTAAGTTAGGTTAGTGACAGTAAATAGGTAGCTGAATTCGCTCCCTGCGCTGTCTTATGGATGTATGTTTTCAGACAAACAAGTTTTAACATGCCTTACTGTGCTGGTTAAAGTTAGGTTTGTGGAGGAGGAGAGGGGAGGGGCGATGGAGCAGGTGGTTTAACCTGTCAACAAGTAATTAATTTTGGTTTCCAACAATAGGAGCGGTCTCCTTTGAATTAGGTCAGAAAATACCGACCAAAGTTAGGTTAGTGAGGGGGAGTGGCTGTCATCACCTCAGGTAGCCCAATCCGCTTTCACTGTACTATCTTATGGACCTGTGATTTCTCTCAGGCAGGTTGAGGGATTGGAATAAGTTACCAAGAGAAATGATGAATAATTTACCAAAAACATTCAAAGAATTTAAAGTTGAAATTTGTAAAATGCACATGTAGGAGGATGCAGGAAAAAGGAGTAGGGGGGGGGGGGATCGGTGTGTAGGTATATTACCAGTGGGGTGTGCGCTCCATTGCAATTATATAATTAAATTAAAAGAATACCAAAATCTGGACAAAGAGTAATCGAGAATCACGGATAAAGCAAATGTGAAACAACAGATTTGCGAAGATGATTTCGTCGAATTATTTGACATTTGCTGGCAAAATGCGATGAATATATTTAGCGTATCACAAGAAGATGAAGAATTTCTCAGGTCTCAAACAGAAGATAGTACGAAAACATAGGAGGGGATCCTATGTTGCCACACCCAGCTATATATACTGTCCTGATCATGTTTCGTTTTAAAATTAAGAAGTACACAAAAGAAGAAAAACAATCAAATAAGAATCATCATAATCATTAGTTTTCTGCCCTCGGGCAGGTTTTCACTTGGCTGCTCTCCATGATCTTCTATCTTCTGCCTTTCTCTTAAGAACCATGTAGTTGCCGTCTTCTTTGATGTTGTCTATAATTTGCTATCTCTTTCTTCCTCTTATTCTCCTCCCACAGACTAAACCTTCCAAGGCGTCTTTTATCAGGCACTCCCCTCTCAACAAGTGTCCCATCCAGTTTTTCTTTCTCTCCTTTATTACTTGGAGAATTTTCTGCTTTCACTGACCCTGTCCAGCACTTCAGCATTGCTTATCTTCTCCATCCTCCTCCACATCCACATCTCAAATGCTTCTAACCGCTTTTCATCCTCTCGTCTCAGTGTCCATGTCTCTGATGCATAAAGAGCCACACTCCATACAAAACATTTACAGAGTCTTTTCTAAGTGTTTTGTCTATTTTTCCCGTTAGTAACCTCCTTTTCCTATTAACGCTTCCTTCGCTACGGCAATGCGAGATTTTATCTCCTGATGGCACCTCAAATTTTCAGTGATCATACTCCCAAGATATTTAAATGATCTTACTTGCCTGATATCAGCTTTTCCTAACTTAATATTTATTATATTCTTTCCTTTTCCAATCACCATACTCTTAGTTTTTGCTGCATTGATTCTCATTCCGAACTCTTGGCAAGCTTCATCTAGACCTTTCAGCATTCTGTTTAGAGTTTGTTCGCTTTCTGCCAACAATACCATATCATCAGCAAATCGTATGCACTCTATTTTCTTACCACCAATACGCACTCCTCTTTTTCCATTTAAGCATTTTCCAATAATTTCTTCTAAGTATAAATTGAACAATAATGGGGAAAGGCAACAACCTTGTCTTACGCCTCTCCCAATGCTGCTTTCTTCAGACATCTCGTTTCCGATCTTTATTCGTACTTTCTGTTGTAAATATAGGTTCTGTATCAATCTTCTCTCCTTCCAATCTACGCCTTTGCTCTTCATGATATCCATCAGCTTCTTCCATTGCACCTTATCAAAAGCTTTTTCCAAGTCAATAAAGGCGGCATAGATGTTTCTTCCTTTCTCAATATATCTTTCCCCTATGATTCTTAACAGACTGATAGCATCTCTTGTTCCTTTTCTAAATCCAAACTGTTCTTCTCCAGTCAATCTATCTAGCTTTCCATATAACCTTCTGTTCAGCACTCTCAACAACACTTTAGCAGCATGTGAAATTAGGCTGAAAGTTCTATGCTCTTCACATTTATTAGTATTCTTTTTCTTCTGAATTGGTATCATTACCGTTGCGAGAAAGTCATCTGGCCATTCCCCTTCGTCATATATCTTATTACAAAGGTGTACTATCTCCCTTCTTCCTTTGTTTCCTAAACTCTTCAACAATTCTGCAGGTAAATTATCTATTCCGCATGCCTTCCGATTCTTCATCTCCTTCAGAGCCTTTCCTACCTCTGTCTCTAGGATCTCATACCCCCTTCCATCTTCTGTTACCTGTGCCTCTTCTTCAATTTTACTTGGTATTTGATCTCCCTTATATAAGCATTCAATATATTCTTGCCACTCAGCACATCATGTGGTTCATTGACTAATGTGCCATCCTCTCTTTCTATTTCCATGTTGTTCTTGTTTCTCTTTCTTTCAAAGAAAGCCATTTTGTACATCATTTCATATTTTCCCTCATTCTCCAGTTTTTCTATTTCCTCGCATTTCTCTATCATCCACCCTTCTCTTGCTTGTTCAGTTTCTCCTCTTAGTTAATTGTTCAGTTTCCTGTACCTCTTTCTTCCTTCTTCATTACCAGAATTTTTCCACTTCCTCCGTTCTTCCATCTTTTCCAGCATTTTTTCTGTTACCCATTCTTTCGTGATACCTTTACGCTCCCTAATTCCTAGAGTTTCTTTGGCGGCTTTCATGAGCCCTTCCCTCATTTTTATCAATTTTTCATTTATACATTCTTCAAATTTTCCTCCTTTGTAGTTTTGCAAAAACCTTTCTTCTAGCTCCAAAGCCTTACCTACCTCCTTTAGTTTTTCTTTGTTCAGTCTTTCTCTTGCTTTTCCTCTCTTCACTTTTTTCAATTTTACTTGTATTTCTCATGCTACGAGGTTGTGATCTGAATTTATATCTGCTCCTGGATAAGCTTTAGCATTCTTCATACAGTTCCTAAACCTTTTATGTATCAGAATATAGTCTAGCTGATACCTTTCTCCATTTAAGTTAGAGATTCCATGTATAAGAATAAACATAACAAAATCATATACATGAATACTGGATGAAGAACGTCCCATTGAAGGCTTTCTAGAAGAACGACATGTGAAAATGGTTAACTGTCTCCAAAATGTCTTAAAAGATGGACGTCATCAAAGAGAAGTCATCAAAGAGTTATTATGAGTAAAACTATGAAGACGACTTCAGGGAGTCTGCATCAAGCAAGGTGGATGGCAAAGGCAACATATGCACTCTTCACTAAACAGTTGAATATTCCTCAACAAGAATTGAAAGGAATGAAATAGATTGCACATTTTGCTAGCCTCACTGGTGTTCGCTTTTAGTACGACGCGATTTAAGTCGATGGGCTCCAAAGAATGATATGGATATGCTACAGCTTCTGAACACTTATCCACATGCAGACGTCAAAAAAAGTACTCTTACAATTGCTAAGAGACACCTTTGGTATCTGTCAGAAACAAACGTAGGATTAGCTTTTTTGGACGAACGTATTACTCAAGCTGGGAAGGAAAAGGTGACTGAAAACCAAATCTGCAAAGAAAAATGAAATGATTATAGGGTAAAAATCTAGATTATGAAGTAAAATGCCTGACTCCTTTCGTTTCTAATAAATCAAAGAGGTTCTTTGAATTATTTGGGTTTCACAATGTGACAGAATACTGCAGTGATTTTCTATGAAGCCATCTGAAAGCACTTAAGGGTGGAGAAAGATGAAGTGATCTGATAAAAAAAGTTTAAGGACTCAGTCAGAAACGAACAACAAGAACAATTCTTGTTGAGAGTAGTCGAGCATCACGAAGCGAACAAAAGAAGAGATTGAATTGTCCAAAGTTGATTAATGTAACACGTTTTTTGCCTATCATACAACATACAGTGTAGTTGTAGTATTATTTTAAGTTTGCGATTTCTAGTTTTCCCAAACAAAAAAAAATTAATATTTAAAAGTCGTATTTTTCTCTACTTTTTACAAAACTGATCAAAGTGTGCAACCTTCAAATATTATCCAATCTTCTTGAAATTTGGCAGAAATATCTCTCATATCACTGAGACTCTGGGCGGAAGCAAAGTCTGTAAAACTTAAACATTTTATTTTCTGCCTTACAAAATGAAACACCCTAACGGTCATGAAAGAACAAACAATATTATGATTATTTGGCACATTCATTTTACGAGACTTCAACGTGGAGAACCAACGAAAATAAATGCTATCGCAAAGTTGTAACTGCCATTAACAATTATTCTTTTAAAAAGCAATATTATGACTCAATTATTAAACCACATTTAAATCCATTATCATCCTACCAGAGAATATGTTAAAACAGAGAATGTATTGTGACCACTCAAACATTTTATTCTGGACTGTACAGGCTTCACTGCTTTGTTTACAAGTTCTTGCATACATAATTTTATAATTATCGTTATTTTCACTTATAGTTGAACAAAGAAGCTACTTTTGTCAAAGAATGATATGATTATGCCCTTAATTTCATAATTTTTATTTAACAACCCAATGAATACAAGAAAAATTATATACTAAGTGTGAGTGGAGACTTTCCCGGCGTACTGATGCAACAAAATCTTCTCGGGTGTCCAGCCGGATGGTGGTGTGTGTACACACCACCATCCGGCTGGACACCCGAGAAGATTTTGTTGCATTATATATGATTTTTGGCTATTACACAGATTTCATTCGTCACATGTAAAACACTGGCTGGTAGAACATACGCTTATTATTTTCTCTTGATGAATAGGGTACATTTTCTCTAGAAATGATCTTATCATATTTCTATTCTTGCGTCTAGAATGCTTTCACTTTTTTTAAAAAAAATATTGATTTTCCCAATACACTATAAAAAACTTGAAATATCAGTTTTGTTGCTTATAAAGAGGTCGGGCAAACGTTAAAAAAAAAGACTGCCAAGATAACATTTTTTGCTGAAATGCTGACCTGGGATGCTCTCCAGTTTGTCCAGAGTGCCTCCGGTATACTCGAGGCCTCGTCCGGAGATCATGGGCACTTTGCAGCCGCAGGCAGCCAGGGCCGGAGCCAGCGGCAGCGACACCTTGTCTCCCACACCTCCCGTGCTGTGTTTGTCCACAACCGACCAATGCTCGTCCCACTGCAGAACCTCACCTGCGACAAGACATCACTCGGCTCAGCGGCCTTCTCCATTTCACACAACGATGTAGACATAGTTTGTCGTCCTCATTGCTGTTTGACGATAATTTTATTGATTAACTAGCAGAGTCGTTGATTTACCCATTCACTATTTTTATTCACGCAATGAGAAACGTGTACCAAGTTGCATACAATTCGCGCCATCCATTTCCGGAATTAAAGCAAACCCTAACAAGAAACAAGTGGGTTGAAGTTGATTTACCCGTACACTATTTTTATTCTGCTGAAAAGATGCATGCGTACCAAGCTTCGTTGATTTCATACCAGCCATTTCCGGTAGTAAATTAAACGGTTATTTAGGAGCACAGTTCTAAGAATGGGGCAGTCTAGATGCTTTGATACGGAATATCAGTATTCATTTTAGTCCAGGTTACAATCCAACCTAATTCCATCTGCTAATTTTCCTGCTTGAAAATTGAAACATGGACCGTATGCAGATTAATACGTACCACATGCATAAAAATGTATATGTTTAATTCGGCATCACGCAGAAAATACATATTTTGAATGGATTTTAAGAATATCAAAGCCTGGGGTCAAAATTAAAATTTAACGTATGTCTTAAGACATTACCACACATTAACATTACGAATAATCTAGCGTTACCTTAAAACTGCTGAATCGATTTTGATCGAGTTTTCACTGTATCCAACATTAGATGTGTGTCATTGTGCTCGAGCTAAAAAATTTCCCATCATGCTAACTCATCTTGAACTGGAGTTCAAAATTAAAATTTAATCCATACCTGTACAGTTGAATGTCAGGTATTCAGAGATGTATATCAAGTATTCAGAATTAAGCGAGATATGAAAAAAGAATTTATTTACTTTCGGCTTGTTTCAGGAGGTTACAAACTGCGGCGCCAAGGTTATCATAGAAACTGCATTGATGCATTACTTAACAACGCAATAAATTATAAAATGAAGAAAAGCTGATTTTTGTCCTAAACTGTTTTTATTTGCAACGATAAATGCTTAATAAAACGTCCAATTTAAATTAAAAACGATCAGCCTACGCATTTATTATTAAGAACAGAATGAATCTACTTTAAGCTCCAAACGGCAGATATTTTGGCTGATATTCGATACGATTAAAAACTAGATTATGTGAGAAACTCACGTGTACAGTGCATAATGCAATACTAAAACGTTAAGTTTTTCTGAACCACCAGAGACACTGTAGTTGTGCTAACAGAGATTGTGATCAAAGGAAACCTCTGCTGTTTTTTCGTTATTAGTTTCTGGCATTCAATAAGGACATCGATTTCGTTTGAAAACTGAACATTAGGAATTAAAGGAAAGAATATTTCAAGTTTTGTTTAGTGTAGAGTATGCAAAATAGTTATTTATTGTAAGCTGATTTTATTGCTTTCATAAAGGCTATGGTCAGAGATATTGTAGTTGTGTCTTTAGTGCGGAGTATGCAACATCTAGTGGTTACATCTTTGGTATTTTCACCACACGTTGAAACATAAGCAAAGTACCAAACCAATCAATTAAGATCCCAAGCTTCAAAACGGTGAAAACCCCATCGAAATTTGCTTAGTAGTTTCTCAGTTTTTATAGTACAAATTTATCCGATATTCGTTTTATAGATAGTAGCTGGGTGACCGATCTTCGCTCCGCATCTTTCGACTTCTGTTCAATATCCAAGATTTAGAGTAAAGTTTGATTAAAGTAAAAGGCTTGAAGGCTTCCTAGGCGTTTTGAGATGCACAGTTAACCAAAGAGAAGCTTAACTAACGTCAGTAGGCTTACTGGTACCTGAACGTTCTTCGTAATGAGGTTAGAGCCGTTTTCTAGAAACCAAATACAAAAATTGCTCCTCTTTTTTTTTTTTTAAATCATGTTAAAAACTTGAAAAGCAAAACGTTATCTACATATGAAATTTCATCGAAATCGGTAGATTCATTTGCACGACCGCCTCATAAATTGCTTTTAAAGAAAAATGCTATTGTTATGTTAAATAGAAATCTTAATGCCAGTCAGGGATTAATTAATGGTGCGAGATTTGTGGTAATTCAGGGGTTTCTACGATAACCCTCGATGATGGATTCTCATCTAACTCGAAGAGAAAAATTGAAAGCAAACAATATTTTTTTATATATCTCGCCGAGTTCTCGAGATACCGTATCTCAAAATTGATGTGGTTGGTTTTTTTTAAATGCGACCTGGACCAGAATGTACATTTCACCATAGCCAAGTTTTAATTCGTATAAAACTCGTAGAGACAAATCAAAAACAAAGAATTTATTTTTCTGATATCTCAAGTGAAGAGGGTTAGGATTAGATTCGGCCTGGACCAGAAAAAAATCCACCAAAACCACTATGTCTATACGGTGGAAATGTACTTTCAGTGTTTCATTTTGTTCCGTTGTTAGGTTGAAATACGGCCTGGACCAGAAAAAACGTCGCCAAAAGCAGAAGGAACTATACATATAACTGATTTTTTAAATGTTATATCTCGAAAACAAAGCGATATGTCAAGAACATTTATTCTCTATTTTTGATATGTTTCGTCAGGTTCTATAAGAATTCATCATCAGATTGTGACGTCACGCTAATGATAGAACATCATCAGTGCTAAATTCATTCACTCCGATAAAACTATGCTCATACCTCGCGTGGTAGTATTTAATGAAAAACTAACAACCACTTTTTACGGTCAAAAAGTAAACGATGATTACTTTATAACTGGTACAACAAAACCAATAATAAATTTTTAATTACCTTCCTTTTTAAATGTTTTACAATTAAACTTGCAGTGTTAATATTTCCACGGGTCAGCCAGAATACAAGAACTGTTCGTTTAAATATTCTTTGAAATCAAAGAAAATATGTGTAGGGTTTCTGGTACCTGAATTGTCTACGACATGGCGCTAGTGCCGTTTTCGAGATGCCGAGTGAAAAAATCGTTCGTATTTTGTAAACTCGATTTTTTGTAGGGGAGACAACTATTTAGGTAATCTTAAAAGTCAAAACGTTATCTAAATATCAAATTTCATCCAAATCGTCATAGTGTAAAACTACACGTTCTTTTTACTGGAATTAATTCATGAAAATGATAGTCACTTATGCTGATATATTGACCAACCTAATGGAAAGTTTCAGACTTCGTTTAAACTTAATTTTGTTAATACGGCCGCCACAGCTGATAGCCGACGTAATGTCAAGCAGTTTATCAACCCTAGGAATAACTTGAACACTCAGCACTGTACAGGGTACTATACCACTGAACACACATACACAGACGTTTAAAGCTGTAGCAAGTTTATTCACACAATTTTAGTTTTAATGAACACATATACGCCGACCACATTTGGTTTGAAAAAGCCCAACCCCTCTTCCCCTCTACGCCCACCCCCCTTAATTTCCAATGTTATATATAGAAACCCAAAATTTTAAATCCAGTCAAAATCGATTCAGAAGTTTTCAAGTTATGTCACACAAAATAAACGTGAGATTTTATCGTGGACCCAAGATTTCATGTTATGAAAACGCATTAAAATCTATATTTTCTGCATGATGCAGGGACAGGCAGAAATGTTCCAGATTCAGATGTGTGTATGTGGTACGCATTAATGCGAGGATAGTACATGTTTCGACTATCGAGAATCAACATTAACAGATATAGTGATTAGGCTGAAATGCAGCCTGAGCCAAAATGTAAACTGATATTCCGTATCACAGCATACAGTCACCCTGGTCTGAGAATTGTTCAGGTCTATCAGTTTACTTCTGGAAACGGTTGTTACCAAATTAATGAAACTTGGTACACATGATTCACATTGGAAATTTAAAAATAGTGTACAGGTAAACCAACCCCCCAATATGACTGGGCAACACCGGGTACTCTGCTATTCTTATATACACAACTATGTCACAACAAACATTAACCTTTAAACAAGGGACACGTGAATACATAATCATTGCTAAATATCAAGAAACCCAGATTAATTTTGCATATTGTCGTGACTATCCCACTTCTAGATTCCTCGTGTGCTCTGCTGACTTTGTATTGTTGAAAAATCAGTTCACAAGTAAATTGCATGCATATTTTTTTGATGAGACTTTTCTGACTTATATTTGCTCCTTCTAAACGTCACCATGCAGACGTTCTACTCCACGCTCTCGTCACTGTTGCCTCTACGAACAGCTATCCGACACCTCACTTTCTACATAACACACACTGCAGTGTCTGCTGCTACATTCACATACGAGATAAAATGACAAGCGAGGATGGTAAATTGGTATTTGATTCTTGAGAGTCGAAGGAATTAAAGTACTGTAACACATTTTTTGCTGAAGTGAAGAAAAAGTTCTTCGCAATGGGAAAGTGTTCGAGGTGAAGATGCTGGCATTGTATGTGGAGTGTCCTATCAACCACTCGTCTCGTACATAGCTCGCTCGCCGACTCGTGTTTGCAGAACTTTAAAGCAGTCACATTGAAAGTGACCTAGTTTTCAATCCAACACTCCTGACATTCCATGAATTATCTCTAATGCTACTTAAAAGTCTTAATTTCGTTATCATGCTGGTCACCTTGAAGTGTGTTTGCGCTAGAACCAGGTCAACTTGGTAGGTCGTCGCCTTCCCTCGTTCCATCCTCCGTCTCACCTCTTCCTTCAGTTCTCATGTGTAATCTAGATCTTCTCTTGATTAAATGAATTGGCCTTCCTGTGAGATCTACAAATTTAGTTACTATACGCAATGGTCGTTCCCCGAACATCAGCTCAAGCGGCACCATTGACTTTGTACCACGTAATCGATTGTTTAGGACAAGTCGAATGCCCATCTATTATGCTGGTCTCCACAATAGACAGGGAATCATTTACCTATTTCCCGCCTCACTCGTTTGCGTGCGTCGATCTTGTTGCTTTAGTGGTATACTGAAGTTCTTTTTACCCGAGTTCCTTCTTTTTAATGTTTCCTCCGTTGATTATAAGAGAAAAGCAGTGCATTAGCCGATATGATTTTCCGGGATACGACTGTCTTCGGAAAATTTTTGCCAGCACCTCAGAAGTACCTGTCTTGAGCGGATATACACTAATCAGCCAGTACATAATGACCGCCTACCTTATAGCGGTTATGTCCAACGTCTTGGCATGGAACCAATCAGTGCTTGGTAGGTCGCTGGAGGGAGTTGGCACCAAATCTGCACACACAAGTCACCTAATTCCCTTAAATTCCTGGTACGTTCAATCACATCCCAGATGTGTTCGATCGGGCTCAGATCTGGCGAGTTGAGGGACCAGCACATCAATTGCAACTAGCCACTGTGTTTCTCGAACCACTCCATCACATTCCTGGTCTTGTGACATGGCGCATTATCTTGTTGAAAAATGCCACTGCTGTTGAGAAACATGGTCGTCTTGAAGGGGTGTACGTGGTCTGCAACCAGCGTACGATATTTATTGCCCGTCATGGTGACTTGCACGAGCTCCACTGGACCCATGGATGCCCACGTAAATGTTTCCCAGAGGATAACTGAGCCACCGCCAGCTTGTTTCCGTCCTGCAGTACAGGTGTGAAGAAGCTGTTCCCTTGGAAAACGACGGATTCGCACCTTCCCATAGTCATGATGAAGAAGGTATCGGGATTGATCAGACCATGCTGAGCTCTGCCACAGTGCCAATATCGGTGACGAAGGTCACGTGTACCTTTTAGTCGTAGTTGCCGATGTCGTGGTGTTAACATTAACACATGTATAGGTCCTCGGCTGCGGAAGCCCATCGTTAGGGGTGTTCGGTTCACTATATGTTCAGACACAATTGCAGTCTGCCCATTATTAAAGTCTGATGTTAGTTCCGCTACAGTTCGCAGCCTGTCCTGTTTTACCAGTCTGTCCAGCCTACGGCGTCCGACATCGGTAATGAAGGGTGGCCGCCCAACCTCTAGACGTTTGGACGTAGTTTCGCCTCTTGTTGAAGACACTCATCACAGCACTCCTTGAACACCAGACAAGTCTTGCACTTTCCGAAATGTTCGTGCCGGGCCATCACAATCTGCCCTTGGTCAAACTCGTATAGGTAGCGCTCCTTCCCCATTCTAAACACGGTTAGCACGCTCACTGATACTACATGCATCGTGCGTGTGTCTGACTAGCAGTCATTCCTCGTCAGGTGACGCTGCTATCGCCTGGACGGGTTTATATCGATAGTACGTAAGTAGTCATAATGTTCTGGCTGATCAGTGCACTTAACATGTTTTCAAAACGTATCAGAAGACACTATGGTTTGTCTTACCCCAGCTCTTGACGTGGGTTCTGCGTGAATTATAATTTTTACGCATTTTTCCGGGATAATGCTCTTTATTTCCCCTACTTGCAACACATTGTAATCCTTCTTCACATTTTATTAAAACACCAGTGTTCCTTAACTTTTCGTTAACACTTGCTTAACGCACTGAAAGATAAAAGCTTTCTCTTAGTTTTCTCGTCGTGAAATAAATTTTTTTCTTGTAATCGCCCTTATTTCACTGGGTACATTCTCTATCTTCTTTTTTTTTTATAGTGCAGATTTACTCCCTTATGGTTATGAGTTCCATGCTATTTTCCTAACAATCCAATTTGGCTATCATCTCGAGGAGCCAATATACTCCGAGACTTAAACCAACATTTAAATCTAGGAGGACGAAAACTTCAAATTCCAACAACTGTTCCCCAATTTCGCCATCAATTTGTCGCTTGATCATTTAAATTTATCGTTTCCGTCGCCGAAAAAAACGTTGGCCAATTGCTCTTCTGTTAGCTTTTCAAACGAATTTTCGAAAATACAAAAAACCTATGCCAAACTCTATTAACGTCCCCTGAACTTTTTTTATTTCCAAAGTGGTTCCTTAGACGATGTGTCCCGACGTTCCTTATAATAATGTCCTTATGTCCCATCTGTTAACTCGAGTAATTTCTTCGTGTACTTCCAATTAAGGATTGCAATCCCGCAGTGTTTTCAATCTCGCAGGATTTATGCGGGAGTTACGCCAATCTCGCAGGATCCCGCGGGATTGGCGCTAACAGTTTTTCAACAGATATTCTTAAAACATAGTTATTTAAAGTGTTAACAAATTAGATAATAAATGTTTGTTAATTAAATTAATAAATCAATGTTAATGATAAATGGTAAAAGTTAACAATATTTTAGTTGGTAAATTGACATTGAAATTTTTTAGTCTGTCTTAAGAATATTTCGGGCTTTCCTTTTTTTTTTTTTTTTAAATCTAAACAAATTTTTAAATAAATAATCAAAAATGAAAAATATTTAGTCTTAGTTCATATTACGTACCTTGCAATAAATCAGATCAGTTTGAAAACATGGTATGCGTAATGGCCAAGTCGCTAGAGGATTTTTTTTTATAACAAATATTCTAAATAAATGATCTATGACACAGAGAGAAAGCATTCTATTTCACAAAGTGAATTGTCTATTTTTACAAAAATTGTTTTAATTTAATTGCAGTGGAGCACACGCTCCGGTGGCAATTTCCCTACACATCCAACTTCCCCTTTCCTGCACCCACCTACATTAGCCTCTTACAAATTTTAACTTTAAATTCTTTGAACCTTTTTGGTAAATTATTCATAATTTCCCTTGTGTCTGAAATCGAGTGCCAGCTTGTAATCATGGTCATTTTTTCCCTTCCATGCACTACTTTTCATACCTACATCAATATCTTTCCATACCTCATCGCCACTATACGCCTTGAACACTCCCATGACCTTCTTCACCCTCCTCCTATCTTGTCGCGTTCATTGTTATGTCTCTTGATTTCTTGATTGTTCTTATAGTTGAAACATCGTTGTTAAAAGAAACTACTCACCAAGACATAAGCTGTCAAGTATTTCAGTCTTACTTTAAGTGGCGTAACGACTGGTAATTATTTTTTAATGTAAGAAAGGAGACTTCCTCGGCGTATAATTGCAATGAAGTCCTCACGGATGTATCTCCGGATTGGGTTGTAAGAACACGAGACTTGACACGCGAGGAAGACGGCGGAGGCAGCCGGCGAAAAATGGCGTTTTTATAACACTGTTCGGCGATACACCCCCGAAGGCTTCATTACAAAATTCCTTTTTGCCTTTAGTCGAAATAATAACAAGGATTTGAAAGGACGCATGTTATTAACTCATATATAATGTATTGTGGCGATTGACCAAATCATCCCAAGAGGGATTAATCGAAAGCCAGAGCGGCATATGTAAGCGGCTTTTGTCAAAGAACCAACGATGCGGTTTTTACCGTACGGCGCATTGCTGATCAAGCAACGATTTGACATTTTATTTTTTCCCGGCGTATTGTTGAAATAAATAACTATCGGGTTTTCTGCCGGTTAATAGATTTATTTAGATCTTTTAACAACGTTTCGGCAACTGCCATCGTTGCCTTCATCAGGTTAACTCTCACTTGTCCTTGTAAGTGAGAGTAACGACTGGTAATTATTTTTTAATGTAAGAAAGGAGACTTCCTCTTTTAACAACGTTTCGGCAACTGCCATCGTTGCCTTCATCAGGTTAACTCTCACTTGTCCTTGTAAGTGAGAGTTAACCTGATGAAGGCAACGATGGCAGTTGCCGAAACGTTGTTAAAAGATCTAAATAAATCTATTAACCGGCAGAAAACCCGAGAGTTATTTATTTCAAGCAATGATTTATTAGCTGTAGACAAGATATGGAAATATTCGACGGGTTTTCGCTTATTTCCAACTACGTCACATATCAAAAAAATCACTAACTGGAATGTTGCTGCTGAAGACCACTAGGTGGAATTATTTCAACACTTCCTTGTTAACACTTAGCTTTACGAACTGTTGAGTACATCAAGTGTCTGCTTGGAAGCAACGCAACTGTCGAAAGAGCTTCTTCTCTGATTAAAAAAAAAATATGAACAGGTGACAAAACATCGTTAAGCGTCGCAGTATTAAAAGCCATTTTGATTACCTTGACTAGCATCAACAAATCACGTAATTCCTACTTGAAAACTAGACCCGATATTTTCAAACTGATTTGTTCTGCGATAAATACAAAACAACTGGATAGTTAGATGTTAGACGTCAGACCCCAATAACTCAGCTACGAACTTCCTACTTATAAGTTTTGTTCGTTTTTCAATAACATCTAGTAAAATACGATTTTTTTTACAAAATTACTAAGACGTCCAGCTTTGATGAAAAAAAATCCTCAGGCGTCCCGCTCTGACGACGAAACAGATAAAAGGTCACGTTAGGCATACCTCAATGCTAACCCTATTATCTCCGTGGACCCCCCAGCGCACGCATTGTCACCAGACAACGGACAATCCCCACAATCGCACACGCCTCTACAACAATGGGTTCCTGTACCAAACGAACAATACTGATGCTAACAATACAACAGAGTGATAAAAGTTAATTTAAATATGACAAAATTAAATTAATACTGAAATTATCTTATGATCTCTTCCTTTAAATGAAATCAACAGCATTATGGAATCTTTCTGCTACGCTTCATATATTACTCTGCTCTATACATTACTTTTTTTACACTGTGAAAAATTAACACAACACAACTTCAATATCATGAATGTTCTCTATGGCCGCAGCCGTAAATATTATTCATAATTGAAAATCCTTTCATATTCCGGTATCTCCCTACAGGTGCCATTTACGATTTCCTATCCCACAATTTTCTTCAATCAACTTCCTTCATTCAATCATTCTTCATTCCTCCTCTGACCAGCCCTCACATTTTCTCTTTGCTATCAGAGACATCTGATTAGTATTTGATATTTTATAATGAGGGAGGTGATGTCACACATTGTTGGTGCGCCTGGTTCTCCCATCTTGTTTGTCGTGATCTCGTTCACTCGTATCTGAATTACTGTACCTCCTTCCTAGAGCTTCTCTTTGTTTTCTTTCCCAGTATTTCGCTGATTCTCTTCTCTGCGATCGTACAACCTCTTTCACGTCAATCGCACTGCTTTCCTTGTTCCTGTTTTGTTTTCATACATCTCTGGCACTTATTTATCCACCTTTCTAGCAAATATTGTATCATCTAAATCCGCTTCTGGCTGAAGTCTTTCCTTTCGTAATTTGTTATGTTAGTTCGTGATATATGAGGATTGAGGGTCTCCTGAAACGAATATAGAATGACTCGCAAACGGGAAAACAGTAAGGAGAAGAGCACGTTTTCGGGGTATGCAACAAATTTTTAGATGTAAGATGTAAAAGTTGCGGATAGTCGAGGAGGAAACTGGAGAAAATGAAGAAAACTTCTGTCATAACCATCGAGCTGATCACCAGAGAAGAGGTGGGGTGAAGGCTACTTCTATAAAGATACAGTGTCGATGCACGAAGTTCACATTCAGTGACATTTTATTATTCACAGTGCTCTTCTTAGTAACGTTACGAACTTTATCGAAAAAGTTATCCGATACCTACCAAGAAAGCAGTCGAAATCTCCGAGAGTTGTTTCACACACTAATATCTATGCATTATCGACACAACACTACAGCTATGTGTTGCACTCACCAGAGCGGATCATCTCAGTTGTCAAGGCAACCATTTCTCTGTCAGTCAGGCCTCTCAAGTACATCGCCATCAGCATTGCACCTCAAAACAGAAAATTGCATCACAATATCTTCAAAAAAATCTTCGTGTTATTCATCTTAATACAAAGAGGACTTGTAATATTGCAGTTATTATCCATGACTAGTGTTACAAATTGAAAAAAAATTTTTTTTTCAGCTTTGTGGAAAAAACATGAAAAAAAAAGTTAACACCCTTGGTTTTTTTTTCAAAAAACAATATATTTGGCAAATTATATTTTTATTTACGGAACTTACATTTTACATGTGTGTGTTACTGCTTACTGAATCATATAATGTCTTAAATAATCATTCATAAATGTATCTATGTAAGTAACATAATTTTATTCATCCACTATGTGAGTACCACATTCACTAGTATCAGCACTACCCATATTAGTTCGGTCGGTGTCGGAATTTTATGTTTCTTCTTCTGTCTCCTCTAGATCCATAAATTCATAAATAGTTACATTTTCTTTTACTGTTTGTTCTTGTATTGCACGCAAAAGATTTTGTGATTGCAATTTTAAATTATGAGCAAAGTACACTCAGTGCATAAAGATAGTTCTGTATTACGTTCTTTTAAGTTTGAATTTATTAGCATACAAAACAGGGGCTTTATTTCTTTTCAATCGTTGGTTTATGCCAACGGTTGCAAGGAAACAATTCATAATTACTGGCAATTTAATGACTCAGTATCACTATACGCTGAGAGTTTAAGTATCAGGGGCGTGCAGTGCACCGGGGGCCCTACGCTCAGAGGACCCCCAAGCATACCTGAGGGGCCCCAACCTCAGCTCAGGGTGCCCCTACCAGCAACACAAAGCAAAAAAAAAGGTCGCCCATCTGGCATGAGGGCCCAAAATAAACATTTTTTTTTTTTTTTTTTGCACCGGGGCCCTTGTTGACCTAGCTACACCACTGACAAGTATATGAATATAAGGAAAGCACAATAAGTAATAAATAGAGGCAAAAACCGTAGATAAATTTAAAATTCCTAATTTTTAAAAAAGATCCGTAGGTCTACAGATAAATTCATAGGGCTGGCAGTACTGGTTCAAATAGAATAGCTAATATCAACCCAAACAACGTGGAACGGATATTCCTTCTCGCGCAACCTAGCCTCTTCGGGAAGTCCCCGTTCGTAAAAGAAAACTTCAGTCATGTTGAAAATATTTTCGTTTTGTTTCCCCCCTACTGAACCAGAAAAATATAGTAATATATAAATTATGATAAGTACTTAGTATAAGCTCTAAAACAGTCATATTAAACGATAAATGCCTTACAAGTTTGAGATTTAGTAGTTATGAAAAAAACATGTCCCAGAAAAAAACGTGTTTTTTTCATGTTTTTTTTTTTTTTTTTTTTTCAAGTCAGAAAAAAACCGTTTTTTTACAACACTATCCATAACACAGCAGGGGTGTCACAGGAGGAACGAATTTCCTGATTGAAAACGCAAATGTCCGAGGTAGGACTAGACACGAGACCATTGCTTTTCTGCTTCGCTGCTTTGAGAAATATTTTATTACTTTCGGTGCAGTGCCTCGTGGCTGGTTTGAGTTTTACCTCGGGCATGTGTGATAATAATCCAAAATTTTATTTTGATCATACAAGATTATATAATATGATTATCACTTTAGTTGCAATAGCTGAAACCAACGACATTTCATTTTAAAAAATATTTATTTCTTATTACCTATTTGAGAGTCCTGGATTTCTTCGTTGGCAACCATTCTCACAAACTCTCGAACTTCATCACCAGATAGTTCTTGACCATCTCTCTTTTTGCGAATGATATCTGGAATTTGCGTCATCCTTCTTTTCTGAAAAAAATTAAGTAATCGGTCATCAGTTTAACCTTAAATACATGGCAGCCTCCTTCCAAAGAAGCTTGCAGCTCACGTTGCCTGAAATTCACTCGAGCAAGAAATTATTTATTCTTGTATTTCAAGACTCGGCGCGGGAAATTAGCCTTCTCCTCCGTCGCTTCCCTCCAGTATGTTACAGGCTTCAGTCTGCAGAGATGGATCGACAGGTGTTGCTACCTTCATCAACGTACCAGTTGAATGGCAGCGAAACAAATCGTTTAGCATTATAAGTGTAACCTAAACATGATTTCCCACTGATGTGTCTGTCCCGGTACTGGTCGTAGAGGCAGACTCATCCAGCAACGACCGAACCACTCGGCGAGCGCAGCGCCTCCTGCCGAACGACGGCGTTACTGATCCTGCCCGCGGTTTCTTCTTCAGCATAGCGTAACTTGTTCAGCGCACAGTCTGCGGTGACAGGCGCCTTGAACACCAAGAAGATGTGGTGCTACCAAGTTGCAAGGAACTTCGACGAGTTTGTTACAAATCATGCTCCAGCACATGACATTTCTCTTGCTCTAGCGCATATTATTATTATTTTATGCAAATAGACCTGTAAGTATCACGCAACACTTAATCATTTTCTGAGTGTCTTTTCCCATTTCAGTATTATCGCATCTGTTTACTGAAGGCAAGTTTTCTCTCTTTTGTCCAAGCTGTGCAAGTCTTCATGGCTTTGATTTCTGATCTGGAATGACTACCCAGTTGTGTATTTTTTGTTTGTTCATGTAAATAATTGATTGTTTATGGCTAATAGAACAGTACATTGTCCACTGAACATTAAAACAATAGTGTTCTCAGGTATCCCATATTAATTACGTGTCAGTCATCTAACTGCTAAAGCTTGAGTTGGTTGCGAGCATACGAAGATACCATACAATCCGTAGCGATAATGTTATATGATCATACTAAACACACAGAGCAAACCATCTGAAAACTGTTCAGTCTGCCAGTAAAGGCCCCTGCCAGGCAGACCTTACACACAACGCGCCTGCACGCCGGGATACATATACGACTCCAAACAGGCGCAGAGGCATCAAAACAAAACAGGAAAACAAATAGAATCATCTAGAAGCTAAGTGGGACTATTTCTTACAGAGGTCGCCGTACTACCACACAACGGAATTCCTGCGCCAGGCCGCCTATATAAGCGTATCTGGCCGCTCCACCGCCAGTTCCAGCCTGACGCTGAACCAGCGTCAACTACAGAAGACCACCGGAAGTTCGCGAGAAGTAGAAGCCGTCACTCTACCCCGGATCAGGACCAGGCTGAAATTCTCGACGGTCTTCTGATAACTGTACCCACATTTGTTTATGGTTTACCTGTTGTATTGTGTACCGAGTAATAAACTTCAAGGAACCGTTAAGTGTAGTTCACTTCAGTGGCGACAAGGTTGGGATAAGAACTCTCTACCATCATGGCTACGCCAGCAGCACCTACGGAATGGCAACAGTTCCTCCAAGGACTCCTACATCAGTTCTTCGAATCTCAGAGACAACTGATTGCGGAAGTCAGGAATCTCCGCCAACCCACGGCCCCGCCTCCGTTCCCAGCATTCAACGACGACGTCGAGGAATGGGAGACCTACGAGAAGCGCATAAGACAACACTTCGCAATTCACCACATAACCAAAGAAGAAGACCAACGTGCATATTTCCTTTCCTGGAACCAATCGAAGATGTATGTCTTGCTCACCAAACTTCAGCCACAAGACCCCGACACCCTCACCTTCACGACCATCTGTACGACACTGAATGCATACTACAGACGCCGGTACCATGTCGTCGCGGCCCGCGTCGAATTCTATCAATGCCGGAAGAAGCCCGATCAGACGTATCGCCAGTGGGCGGCCGAACTCCAAGGCCTTAGCAGAAAATGTAAGTTTCAAACTCGTTGTTCCCACGAATCCTACGCCGACGACATGGTGCGTGATCACATCATACAGGCTGCACCAGATGCCGCACTCCGGCATGACGCCCTCAAGTTAGAGGACCCATCCCTGGAGCAGGTCATCGAACTTGCCTACAAATTCGAAATGTCTACGGCCGCAGATCGCCGCCTGGAGTCCTGGGCGGATGTGGCCGCAATCCGAACCGACGTAGAGGACACACAGGACGTCACCGCCATCCAGAGCTCCCAGTCGCGCTCCTCCCGACACCACAACCGGGGACCGCTTCCTCAGAAGGACATCGAACCGGCCCGTTCCGGCAGGGGCACCAAGTCTCGGCAGCAGCAGCGGATCCCGCAGCGCCGACGCCGCAGCCCGCTCCGCCTACCCTCCTGCCCCGCCTGTTATTCAGCACATGAGAGGGAAAATTGTCCGGATCGTTGGGCTGAATGCTCACGTTGCGGCAAGGAAGGACACCTGGCGTCCGTCTGCCGCACCAACACCACCAATTCCAATCCCGGCTCTCGCCGCCCAGGGTCTTACCAAGACAGGTTGAGCGGCGCACCTATGGATATCAATCAGGTAGACACTTCCACTGCATCCAAACTTTTTATTGACGTTACGGTCAATGGCAAGCCTCTGCGCCTACAAGTCGACACAGGAGCAGCAGTCTCATTGCTTAATTATACTACTTATGTGCAAATTGGCTCGCCCCCCCTCTCGCCGGCCCCCAAGCGCCTCCTGACATACAACAAACAGGAAATAGCACTCCTGGGACAATTCACAGCAAACGTCATGTATAAGTCTGTACATCGTTCAGTCCCCTTTTTAGTAGTTAACAGTTCTCTCACAGCAGACTTATTTGGACTGGACGCTTTCCGCTTATTCGGATTTTCAATTGAGGATAACATACACCTCGTATCTCAGCATGTTCCTTTTCCTGAAGTGGACGCCCTTTGCACCGAGTTTCAGGACCTGTTCTCACCAGGCGTCGGCTGTGCAAAGGACTTCGAAGCATCACTCCAACTCCGGCCGGACGTACGGCCTCGATACTTCCGGGCACGCCAGGTACCCGTAGCGCTTCAACAACCACTTCAGGAAGAACTTCAACGTCTCCAAGACGAAGGGATCCTCCAGCCGGTGCGGTTCAGCCCCTGGGCCACGCCGTTGGTCATAGTTCAGAAGCCAGGACGCCGCTTACGTCTCTGTGGTGACTTTAAGACCACCGTCAACCCGCATCTGCTGGTAGACGATTATCCACTTCCGAGACCGGACGACCTCTTCCGTAAACTAGCAGGAGGTACCTACTTTACAAAAATTGACCTGGCAGAAGCATACCTTCAAATCCCTTTGGATATCCAGTCCCGACAATACACAGTCATCAACACTCCCTCTGGCCTCTTCCAACTCAACCGGCTTATGTTCGGCTTGGCCAGTGCTCCAGCGATTTTTCAACGGTATCTCGAACAACTTCTCCAGGATATTCCGGGATGCATCAACTATCTCGACGACATAGTCGTCACGGGACCCTCCGCTGCCGAACACATGACCAACCTCCGCCTACTCTTCCTCCGCCTCCGTGCAGCAGGATTGAAATGCAACCTTTCCAAACAGGCGCAGAGGCATCAAAACAAACCAGGAAAACAAATAGAATCATCTAGAAGCTAAGTGGGACTATTTCTTACAGAGGTCGCCGTACTACCACACAACGGAATTCCTGCGCCAGGCCGCCTATATAAGCGTATCCGGCCGCTCCACCGCCAGTTCCAGCCTGACCGCTGAACCAGCGTCAACTACAGAAGACCACCGGAAGTTCGCGAGAAGTAGAAGCCGTCACTCTACCCCGGATCAGGACCAGGCTGAAATTCTCGACG
Source organism: Vandiemenella viatica (assembly GCA_031002005.1). Classification (NCBI taxonomy): domain Eukaryota; kingdom Metazoa; phylum Arthropoda; class Insecta; order Orthoptera; family Morabidae; genus Vandiemenella; species Vandiemenella viatica. The sequence continues at coordinate 8,969,912 of JARYHS010012519.1, forward strand.
GTCTTCTGATAACTGTACCCACATTTGTTTATGGTTTACCTGTTGTATTGTGTACCGAGTAATAAACTTCAAGGAACCGTTAAGTGTAGTTCACTTCAAAAACAATCACTCCATCTGTCATTTTGAATACCCTATGCTTCCAAAAATATGGTCGATATGATAATGAGCGAAAATTAATTGTGCGACCTTTTTATATTTGCTTCTGCACAGGGGAATGTATTCTACAAAACAAAAGTGCAGTCTGAGTTAGTATGAAGACGCGTGGACAGGGAAATTCTCATTGCAATCAAATTCGACACGAAAGTGTACACGTCCAATCTTAAACTATTGACTTTGTTGTGAACAATCTGTTACGGCTACAGATGAAGTTGCGACAAATTCATCGTTTTAGTAGCGGGGAAGCACACTCTCGCTTATAGTTAAGTTGATAGGAATTGTCTGCTCGTAGATAGGCAGGTTGAGATTTGCCTGTCTATGAACAGACATACATAAGATAGTACAGAGAGACCCCAAGACAAATTTGGCTACCTGGTTGTTGATATTAACATCTCTTTCACCTCGTATTACTAACCTATATTTCATCACAGATTTGTTAACATATTAATTACAATTGCTGCAGTTTCATGACGTTTAATATCTTATTAGCAACCCAGTATCTCGTCAATGGATAAAATAATTTCGATTATTGTAAATATTTTTACAATAAATAAATAGTATGGTAATAAAACCACAGCAAATTAATTAAGCACTGTTTCATGATGTATTTTAGAAAATTATTCAAACGACTCCTACCAACTAGAAGCTCCCAATCGGCAGGAATGGCCATAAAACATACTAAGTCTTAATTAACCAGCGAAAAATTATTACAAATAAAATTTTAGCTATTAATAACTAGGATAAATATATTAAATTAGGTTTTGAAGAACCCGTAAATATTCTAAATGCCGGTATTTCCGGGATATGACTGCATAAAATACGTTTTGATTACGGTATTCAGTTAATTTTCAAGTTTAGAACAGACAAAAATATTTTACTGTCGGAAATACTGGGGTAAAAGGTTCGGCATTACAAGCGTGCATCTTGAGTTCGTTAAAATATACTGACATATATTATTCATACAATTAAACACCCGTCAAATATCTCAGTTAACTTCTAATCTCCACGTCGAATAAAACGCAGCTTCTTACAATTTAATATCTCAATCTGTTCACGAATTATAAGCCGCTACAGAATTCTAGTTTTTATCGCTAAGAACACAGATACAACAGACTTACCCCCACCAGATAGTAAAGGGGTCCTGCAACATTAGCTACCATTTCACTTAATCCTGGCAGTGGTAGCCAATTAGAACATTCCTACCACGCTTCTTACAGATGGACTTCTATCTGTATAGAGCGTTTTAAGCAGGTTGATCCTTCCACTTCTCTTCTCTCCCGCTAAACAAACTTAATTGATATCTTACATCTTTTTTTCAATACTGTTCTCTTTATGAAATTCCAATGATAGATACTGTTATTGTTACAAATAATAATAATACGAAAATCCATTTAATTTCATTTACTACGAATCTTGTCGCAGAACAAATCAAAACACAAATCATAAAATTCTTTTACTGCTATGAATTTAGTAACACAAACTTTCGAAAAACTCTCATACTATCCAGTCATACAAGTGGTGGCTTGTGTCTCAGCACCCTGTGCCACACTTCACGTGTACCGACCGACCCTGCCGATAACTTCCCGCGGACAGTACTGTACTGTAGCTAGCTAGAGAGCCTTTCCTGCTCCGCAACAACAATGAATTCTCTAGCGCCAGAAACAAGGATTCATTATTACTACCTGAATGTTTAATACCAAAAATTTATAATTAATTTCAAAGCAAAACATCTGCAATTTGAAAATAATAGGAATCGGGGTGGGTTGGTTATGTGGCATATATGTCACAGCCTCCCAAGGCGAATTCGGCTTCCATCTTACTACAAACATACCTCCATTAGATAGTACAGGGGGGCTCCAATTCGACCACCTAGTTGTTGACATTAACCTCTCTTCCAGCTGCACTAACATATATTTTAATTTTTTTTAAAAAATAATTTAATTGCAATGGAGCACAGGCTCCGGTGGCAATTTCCCTACACACCCATCTTCCCCCTATCCTGCACTTACCTACATTTGCCCTCTACAAATTTTATCTTTAAATTCTTTCAAAGTTTTTGGTAAATTATTCATCATTTCTCTTGGTAACTCATTCGAATCCCTGACACCCTTACCTAAAAAAGAGAATCTTCCCACACCTTTGTGCCTGAAATCGAGTGCCAGCTTGTGGTCATGGTCATCTTTTCCCTTCCATGCACTACTTTTCATTCCAGCTTTCCTGCATTCACCTCTAGTAATCTTTGGAAACTATAGGAAACCGAAATCTAGATGATGGCACACCGAATTCAAGGGAAAAATCACTGTAAGCAGAGAGCAGGTGATTCGTATCCTCTGCAATCAGCATTTCCCATCTAACTGCCAGCGTCGTATTTATTAATGTGTAGCTTTTCTGATTACTATTACATAAGGAACGTAATTTTTTCGAAATTCGTACCACATTTCGGAGCATATGGCTCAGCAATGTGCACTCGACACTATGTGCAGTCTTTGATTCCACACAGCAGCCAAGCAATCAGGATTCCCATGTAATTGCCAGCGTCGTATTTCTTAATGTGTAGCTTACTGGAGTCCATGTTTCATTTCCAAAACGCACTCTGCCTCTGATACAGTTTCTCTTTATCCAGGTTTTACACCGCGTCTAGGTTGAGCTCATTACAGGCGGGAGATGATTATGGGCAAGGAGACGGCTGTGCTATTTATAGCTCGTTGTCTGGGTCTGAAATTTCGGATAAAGAAACGAGGACGTGTTTCGCCAAGGCTTTGGACGAATATGCAAGTACGTATATGGACAGATGTGTGATTACTTGCAGATCCGTTTGAAAAATTTAAGAGTGTATGTTTTGGGAAGTATGCGAAGGAATTCGTCCTGGTTTTTTGAAGGATTTCGGAAAACTGTTGAAACTCTGAAATCAGGATGACATGCTAGATATTTGAAGCCCCGTCTTCCTGAATGCTAGGCCCGAGCTTTACGTCAGCCACGACGCAAAATATGAATTGATCCCTCCAGCCCCAAACGCATACCTTGTTAGCAGACCTGCCTCAGAGACATCCTAACTAACCTTCATAATGTTCACCGAAAGAAACAGTGGCTTGAAAATTATTAAATATTCATGAATTTCGAAACTAGGACAGACGAACTGTAAGTATAGTTAGATGTGGGTAGCTTGTCTACATCAATATTATTAGAGACGTGAAAGGAATGGGCTACTCCTTTCTAAAAGTACGGAAAAAAGGGACACCGCGTCTTGTGATGATGCGACAATATTTGGTGAAGGACACGGTTGTTTACAGAATGTAGCGTAGTGAAATAGGCACTATCACAATTCTATTTTCCTTGTATTCAGATCTGTAACATGTATGAACTTCATCGCAACGCTTTGTGGATGGTGTTTCCTCTTACGTGGTGCTATCATTGACGAGTAGCTAACCTCCTCATGGTGTACCCTGAACAACGGACTGCTGATGAACGACGGCTGATAAATAATCTACACAACAGGCGACCAAACTACAGTAGATCCCGTATCTCTCACGGTCAATCATAGCAACATCGAAGATCAAACATCTTGTAGTGTCCCAGTCGGTATGCCTCGGGATTTACTACTTTATAAACAATTTTATTAGCTATCACAAAATGAGTGATTATGGGTGGGGTTCTCTTCCGAAATGGTCCTTCACATTAGTACAAGTGAACATAATATATTCAAAAGTAACATATTGATTTTATTTATCTTTATACATAGAAAGCAAACTTTATTTGACGAAACAATTACTTGAATGGATAAATGGTTGTTCCCTCTCAGGTAGCGGAATTTACAGTTCATAGGTTCTTTAATTTTTGGAGCTCGTTGTGGTCACTCTATAGATGATTGCGTACGTAGGAGTTACCGAGTGTTGTGCAGCGCAATGAGAAGAGTCGTATCGGCGACCTGGCAGAGACGATCAGCTGACGAATGCGCGGTAGGACGCAGGCAAGCAGGGCCGGCGTCTGGTGTGTCTCGCCGCCAGCAGCCGGCCGCGGCGGGTCGTCCTCAACCCTGGGGACCGTAGCGAAGGTGCCCCGCTGCTGTCTTGCCGAGACTCTGTTGCGTCCAGTCCACGCGCCGAATATCCTCTGTCCGTCTCCGTCAGCTCGTCACCTCCTTCATCTCCGATTGGCCGAACATATAACAAGCATAAACAATTTATTAGCAACCAGCGGGAATGAATTCCATTGCACGGAATATTTACCACTACTTCCGACACTTCCTTCGGAGGTTCTCCCCTCCAGGCTGTCCCCTTTCGGCTCTTCTCATTGGCTGCAATTCCTACACACAAACAGTTTATTGTTTCTTTGCCAGCGACGTCTGCAAAGCATCCGACAGCTCAGTACTGCGACACTTCATTATTGGGGTTTGAAAGAAGTCTTTCATTCGTCGAATATCCAGACAGACTAATTCACACTGTCACACTGTGTCCATTGTTTTAAACAAACCCGCACTATACTCGAGAGCCTCTCCATCATTTCAGTAAATTAATGACGAACACATTAGGTAACACAAGGGAAGCTTGTTCCTTTGAACAACAACCAGAGTACGATTCTTTATTACTCAATAGCCTGTCAACTGAATTACAACCATTATCCTTGCTCACATTAAATATTCCTTACGATAACCTTGTCGGTCGAGAACCACATTCAAATCAAATCAAACGAACTAATGGAAATTGAATACATTACGGCAATAAAACGATTGAATCTAACAACAAAATTTCTTGTTATTGATAAAAAATGAGATTTACAGAATGCGACATCTCAATCTGAAGATGAAACTGAACAACGGCACTTGTCAGAGCCAACTGACCAGAACGTTTCGACGCTGCGCCCATATTCTTCAAATAAATGCAGAAGGATTAACAATTGCTAAATGTGAATAGCTTAGTAAACTAGCTACTGACCTCAAAATCGACATCTTAACAGTTCAAGAAAACCACAAGACTGAAAAAGATTTAGAAAGTAGGGAAAGATTGAAGGATACAGAATGATGGCGAGACTTCCCTCTCCTATACACGGATCAGCCATGTATGCCAAAATTAACATTTGCAACATCTCGGAAGTGAGCTGTCAAAAAGTCAATGAAATAGAAATAATTACTGCCAAACTAAACAATTTAATTGTTGCATCACTTTACAAATCTCCTCTTTCCAACTGGCCAACTCATCACTCCCTTCACTAACGAAACCTTGCATATATGTAGGAGATTTTAAGAGCAGATATAGATCCTGGGGTTACCCAAATAGTGATGAAAATGGAGAGAAACTTACTGTGTGGTGCGAAAGTGAAGACCTGTATCTCAGCTACGATGCTAAATATAAGAAAACTGCTAGATGGCAATCTGACACCAATCCTGATCTGGTTTTTGTTTCCACAGATGAAAAAAAAATCCTTTAGACCACACAAGAAAAGTCCATCAGCATTTTCCGGGAAGCCAACACAGACCCACACTAATCAGTGATGGTTTCACAATACCTGTTATCAGATCTATTCATAAACCAAGGTGGAATTTAGAGAGGGCAAACTGGGACCATTATAGCTCCAAGGTAGATAATAAATAACCTGCGATGGATACCCCCAAAAGTGAAAAATTACAAGAGATTTGTAGGTATTGTTATTGCTGCAGCTAGAAGAAACATCCCTCGAGCGTACAGGAAATAATACATTCCATGCTGGGACAAATCAACGCAAACTTTGTATGAAAATTATCAAAAGACTAGTGACTCTGTAACAGGAAAAAGATTATTAGAAAAACTGAATGAAAGGAGGAAACAGAAATGGAAAGAGCTAACTTCTCAAATGAGCTTTACTCACTCCCGTGCAAATGCATGGACTCTCCTTAGAAAAATGGGTGCAGCCTCAAACACATGCAAAGAGGAGCCAGAAATTACACCAACTGAAATGGCATTGCACATCAAAACAAGTCCCAATAGATCCTGCCATGAAGAAACAGTTGGAGAGAGAGATGATTGATTGTATAAAAATCTTAGAAATAACCCTACCCTTTCTTATCCAATCAGTCACGAAGAAGTTGACAAAGCCATCAAAATGCTAAAAATGAGGAAGGCTGCATGATTAGTTGGCGTTTACCCGGAATTCATAAGATATCTCGGCAGGCAGGGAAGAACTTTGTTCAAGAACTTCTTCAGCGATATCCTGGACACTGGGATCATTCCCCCAGAATTGAAGATGGCTAACACCTTGACGATCCTCAAACCAGGTAAACCACCAGATGAAGCTATCGACCCATTGCTCTACTAAGTGTTACTATAACCTTCTAGAACGCCTAATCCTTAACCGTATTCAAGTAATAATAAATGACATAACACCAACATACCAGGCAGGTTTCAGATTAAAACGGAGCTGTTGTGAGAAGTATTAACACTTACAGCATATATTGAGGCTGGATTTCAGAAGAGGTTAAAGACATCAGTAGCTTTTGTCGATCTAACAGCGGCATATGATACGGTTTGGCTGGATGGACTGCTACTTCAACTTAAAAAACATATACTAACATCACTCCTGAAGAATATGCTGAACAACCAATATTTTAAGATCACCATTGGGCATAGACAACTAATTCATTTACAATAAAAAATGGATTACCTCAAGGGTCAGTACTAACTAGCTCCATTGCTCTTCAACTTGTACACCAGTGACATGCCCGAAACAAATTCTGCTACGCTGACGACTTAGCTATCGCTGCCCAAACTGCCACATTAGGGGAAGGTGTAAGCACCCTCTCTAACGATATTGAGTGCATATTATATGATGTGTACGAACCTGATGAAAACAGAAGTATGCGCATTCCACTTGAGCAACAGATTAGCACATCAGTAGCTCAAAGTGAACTTCTGCCACCAGAGAGTGAAACATAATTTCTATCATAAATATCTCGGCATCACGTTAGACCGTTACTTAACATTCAAAGAACACCTGGAAAACACAAGTCAGAAACTTAAAACACGAAACAACATCATGAAGCAGCTTCGTGGGGAGGTGATGCGTACTCACTACGAACAACCGCTCTCACCTTGGCTTACCCTGCCGCTGACTACTGTGCTCCAGTGTTGCAACGTAGTGCTCACACTAGAAAAATCGACGTCCATCTGAATGAGTGTATGAGAGTAATAACTGGCACCCTAAAATCCACCCCAGACCCCTGGTTACACCTGATCAGCAAAATACCACATCCAGAGGTAAGACGCCAAGAAGCAACGGCACGTGAGTGGATAAAACTACACCATCCTGATCATCCACAGGATCTCCCAATCCACGAGGTCCTAAATGACATACCCCCCACTAGTCTTAAATCCAGAAATCCAGTATGCCAAGATGTATTTGACTTTGGTGTCAAGGAAAAAAGGCGACAAAGCTGGAACTCTGCATCTGTGAAACATCCAGATATTAAAGATCCCACACCGGGATTCTACCTAAATAGAGACCAGTGGGCCAAACTAAATCGCCTAAGAATAGGCCACGCGAAATGCAACACCATGCTGTACAAGTGGGGTCTCCAGGATTCTCCTGCATATGACTACGGAGCTCCTTTCCAGCGTGTGGAGCATATCATCAAGGAATGCTCTTTAAGGAAGTATGATGGACCATTTGAAGATGTTTTCACTGCTACAACTTCCTTCATTGAATGGCTGGAAGAACTGGACATCAGGTTGTGAATGCTATCAACGTTCTTGTCATTATATATATATTTATATGTATTATATATATTGTATTAGTTGCTTAGCCATACGACAAATAAGTAAATAAATAATTGATCATATCGCTTCCGAGATCACAAGCCAGGGACCACTTTCTGTTAAACTGAAGCCGACTCAACAGGGAATCCTATTCTCGCGTATGATTTTTAAAGACATTGCTTCAACTATGGCAAAAATTGCATTGCTTATGTGAAGTACGCCAGAACGCGTCCGTGGGATTCCAAGTGAAACATATTAGTCTAGACTGAGGTCACGAGAATAAGCGTAGTGTATGTGTTTGTATGATACATTTCCGAATATTTGCTAATTTAATTGGCTGCACTCGAATCAGAGTTCTCCTGTTATTTTGTATTCTTTGAATTGTCTAAAATAACAGTAATTGGTCGCATAAAATGAATATCCTACTCTTACTGAATAAGGCTACAAGTCGGTATATATAAGTTATAAATCTTTAAGCGAAAATTTCTGAAAGCCTGGAATATTTCAAAGATCGGACAAAAATATGGTATTTCAGATCGTGTACCAAACACCTATGTTATATACCAGTCCTCTGCAGTGCATGTGGAGTGGTTTCGACTTCCCATATATTTCAACGGCGCTTCTAAGAGTTCATTTAAAAATGAGCGAAAGTTTCTAACTGGATACCAGTTCATGTTCTTGCGTTTAGCAAACCACAATAAAAAAAAAATCGCAGCAGTGTAAACGTAGCGTACCTGCTTTGAGCTATGAGTATCTGTCTTTATGACTAATAAAAAATTGACACCAGTGTCAAGGATCATGAAAATATCTACTTTTAGGACTAATAAAAATTGACAACTGATATATATATATATACACACCAGAGTCAAGGATCACGAAAATATTTGCTGTCTCATAACTATCTACAAAAGTTCCACAATTTCATGAGCAAGCGGCCAGGTCCTCGTTTCGTTCATATTTCTCGGATATTTTGACAAAGTGTGTAGTGGACATCCACCTGCAGTGATTTCAAGAAACCCTAGAAAACTGAATTCTTCACTTGGATTCGCAGCTACAGCTTCCCGGATGCGGGGCCGGATTGTTATCTCTCACCCACCATCATCGTAACCCCTCTATAAGGAATTAAGTCGTGAGGAACCCCTCTAGCATCTACTTGGAGTAATTTAAGGAAACTAAATTTGGATGGCTGGATGATGATTTGAATCCATATCCTGCGATGAAAGTACCAAACAAATTGATCTAAGTGGTGAAGGCTTGGAGGATGATTGAAGTACGCCACTATCAATCATTCTGAAAGTCATAAATGAATGTAATCTTTCTCGGCGTTGTTTATTTATAAACGTTTCTCGGGAAACAAACCGAGTGATGTTGTTATTAATGCACAATATTTCGGCGACTTTATTCTCCGTCGCCAACTTCAGGTGCAGTTGCAAGTCTTGAATTCTGCCTTGAAGTCAGCCTTGGGCGTGTTGTTTGTAAACAGGCATGGCAACGACAGATGTTGTTATGTTGCCTAGCAGCATCTCAGATGTCATTAGACGCCCGCGGAACACAAAAAGCAGAGCGTTGGTGATGAGCAGCCTCAATTACAGGAATCCATGCATCACTTATCTTGAATCCACAACACCTGTTTACCAAATCAGACGCGAGGCGAATTTTAAATGAGAAGCATTTGAAATTCGCCTCGCGTCTGATTTGGTAAACAGGGATTGTGGATTCCAGATAAGTGATGCATAGATTCCTGTAATTGAGGCTGCTCATCACCAACGCTCTGCTTTTTGTGTTCCGCGGGCGTCTAATGACATCTGAGATGCTGCTAGGCAACATAACAACATCTGTCGTTGCCATGCCAGTTTACAAACAACACGCTCAAGGCTGACTTCAAGGCAGACTTCAAGACTTGCAACTGCACCTGAAGATGGCGACGGAGATTAAAGTCGCCGAAATATTGTGCATTAATAACAACATCACTCGGTTTGTTTCCCGAGAAACGTTTATAAATTCTGAAAGTCCTTTTACCTTCAATATTTTTTGAAACTATATGAATTATTAGATTTAAAGAATGTTATATAAGTATCTCGTTGATAGAAATTCTGTAGGTGCATACAAACACTACGAAACAGCTCAATCTCTTCGTAGACTAGCTGGATTGACAGTGAGTGTTGAGAAAATGTGATCAAGCAGAGGACCTCCTCAGTGTCATCGCTGCCAGGCAGAAGTACTGCCAAATGCCTGAGCGCTGCGTAAAATGCTGAGCACAGCTTGGCAACAAGACATGTGAAATACAGAGGGGGCAAGGCAAACCCATATGTACAAACTGTGGGGGAAACCATGTGGCTTCCTGGAGGGGATGTCCCACTGCCAAATAAGCAGTGGCCCGACTGCGAGGACGCGTAGCAACCCACCGCCAGCAAAACCAATCTACAGACAACCCAAAGCCTCCTTCACATGCGGCTGAAACTTCAGAGTGGCCAGTTGTACCTGGCCGCCACACAACAGCTGACAACGCTACCATCAGTCAACCATGGCCCCAACCTCCGGCCAAGCCACAAAATTTGGAGTCAATCAACGCCAACAGTATACGTCAGGAAGACCATCCCAGCGTCACCCAGCTTCTTTAGAAGATGCTGACGCACCCTCATGGCCCACCTGGAAAGCCTCCTACAGAAGATCGTGAAAGCAATCACAAATTCAACCGAAAGTAATACACCCAACCATGAACAGACGTAGACATGCAAATAGTCTCACGTTCTGTTCATGGAACGCTAATGGAGTCTTCAAACAGCAGGGAGAACTAAGACAGTTCCTTCTAGACGAAGGCATAGACATATGCCTCATATGCGAGACACACCTTAAACCGCAGATCAGGCTGTCGGCGAGGAACATCAGGGTGTACCGGTACTACCGCCCTACAGCCGGAGGAGGAACGGCCGTCTTGATACGCTCTACGTTGCCACACTACCAGATCCAGATGCCGGCGTTGACCTCCATCGAAGCCACGGGAGTTGTTGTGGAGATATCCGATGGGCCCGTCAACGTGATCTCAGTTTATCATCCATCACGAAATCACATAGAAGAAGCGAAACTGGAGCCTCTCCTCTCAATACCTGGGAGATTACTTATCGCGGGAGATCTGAACTCAAAACATCATGTGTGAACAGCAGAGACTCGAACATTTGTGGGCGCAGGCTGTTACGAGCGGCAAACCAGTACGACTGTGTTGTGTTCGCACCAGACGTGCCAACACACGCCCCAAAAAACCATCGCCACCGTGGAGACGTGTTGAACGTTGCTATCGCAAGGAATATTCCAGGTCTCTTGGAAGCCAGAGTGGTAAACCGCCAATCATCAGACCACAAGCCAGTGATTATAGAAGCACCAGATGTAGAAGCAGTACCAAACACTGAAAAAGGAAAAAAATATCAAAAGGCAGATTGACAGCAATTCAAAATAAACCTGGCAGAACAGCTACGCGGGGAAGAGGTTGACGAAGATGTTGATGTCGAGCTTGAGAAAATCACGGACCACAACAAAACAGCAACCGACTGTGCAACACCATCATCACGGAGCAGTGCGCAGCAGAAGAGCCTTCCAGCTGACATCCTAGAGATGATTACAATTAAGAACAGGGCAGCCCGTCTCTGGCAAGAAACCAGGAGGCCCGAGAACAGACGACACCTAAATCGCCTGATCCGCGAGATCAAAGTCAGGATTACCGAGCACCGAAACCAACAGTGGGCAGACAAGGTATCAACGTTTGCAAGTCGAAGATGGCACGGCTTGGAAGCAGACCAAGCAACTCACTGGACGTCGCAGCCGAATACCACCCCTGAACGGAGCGAATGGTCTTGTCTGTAAGCCAACAGACAAAGCCAATACGCTGGCGGATGCATTTGAAGGGAACTTTAGAGCCGCCGCGGACCCAATAGACAGACACCACTGCCAGACAGTCAGGCAACACCTCCGCCGGTACCTTCAAGACAACGGCGAAGAAGAAGAGGGTGAAATCGACCCGTCGAAGACCTGCGGGAAGAGATTCCCCCGGACAAGGCACCGGGACACGACGGCATCACGAACAGGGTATTGAAGAATCTACCAGCAGGTGCCATCGTGAGGCTGGTACAAATATTCAACAAGATCGCGAAGACCAAAGTGTGCCCGGCAGCGTGGAAAAGAGCGGTGATCATCCCGATTTCTAAGCCTGGCAAAAACGCAGCTGACCCGCAGAACTATAGACCAATCAGCCTCCTACCTAATCTCAGCAAACTGTTCGAGAGGCTATTACTCAAGCAACTGCAGGTGCACATCCGCGACGGAGGTATGATACCAGCAGAGCAGCACGGCTTCCGACCTGGCCGTTCAACCACGCACGAACTGCTGAGGGTCGTCGAGGAAGCAACCGTAGCGTTCAACGCACGAGAGCACTGCAGCGTGGTCCTCCTCGAAGTGGCGAAGGCCTTTGACTCCGTGTGGTACCGAGGGATACTCTACAAAATGGCCACACTTGGAGTTCTAGGACCATATCTCCTGTTATTGAAGAGCTACCTCCAGCAAAGAACCTTCATGGTGAAAATAGGCGACGCGAAATCAACAAAAAGACCCATCCGCGCCGGGGTACCTGAAGGCAGTGTGATGGGTCCAGTGCTCTACACGCTGTACACAGCGGATATTCCGAAGGGGCAACAAACCAAGCTGGCATTATACGCCGACGACACGGCGATCTTCACTACGTACCGCTGCCGGATCCTCGTGGGACGCTGCCTCCGAGCAGTGCTGAAAGACGTCGAGGAGTGGGCCACCAAGTGGAGAATTAAGATTAACGCATCGAAGATTGTAGTGGCATACTGCTTCATCCCTTATATAAAAGTCTTAAGACCGAATCGTAATGGACAACAATACTCAATAAGACATAAATTGTGTTGGATGTAAGTTCTTATGTGCCACTTTCCATGAATTTCAATAAAAGTGTGAAAATGCACAAAATAGATTAAAAAAGATAATAACAAAAATTGCTAAAAAATATGAATTTCCTCCATAAATGAAGTCAACGATTGACATAATTCCACGTGCATGTATCACAATACCAGCCATATAATGCGCATGGATTACAGAAATAAGTGCAATATTAATAAAAAAAAAGAATAGAAGTTTCTGCTGTAATAATAGTCTCCTGATAAACCTACAGACACCTCACCACACATGTCACATTACCATCATGAGGGTGTGTAAAGGATAACACCTATAGATGTTTGCATCATACAGCTCAATGTTATCGACCTAAGGTGTTGACAGTATGTATACAGAAGCCAACAGAGCACAGAGAGTGGTGGTGTAACGGTTAGCGTTCTGGCCTCGCATTCGGGAGGACGGCGGTCCGAATCCCTGTGCGGGCATCCAGATTTGGGTTTTCCATGGTTTCCCAAATCACTCCAGGCAAATGCCGGGATGCTTCCTTAAAAAGGGAATGGCCGAGTTCCTTCCCATTCCTTGCCCCCATCCTTTCCCGTCTCTAAAGACCTTGCTGTTGAGAGACGTAAAGCAGTTAAAAAAAAAAAAGCCAACAGAGCCATAGCAAGGCATAGGCAAAACTACAACCATTAGTCTGTAGGCTATACTTACGTTTATGGTTATTGCAGGATGTGAAATTGCTTGTTGTAGAAGGTTAGAGTAAGTTCAAGTTAGGTTAGGTCAGCTCACCTTAGGTGTAATATGGAGATGTTATACTGCCTTAGGTCACAACAGTAAGTTTTCGTGTGCTGTTCTCATGACGTTGTTGGGACATGGAAATTCTAAAGTACTTCAGCTAGCCGAAGTGGCTTGGGCCCCACCGCGGACGAAAAATTCCGGTATTTATGTGCGTCGCCAACGAAGAAGTTCAGTATTTTGCGAGCCGGTTTTGCGGATATAACGCGTTTTTACTTCCGCTACGCAGCCGCCAGTTGTTGTCAACTGACTTAACAACGGCGGCAGATGATATGACCGCCGAAACGTCGTGCTATACAAACGTTCTCATTCGGCTAGTTTCCCGAGAACATTTCATCTGTATACAACGCCGAAAAAGCCTCCATTCTTAGATAGTTAGAATCAACGTTGAAAATCAGTAAAAGTAAGAGATCTCCCAGCGGGGATCGCATCCATACAGGAATTTTTTTTAATTCAGTGCAGTGCATTCAAGGAACGACAGTAGAACTTTATGAACAGGATCTGGAGAGAAGAATACCCACCGCAAAGCTGGCAGTTGGCAAATGTCATCCAATTCATAAAAAGGTGAAGTCGGATACTGCAATAACTACAGAGGAATTAACTTGTCCAATATATGTTATAAAATTTACTCCCGCATCATTAAATCAAAAGAATTTAATAAATATATGAAATATACCTCGGAAAAGAACAGATTGGATCCCGGAAAGGTAGATCATGCACAGATCACACTCAAGATGCTGCCTGAGAAAAGGAAACAGTTTAATCTGGAAACGCAATTGCCAATGATTGATTTCAAGAAACCTTTCGATACAATCTATAGGAGGGTACTTTGGCAAATCCTGGCATAAATTAACACCCCACCACATATCTTAAAAGGAATTCGAAATGTATACAACCACAAGTGTGATTCCTGTCAGAACTGTCGGAATGGAAACCCATCAACCAAGAAGTGAGACAAGAACGTTACCTATAACCAGTTCTGTTCAACATATATATAAACAAAATCATTAGCACCTGGCGACAAAAACTCCATGGAAGAATCAAGGTAGACAGACAGACCAACCTAGATACATTAATGTTTACAGAAGACCAAGTAATTTTTACGGAATCTGAAAATTACCTGCAGAGATCGGTAAATAACCTTCATAAGTCATCAAAATGGTACAATGGCCTTCATCAGGAAAGATCACAAAAATTTCAAAAGAAAACACACCCAACACAACCACATCAGCAATTAAACACCTAGGATACAAACTCAGATACAGTCTGGAAGATGAACAAAAAATCACAAACTTCACGAAAGTTATAGAAATAACAAATATCACCTCCCGACCATTTCTTGTTGAATGGCACAAATGAATCAGATTCATATATGTCGATTGTAATCAAAACAGACTAGACGTTCTTTGTTCTTCCTCAGCTGTAGGATCTAGCAGGCTCGAATCCAGCCATGCTATGGGCGGTATCAGCTAAATGGCGATAACGGGTAGAAAAAACGTACTGGGATCACATGACATTTAATAATAATAAAGAGTAATAATCGGATTTTAGATGAAGACGACAGATTCGGAGCTGTAATAACAATTTTTTTTCTTGATTAGATCCAAGTATCTTTTACGATTATGTTAGAAGCAAGTCTAATCTGCTGTGAACTAACGAGAAATATTCATTTTTCCACAACAGAACTTTGTCACCGTGAGAATTGGCAGTACAGTAGTGTCAAAGCAGCATATAACATATAATCAACTAGCCCCAAAGCACGTCAGAACTGACGGGTTGGATGGAGTGTTCGCATAATTCATTTTTTTTCTCTTATTTAACTAAATAGAATTGTTATAAAATAAAGCTCAAGATCCCTTGTGCTGTAGCAAAACAATCAGCTCGGTCCAGGTTGCATTTCAGCCTAACCACAAATTCCACTAATATAGTTTCTAGAAAAATCAAAGCTGCAATCACACCTGAATTAATACATTCCCTGCACCATATGTTAATGTTATCACGCATCGCGATACAAACTTGATTCAAAATCTTCACAGATTCTTATATCTTTATTTTTTGTTATCCGTGATGCAAATCAATGTTTTAACGGCTGACAAAGCTTGCGTGTGGCTGAGTAATGACCCAAGTAATATGAAATCAGTGAAAACGAGAGATACTAAAAATAAATCTTAACTACTTGCGTTAAGCCATGTAATATTAGTTTCAATTGTGGTGAAGGGCGCATAGACAGTGTATAAGTTGGAACTAATTTAATTCAAATCAAGAAATGATTTCAGTAAAAAGTAGCAAATATTAATTAATTCACCGATTTAAACGAAATACACGCTTTTCTTTCAGTATTCTAGCATATTCAGTTATTTGCAGTTGCTTAACTAAATAGAAGTGTTACAAAATAAAGTTCAATGTAATTCTTCGTGTCTTGCGTTGTACCAAAAACTTTCAGTTGTCATCCTGGTCTAGGTAGAATTTCAACCTAACCACAAACTACGCTAAAACTGCAGCTAGAAAAACAATACTTCAATCACACGCATGTTAATACATGGCGATATAACGGGTTCTTGCACCTTCCTGTTATGTTATTCGTGATTTATATTGATACTACAACGTTTGAATGGCTGACAGAGTTACATGCGGCTGAAATATGGCATCAGTAAAAGCAACAGAAATTAAAAATAACTTATGTCATTCCACGTAATATTGGTTTTAATTGTAGTCTATGCTGTATAGACCACGATCAATGTGGAACTACTTTAGTTAAAACGAAGTAATGATTAAGTAACAGAACAGTCATGAAAACAATTTAAATGATTTTTTTTAAAATTCTTATGCCCTCTGCTGTAACGTCAAGTACCAGTTCTAATAACAATCTATCAAAACTGCCACTAACATTATTAATCGAAACATAAATACTTTTACAATAAACAAATATTAATCAAAGCCCGTCAAAAATGACGGGTTTAACGGAGTGTTCTGGCAATTAATTTCTTTGGATTCGTTTTCATAAATAGAATTGTTATAAAATAAAGATCAAGCGTTTCATCCTAACCACAATCTCCGCCAATTCGCCGCTAGAAAATCAAAGCTTCAATCACACACGAATTAATACATTCCCTATATCGCATGTCAATGTCATCATCACGATACAAACTTGATCCAGAATCTTCACAGTTATTACCTATGGTGAAGATCGATGTTTCAACGGCTTACACAGCTTATATCCGGCCGAAATAATGATCCCTGTGAATCCGAATGATGCCAAAATAAATCTTTACAACTTACGATACACCACGTAGTTTTAATTGTTGTTCAGGCCGCATATACCGCGATCAATTTGGAACTTCTTTCATTCAAACAAAGTACCGGTAATGGATTCAGTAAAAAAAGCAACTGATAACTAATATGCCAATTTAAACGAAATTCATACTTTTCTATCAGTGTTCTTAGCAATTGCATAAGTAAATAGAATTTTTATAAAATAAAACTCAATGCAATTTCTAGTACCTTGCGCTGTAATAAAAGATTTTCGTTGCTATCCTGGTCCAGGTTGCATTTCAACTTAATCACGTACTAAACTTGCCTCCAGAGAAACAATACTTCAATCACACGCATATTAATACATGTACTATATCGCATTTTAGTGGTAATAATGCATCACGATATAAACTAAATCAAAAATCTTTACCGGTTCTTCCATCTTCCTCTTTTTATATTCGTGATTCAGATAGATACTATAATCTTTGAATGACTAACACAGTTACTTGCGGATGAGGAAGTTAAATCTTAACAACTTACGTCGTTCCATGTAATATTAGTTTTAATTGTAGTCTATGCTGTATAGATCGCGATCAGTATGGAACTACTTGCGTTAAAACAAAGTAATGATTTAAGTAACAGAACACTAAAAAAAACAAATTAATATATATATATATTTTTAAGAAATAAATTACTCATGCCCCCTGCTGTAACGTCAAGTGCCAGTTCTAATAACAATCTATCAAATCTGCCGCTAACATTGCGTGAATTAAAGCTTTTATCTTACATATCTGTGGCCACAGATTTTAACAAATACTTTTACATAAAACAAATATAAAATAAATCTAAGCTACTAATAATTATTATGTCGCTTTAAACGCAGTATATATTTTTATTTCAGTGTTCTGCCAGTTAATTTATTCGCGGATGCTTAGAAATGTTATTAAATAAAGTTCATAACCTAGGACAAAGGCTTGAAGCATGACGTCATAGCGCGACATCATAGGGTAACGTCATGGCGTGACAGATGATGTCATAGATGAACAAAACTTGCGTTTTATAAGTATAGATTTATCGATGACTATGCGACTATTGTAATGTATACAAATATATACAAGGACAAGAACATTGGCAGCTTTACTATCTGAATAGCCACAGAAAAATAAATTATGATTATCTAGCGCAGAACTCTATTAGGCCAACTGAGATAGCAGATACCTCATGTGTTAGGATCGTTTGGTACACAAAATGTATAAAATACATAAATCTCGTTTTTATTTGAGATTTCAAGTAAATCAGTACTTTGTTATTCAAATTACCTTCCTCAGGAAAATGTGAGAGATAAAAATTGAAAAGAGGTGCAGACGGATCTGTCGATATCGACATAAGTTTCGATGGAATATACGAGTATTTGTCTGTCAGTAACAAAGAAACTAAACGTGAGCTTCAGTGGCATAAAAGGGAACCAAAGCCTCTCAGTGTCTGCGTAGACGGACAAACGACAGTGTAGGGGCGGGATGCCCGTGCTGATACGCAATTTTATCAATTTAAATCTGTTGTCTGCTTTCAGTGGAACTAGCTCAAGCCATGAGATGTTTATTCTTGTTGCTGTTAAATAGTGACTTAAGTTTTTTTAGCTTTTTTTACTTACAAGGAACTATCTTATTTTTTAAAATGGTTGGAACCGTGACCAGTTTTCTCGCTAGCTCGGTTGTAATGTTTACCAGAATTTCGTAGAACGAGTACAGCCATCAGCTCTGTTATTTAATTCATCAGAGATGAGTGAAGTAGAAGCGAGCAGCTAAATTAAACCAGCAGAATACCGAAACAACCCTTGTGCCGATATCGTGTTCCACCTTTCCATTTAGTAATGATTCGGTCACAGGTTACGTATTCATAATTACAAAAAAAATATGTCTCAATTAATCTGCTATCAGGAAAGCAGAAAAGAAAGGCTGTAGAAAATGCGCAGGGACATGAGATAAGAATAATGAATTCCAACAAGACCGAGTTCTCATTATCGTACATGTAAGAATGAAATAATATGGTCCGGTGGCTGTAGACATTGCGCAGAGGTGAAGAAGCCTTCGAGACCGATCAAATCTAAAGTAAAAGGAGAAAGATGTGCGGCCTCACCAGATGGCAGCCAGCGCAGCAGCTTGGTACAATGCAATGCGAATCTACGCGGCAACGTGCGCGTAGGCGACAGTCACTTGTCACGCCGCGCCAAGGACACACGCCAGCCCCGCCGTCGCGAACAGATAACAAGCGACAAGCGACCTGACTCCCGCGATAAGGAAAGCCTTCTCATCAAGTACAACTCAATAGATACCAAGCTCTCAGATCTTCTGATCCCTTATAATTATGTGTATTCTGTATATAAGAACCAAGTCTTTCTCGGCGTTGAGAATGTATAAACTGCTCTCGGGTGACTAGCCGAGTCAAGAGTGCGTTGCTACACGATATTTCGACGACTAGATACAATGAATCTAGTCGCCGAAATATCGTGTAGCAACGCACTCTTGACTCGGCTAGTCACCCGAGAGCAGTTTATACATGTGTATTCTGTGTTTATCGGATTGTTATGACTGTTAATAACTCATCTAGTTACGAGATTCATTTACTTCTCCCTCGTAGTATCACAGACTGATTGGAGGATTTGAAAAAGGCAGAGATTTTAAGTAACTGGTTAAGTGAGAGCATTAGGGACAATGAATCAGAAACAGGTGGTTATAAATCTGATAACGAGCTTAACAAAACAATCAGAAATGAGCAGACCATAAAATTTGAAATTAATCCTGAGGATATCATGAAGGAACTAAGAAAACTGAAAAAAAACCTAAAGGGGCTGGTGTAGATAATATTACTACAGATGTCTTAAAAACAGCAGGATGTGACATTGTACCTTATCTTGAAATCATAGACCAATTAGCTTGACATCAGTGGTAGGTAAATTAATCCAGAGATTGATATGCAACCACATCAGCAATATAATATGTGAGGAGCGTATGTGGTTTTCAAGTAGGTAACCTGGCTTTAGGCAAGGATATTCATGTGAATCTCAGTTGATGGGATATATGCAAGATATTTCGGATGAAATGGAAAGGATCAAATTGATAGTGTACCACTAGATCTTTCAAAGGCTTTTGATAGAGTGAGCCAAAAAATGGTAAAATCTATTGGAGTGGATCAGAAAGTGATTTGCTGGTTAGAAGAATTTTTGAAAAGTAGAAAACAGAAAGTTCGGGTAGGAAATGCGGTATCAAAAGAAGTGGAAGTAAAAATGGGATTGCCACAGGGTAGCGTATTGGGACCATTGCTATTTATTATTCTAATAAATAATTGTGTTCATGATTTACTATCAGAAATTAGATTGTTTGCAGATGACATAATGCTATATAAAAGGATCAAAACGGTTGGGGATTGTAAACAGTTGCAGGGTGATCTGTACAGGATATCTAGTTGGGTTGGTAAACAAGGGATGAAGGATAATGCAAAGAAGAGTCAGCTTATTAGATACACAGATAAAAAACTAAAGGTTTATTATGAATATAAGGTGGGGAAAGAATTGCTTGCTGAAGGCTTGAAATGTAAATATCTTGGCATTATATTTGATAACAAGCTTAACTGGACAGATTGGACAGGTAGTAGGAAAAGATTTCAAAATTCTGCATTTGTTGGAAAGGGTGATGTGGGGATGTAAGAGAGAAGTATAGGAATTGGGTTACAAAACGTTGGTCAGACCATTGCTCGAATATGGTAGTGTAGTATGGGACCCACATCTTGAGTATCAAATACAGGAGTTGGAGAAGGTGCAAAGAAGGGCTGCTAGATTTGTTTCTGGAAATTACTATCGCAGAACGCATTCAGAAACAGCTATGATAAAAGAGCTGGAATGGGACTCATTGGAAGACAGAAGGAGGGTGAAGAGGATCATGGGAGTGTACAAGGCGTATGTTGGTGATGGGGCATGGAAAGATATTGGTGTAAGAATTGAAAGTAATCCATGGCAGGGAAAAGATGACCATGACCACAAGCTGGCACTCGATTTCAGGCACAAGGGTGTAGGAAGATTCTCTTTTTTAGGTAAGTGTGTCAGGGATTGGAATGAGTTACCAAGAGAAATGATGAATAATTTGCCAAAAACGTTGAAAGAATTTAAAATTAAAATTTGTAAAGGGTAAATGTATGTGGATGCAGAAAAGGGAGAAGATGGGTGTTTAGGGAAATTGCCACTGAAGCATGCGCTCCATTGCAATTTAATTTAATTTAATACTATTAACTAGCGCTCATAATCTGTAGTAACTTCTCTGGTCGCGGCGGACATACGACCAACGATAATAATGTTTCGTTAGTTTCAATCAAGGACAACGAGATGCGTTCGAAGTTATGCTGCGATGGATTATCTCACTTCATTCAAACTACACAGAAATTCTTAAGATTTTACGTCATGAAACTTTAGCGTCAAATACAAGTCAAAAGTGTATTTCAGCCGTTCGACTCAAGCGAACATGAACTTCGAAACAATTATTCAATAGCGCGATCGTCTCTGTCCATATATAATAGTCTATTAAAACTCTGAAGTTCTTCGAGCTCAAGAGATTTTATTTTGCAGGGTGGAATGTTCGTATACAGACCAGGTCACCCTGTCATAAGCTTCGGCCCTGGAAACCCGTGACCTAACGGGCTGGCTACAGTACACGAAAACTCCTCAAGCACGCGCGTGACAGTAGAACCAGCTTCACTGAGCGGTCCGGAATACTTCTAGTGATTTTAAATACGTTGCTGCAGTGTACAAATAGGTATTATCGTTGCCGTGAAATGTGTGATTAGAAATGGCGACGAACTGTGGTGTCAACGTTATCGCGTACTGTAACATTCGTGTGGCATCATGTCCGAGTAAGGGAGCGTCCATAAACTACGCGGGTTGAGTAGAAAGTTACGCTTGGCTACGTGGGGGGTTCCGAGCCAAGCCAAGAAGCTTTTCATTCATATTATCTCACAGTGAAAATAAGATACAGAACACACAACATTTGAATATTTATTTCTGTCATTTAATTAACTCTGTATGTAGTTTACAATAGTCTCACAAGAGAAAGCAGTACAAAATATGTTTTGTAATCAACAGGGAAAAAACCTACGTGCCACGTGGAGGGAAGGGGAGGGGGGAAAGGGTTATAGTGCAAAAGCCACGTGAGGCTACGTAGGGGAGGGGAATGGTGGTTCACAGGACGCCAAAATGGAGCTACGTAGTTTGTGGACGGTCCCTAAGTTTGTTTGGGTGGGAGGGGACTTTCTCCACCCGCCCGAAACTGGTACTGACCTGTTCAAATTTGTTTTAACTGCTTCGTTATTATGTTGTCTACACGTTTTGCACTCACCTGATTCGGAAAATTCGCCACGAATTAAATAAAAAATGGCGAAATATGAGATATTTTCTTGCTGTTTCGGCACGAAATTAAAAGATAGAAAACATTTATCCGAGATGTAGTACAACAGCGCTCGCTATCTTAGTATCGATACAAGCAGTCAGAGAAAATCGATTGCTTCCGCTGTAAACTAATGCGCCGTTTCTGAGATGGATGCCCCCCAGATCGAATTTCCCGTCAACTTTTTTCTCTTGGTCCAGGGCGAATTTCAATCTGTCCACGACCGCTATCACAAAACGAACCTGTTTAGGTTGATTTGATCCCTGTACCGGTAATTTTTGTGTAATTTTTGCAGTGCTGCTAACATTTCGCGGTTGCGAAGCGTCTCATATTTAGGCATTTTTAATTTAATTCTTGGCGACTTTTCCGAAATAGAAGAGTGTAAAACGTGAAGTTGACATTATAACGAAGCAGTTAAAACAAATTTCAACAGGTCAGTACCAGTTTTAGGCAGGTGGAGAATGTCCCCTTCTACCCGTTTCTTTTTACTTTCGTGTATTCTTTTTCTCGGAAGGTATATCCTGTGGAACGTGTGTGAGAATTTTCAAAGCAAACGCGAAATCTATACTACTATAACAGGCTATTTGATTGTATTTAAAATATGTTACAAATTGTTGTTATGCTGCTTAAGGAAGTTATATTCATAATTTTTAAAGAAAATATGGATTATTTTTAATAAAACCATAAGATTAAAATGATTTTTTACCTTTGGTCACGTGAGAAAAAACGCTCTACGATTGGTCATCGCTTTTGTGATATCACGTGCCCGTACACGCTGCGGCTGCGAGTGGCGTTTTTCAGTTTGTCTTAGTGAAGGCTTTCTCGGCGTTGTAAACAGATGAAATTTTCTCGGGAAAATGACAATGGCGGTAGAGTTTATGACCGCCGAAACGTCATGTGACACAAACATACTCATTCGGATTGTTTCTCGAGAAAATTTCATCTAAAAATTTCAATTATTTTTATTGTTTATTGCTGACTATTTCTTTTTAGTTTGAATGCAAAATCTAGAACAATATCTTAGAAGCCTACAGCAGATAAATACCGAAAATGAACGTTGTGGGTTTGTTTTAAAAACAATTACTGGCTTTAATTCTGAGGAGCTTAAAAACGTTACAACTTCAATTTAAGAATCATTTATATTTAAAATGAAGATAAGTAACTAACAAAAATCATTCATAAAATTGACTGGAACTATAAATTAAATTAGTTGTTTTGTGATATACTGACGAGAAAAATGCAAATTGTAAAGTAAGTACAACATAGGGACAGCAACTATATCACTGTTTTATTAAATGCTGTAATGTACCATTAAAGAACGGAGAGGGACAGACATGTGTGAATGCCTCTGTTTTTTTTGTGGGTTTCGCGAGAGGCGACAGACGTGCAGGTGTGTGCCGTGTCGACCCAAGAGCCTAAGCGACATCTGCTTGGCGCGCATCAGGAGTGACGAATTACAGAACAGACGCGTGACAGGGACCACAGCTCAAGACGGATTTGGATACCTGGACAATTTTGAGTAAACAATTAAAAAAAGAAAAAGGAAATCTGTATCCTAGAATGGAAGGTGAGGGGAAGCCAGGAAATACAGCCAATCGGAACAATTTGTATTATTATTATTATTAACTAAGGGCGGTTTGCTGGATGTCTCGAGCCAACAAGCGAGAAGAGCTTCCCTCCTAATGTGCGGACCAAGGGTGGAGACTTGGTTGGTTGCCTACCTAGAAGGGAGCCACGCTGGAGGGCGCCTCCTTCCCGTCACGGGGAGGGCTGGTCAACCACCGACTGCACAACTAGATTCGCCTGCACGCTAATCACCACTCAGAAACAGAAACTTCTGCATCGTCGTTTGTGCCCTAGTCAACGCCTCGAGACAAACTCTCTTGCTCCATAGAGGAAGTTTATGTACCCATGTGTTCTGAAAAGAAAATTAATCTTTGTAAAATTTTGACAAGTAAACAATTCAAGTACTCGAGTAAATCGTAAAGTCAGATTGTGAACCTTGCTTTCACTATGTCCCATTCAGTCATGTAATGTGTCACTTGGCTTGGTTAAGAATTCTGGTTATTCAAAAATTCACGTTTAAATAATAATACCTTGAGATCTGGATGTCGCTTCCCTCATAATAGGGAACACTCCAAAAGCAATCTCTGGCGCCCACCTGATTTTTTTAAAATATTTAATACTATTTGGAAATTTATAACAGACTAGCATTTACCCGTTGCATCGCACATGCGGGTCTTGGCGTGTATAGAAATACTCTGAGCTTTTTTAGTTTAGTACCAAACATTAACTTGGAGAAGCAAAAAATATAGATTTCATTTAAAGATTTTCCTTCCTTTTAGTTACTACCTAAGATTCAGTTTTCATTACTGTAGTTAGAAATTTTTTATTATACTTATATTTTAACACAATATAATATATTAAAAATAAAAAATTAAAGCTACATAAAACATTATGGCTAACGGTCCAATACGAAATTTGAGACACATTTTCTGGAAGATGGAAACTGCCTATTAATGCAAAAACAAATGTACCTTACTTTAGACATAAAGGCGACACGAAAGGTACCGTCTGCAATAGTTTTGACAGTACATTCAACGGCCATTTATAAAAACGTCTTTGCCACCAAAGATAGCATTTACAACAACGAATCTAAAATTACTGGCCAGTTTTCGTATGCCTTATATGTATATTACATTCTCATGCCATAGGTAATAAAATATATTTTTTGCTTATAACTTTTACGCATCCACCCGAACTTCTAGCCATTTTTCATCATCATATCTCAAAATCGAAATGGTTACCTTGAAATACGGCCTGGACCAGAAAAAATATGTCGCCATTGCCACATGGAAATATAGACATGGACATGCACAGCGGTTGGATTCTATTCGTTATTACACTTCATCACTAACATTGCAATCATTAAAGTAGCCTATTAATTATTAACAGTAATTAAATGCCTCATGCCTTTTGTTGTTTCTAAACATTCTTGTTCAGGTTGCATTTCGACCTAACCACAATCATACTGATATTGCCGCTTCAAAATCAAGCGATGCAGATACACTAAACGCATGAAATGCATCGCTAAATACATTTTTTGTAATGACAGGATTTCAGGATTCAAAGTACGCTCAGCATAAATTATAAGAATTAATTTCAAAATACAACTTCAGTTTGAACTGCAAGAGTATCACCACGTAGATTTTATTCTTGTGCTTAGGTTTAAATGCGGACTGGAGCAGATTAAAAACGGCACCAAAGGCACAAGGAACTGTTTGACTTACAATATCTCGAGAACTACCGCTAAACGATATAATTGTTTATCACTGTCAAATTGCAGCGATACGGTATAGTGAAAATCCTGTACTATCTATATGAAACACAAAATTACTTACCATAAATATGACACTTCTGTTACTCTTATTGAAGAGATAATATATTGTGTAGTGGTTTCAGTAACGATTTCCTTTTAATATTACTTATCAAAATACATGAAACCGGGAATAATTGGCCAAAGACAAATAAAATATAAACAATCCAGAGATCAGTATCGTCTGTGGTCAAACGCTTTAAATGCATTTTTACATTAGCTAAAAAAATTATCTTATTTTTAAATTCGGATACGGAGAATTTCACGATAACCGTGGTGCCGTAAATTTATTTAGAGATATATACAGCAGTTTTCTTTGTTAATAATAATAATAACAGCATCTTTTTTTCTTATTGGATATTTTTTTTATTTTGATGATATGTTGATTCGATCAATTATTTCTGTTTTAAAATAGCACGTACTAAAACAAATCTTACGCATTACGAATTATTTTTAATTTCTTTCGTTTTCAGTGACACCAAATTACTAATGTCGGTTATTTCACCCGCATGTAAGTAATTCCAAAGTTTCAAGAATCGATCACGATACAGCGAATGTATCAATGCGGATGTGGCAGAAACTGTTATATACGAACGTAATCAGTAGTCAAATTAGTGGTTAGGTTGAAATGGATTCTGGACCAGAATAACAATTGACTCGCTTTGTTAGAGCATAACGCATGATGGATTTAGTTTTATTGTTATTCACGCGGTGTGGCTTAACGTTTTAAGATGCTTAATTGATTTTTAGTTCACTCGTTCCATGTTGCTGTCGTCATTAACACAAAGCACGTATGGTGATAAACATTGCAGAACCTGGGTTATGAGACTTATTTAATAGAAATAACAGATTATTTTACTGTCCGTAGTTTGAACAGCAGCCAAAATTTGTACACACGTTCCTTGGGCGATGTTAGTGACGAATATTTGCAATTTATAGCCACAAAATATATATTCATCGAGTAACGTATGTAGAAATACGGAAAGTTCCACACAAGTCATTGTGGGTAAAATGTATTGATACCTATTGATATTTATGGTAGCTGTTTTTCGTACATCGTTCTTCGAGAAAAAAAATTGATTTTCTTAACCATAAAGATATGTAAAGAAGAAATATTGGCTTATTAATGTACAAAGTTTAGCGACTATTGTTCCAGGTACAAAATGTTAACTGTCTACCAGAGATAATATATGTCTAATACCATATAGTAATTAATCTAACGCATTTCGCGTATTAACTTACCTGTTGCGGTGCAAGTCAATGCTTATTACGTTTAATTCGCGTATTCCGTTTATTTTAAGCACTGCGGTCCAGAAAACTAAGAAACAAAAGTAAAAATAAAACTGAATCCAAAGTTTTGTGAGATTATTGTGAAAGGAGTGCGCGTCTGAAGGGCACTATTATCGGCAGCCCACAATTTTCCAAATATAAAGGTTTTTAATTGTTTGCTCCTTCCCATGCTACATATAAGTCATTAGCTACTTTCCCAGATTTTTATTGGCACCATTAGCTCTAAAAACGTGAAAACCACATCCAAATTGCTGCGGTACTTATTGCGCGATACCCGTTACAGTAAAGAGATAAACGCAGCTTGCTTACAGATACATCTATATATATAAAAATCAATGCCACTTTTCGTTGTAATTTTATAACTCAAGAACGGGCTCACCTATCCAAACCAAATGTTTAGGCTTTGTTCGGACTATTTAGTAGATGGTTTATGTGAAGTTTGCACAAAATCGGTCGAGCGGTTCTTCATTTATCACATTTTTTGTAACAAATGAATTCAATAAACTGCGGATCATTTTGTTAATGGGGATTATGCTATCAAATTGAAACTTTTTTCAGTGTTGACAAGCAAGCATGTTGTTATGCGGTCATTTCATTTTGGACGTGCTTCGATTAAAACAAATTTTCAGCGATATTGTTGAGTGCATTCATACAAACGGTGAGTCTTGAATTGTTCAAATGTACTATATAATTATATGTGTGCGTGTACTTTTCTCAGTTTTTTAGCGAGACATCGGTGTTTCATATCGTTTACAGGCTTTATTTGAATTAAATCGTCAAACGCATTTACACAAACGGTAAGTTTTGAACTGTTGAATTGAATTACATGTATGTAAACATATTGTGTGCATACGGGTGTTTTATTCTTTTGTAACAGATGGAAGCACGTCGATTTAAAAATGAATTATTTAATGACATTTTTATATACATTGACGTATGCAGTCATATGTATTTCCATTCACACATACACGCACATGTATGATACACCACTATTAATGTAGCAATTTGTTTTTAATTTGATTTATTCTTTTTTATATGACGGAAAAATACCACGAGCCAGACGAGCAAATATAGGTCGGCGAACGCGTAATGCAAATGATGTGGCATTACTAAGACGATCACAGACTGCAGATGAACGCACACAAGCTAATGCATCGCAGCATGAACGTAATGCACGAAATAGATCTGTTTACCCTGTACCTGTACTGAATCTTGCACGGCGATCACAAATACGTCGTGCTGTTTTGGCTGAAATGATGCGTGCTGCTTTTAATTACAACAGTCAGATTGATTATAGTATGTACGGATACATTGGAATGATGGACGCAATATGTCCACATTGTGATGCGGCTAACTTTCCAGGTGAAACGCCCGGCATGTGTTGTGCTAATGGCAAAGTGAGATTGCCAGCATTGGAAACTCCATCCGAACCATTGTATTAATTTATTTTTGGGACATCTCAAACGTCGAAGCACTTTTTGAGTCATATTCAACAATACAATTCGGCATTTCAAATGACTTTTTTTGGTGCTACTAAAATTATTAGAGATAATTTTATGCCGACGTTTAAGGTAAATACTTCAGCAGGATTGTCCCATGTTGATATCAATCTGAATCATAAAGTATTCCAAAGTTTTAAAAATTCTGATCCAACATCTACCTAAAATTGCATACATGTTACAGATTCAGGGCCAGATTTATCATCAAGCTGGTTCGATATTGCCATACCCCAACGCTGATCACCAATTTTGCAAATTTATTTTATTGGTGATGAAAATCGTTAATTGGATCAACGTTGTGCAATTGTTTCGAATACAAGACGAGAAATTATTCGTGAGCTACAAAGGCTTTTCCATCAGCATAACGCATTAGTTCAATTGTTCAAAATTGTTCTCGATTGTATGCCATCTGATAATCACAAAATCGTAATAAGGGCTGATAGAACACCTTTTGGAGAGCATGCAAGGCGATTCAATGCACCGACAATTGATGAGGTTGCAATTGTAATTCTTGGTGAACAGTTTCAATCCCGTGATATTGTACTTCATCGCAGAAATGAGCAATTGCAACGTGTTTCGGAAATTCATCGTAGTTACGATGCATTACAATACCTAATACTGCATTGGAAAGGTGGCGATGGCTACCATATCAATATACCAATGATTGCTCTACGAACAGGTAAATAATTGACCTATTTTCAGTGTGTTGACATTTCATTTGTATAATTTTCTAAAGTCACATTTTGCACTTATTTTCAGGTCTACATGTACAGAAAAAAGTTAGTGCCATGAATTTTTATTCGTATGGATTGATGGTTCGTCCACAAGAACAAAATTATATCTTGAGATATGGTAAACTATATCATCAGTACATCGTTGATATGTATGCCAAAATAGAAACTGAACGTCTTAATTTTATTCGTTTCAACCAAGCAAAATTAAGATCCGAAGAATATATTCATTTGCAAGATGCGATAGCGAATGATGCTAATGTTAATGACATCGGACGTTTAACTATATTGCCATCTTCATATATTGGTTAGCCCACGGCATATGAACGAATATGCACAAGACGCAATGTCTTATGTACGAAAATACGGTCGACCGGATCTGTTCATTACATTTAGGCCTACCTGTAATCCGCAGTGGGATGACATCAAAAACAATTTATTTGAAGGACAGTCGACAACCGATCGTCATGACATTACAGCACGTGTTTTTCGGCAAAAATTGAAAGCACTTATGGATTTAATTGTGAAATTATGTGTATTTGTAGAGGTGCGTTGCCATATGTACTCCATCGAATGGCAAAAAAGGGGATTGCCGCACGCACATATATTAATTTGGCTGGTACATAAAATAACTCCGGATCAAATCGATAGCGTTATATCAGCTGAAATTCCTGATCAAACTGCTGATCCTGAGTTATTTCATGTTGTCGTTAAAAACATGATACATGGTCCGTGCGGTGAACTAAATATGAATTCGCCATGTATGATTGATGAAAAGTGTTCGAAACGATACCCAAGGCAATTGACTTCAGCCACAATAACGAGCAATGACGGATATCCGTTGTATCTACGTAGATCACCTAATGATAATGGCAAAACGGCAACCATTAGAATGCGTAAGCAGGACGTTGAAGTTGATAATCGTTGGGTGGTTCCGTATTGTCGATTATTATCGAAAATATTCAATGCTCATATAAATGTGGAGTATTGTAATTCAGTCAAATCCATTAAATATATTTGCAAGTATGTAAATAAAGGGAGCGATATTGCTGTTTTCGGTGTTGCTGGTGATAATAGAAATGATGAAATTACTCAGTATCAAATGGCGCGCTATATTATTATAATAGTAATGAAGCTGTCTGGAGGATTATGTCGTTTCCAATGCACGAAAGACATCCTGTGGTTGTTCACGTGGCTGTGCATCTTGAGAATGGCCAACGTGTTTATTTTAATGATGCAAATGTATTGGAAAGAGCAGCACAACCACCAGCGACTACGTTGACTGCTTTTTCAAATTATGCGAAACTGATACATTTGCGATAAATTTGTTATATTCTGAAGTGCCTCAGTATTACACATGGAATGTGTCTTCGAAAAAATTTCAAAGACATAAACAAGGAACAGCAGTCGATGGGCATCCAGGCATTTTCCAAACAGATGCAATTGGGAGAATATATACAGTACATCCAAACCATGCTGAGTGTTTTTATTTGCGATTGTTATTACTGTAGTTAACGTCAATGGCCCAAAATCATTTCATGAATTGAGAACAGTCAACGGTCATTTGTGTCAAACATATCGTGAAGCATGTCAACTCTTGCATTTGTTGGAGGATGATGCACATTGGGATTCAACACTTCATGATGTATCTACTTCAGGCTCATCCACAACAAATACGAATGCTATTTGCCATTATATTATCAACATGTATGCCATCAAATCCACTTGAATTATGGAACAAATATAAACATTAGGCCTATATGACGATATTTTAATTCGTATGCGTCATCATGCAAGAAATCCTGATTTGTTGATTACCTTGGAAATGTACTACCATGCTCATATTAATCCGAACGACCTGAATTGCACATCGCTACATTTCATCCTGGGACTTATTCAACCCATTATACACATCTACCAAGACGGTACTATACCCGGTAATATACAAAATTGAGACTCAACCACCTCACAAAAAAACGTGACATATTTTAACATAATCGTTATAGAAACGAAAATATGGATTGTATTTCGTTAATAAAAGAGTTGTGCAGACATTGAAAGCACTTCATTTTAGTTTTTTAAAACATTCAAGAGAAATTACGTGTCCATACAGAACATTAAAAGTTACCATTTTCAAACAAAAAGTTAATTTTGAACAAAACGCTAGCGTCAAAAGAAAGGAAGACGTTATACCGATCATCTGTCACTTAAAATAACTAACTATTAATGACAAAATCAATATTTGCCATGTAAAGATAGTTTTAGGTGAGTGCGTTGACAAATAATTGCAGATTTTTGAAGTTAGTTAATTTTGCGGTGTGCTATAAAGACATGTTGTTCTTTTACTACTACATTTAAAATTATTTTAGAAACATACGGAAAAAATTATAACTAAATTACTGTTGTCGGTGACATGAGATGTCGTCAACGCATTCTGAGTTGACAGTATTTTAGCGTCAAAAAAACTTATTTTCACCTGCCATTAATAACGAAAGCTGCTTAAGGCGAAATGAACACTTCTTTTTAAAACAAAAACGAAACATGATGAGGGGTCAGTAGTTGAAGGCACAATTTCACAAAGTGTTGTCACCTTTGTGGTTTTAGTGGTGTTTCATAAACAGGCAAAGAACAATAAACTAATACGGCTTTTTAGCTATAGCAATATTCTGTGGGTGGTGCTGTTAAAACTCAAACGACAGGTGAAACGTTGGTTTGATGTTCTTACCAAAAACGTTACTGGTAAGTATCCAAGGACGTGGATTTAAAACATTTGGTAATTAACGAACTGCTGCGATTGCTAGCGGACACATTCGAAATCATTAGTTTATTTCGCGATTTATACGCTTTTTGCTACTTGAAGTTATTATAGTAGGCCAACTTTTCACTCCATTCTGATGTTAATACTATGGTGAACTCTTCCGACAGTAGTCCGTAAAGAACCTGCACTGATTTGAGGGGTAAAATTGTTACCAGTCAACTGGTAACCCAGAATACAACCAGAAGTTTCACAAGTGCGAAAATTTTAGAAGCTGATACTAATCAATAATGAATGACAATGAACGATTGTTTCTATATTTTGTAACTGTTGTTTATGAGACATATAGTTTGGAGGAATACACAGGAAACTGGGAACAAGGAAACGTAATGCTGGTCAACATGTGTATAACAGTAGTTGACCCCTCTGCTGCGGTCTTGGTAGGACTCATCCGCTGCTACTGTAGGCATCGCGGGTGCCGACCCGGAAGAATGGTGGTTAGCGCTCGGGTAGTTCCTGGAGCAGACGGTTCGATTCCAGCCTCGGACATAAGTGATTTTCATGAACTGTTACGTTCTTCTTGTGTTTACTGTACTGTGGATCACTAAAATCACAACATACACCAACTGAGAAGCTAAAATAATGGAGAGGCTGCACGTATCGATAAACTAACACAAATGCTTTCTTGGTTTATTTTTTACCAATTCAGTCTTTAAATGAATGTTATATTTTTTAAATGTCACGGAAAAGATTATTTACCAAGGATTGTAAAGGAATCCGGCCACGGTATTCAAGTATGAACTAGTCCACTGTTAGCCTGAAATTATTTCGTTAATCCTCTGAAATCCAAAACATGGATTTTGTTGACCGTGACATACACAAAATTACTGACAAATATACTTGAAAGTGGACATCCAAAATGTCAGTGCCAACAGAACTGGTAAAAATTTCAACGATTTCATGAAAAGAAGTGCAGCTTCCAAGGCTTACTTTTAACTTAGATAGAAAGGCAAGCCAAAGTTTCGATACGATAAAACTAGTTTTCGTAGCAGTTACTGATCAAAATGCTATTCAGGCATCCTATCAGAAGAAATTGTTCTACTGTCATCGTTGTATACACCTACGTAAGTGACGTTAAAAGCAAAGTTATAGTCAGAACGGATAAACTTCTTGATCATAAAAATCTAACAAATTCCGTCAAATCGCTTGAATCAGTTAATGGTGATTTGTTACTGCGATCTTAACTGTCTCCTGTAGCACGCTTATTACTGAAAGAAAATTATTGATTTATGTTCACCAATCTAATCTATGAATCAACAAATTTGCTGTCATCACAGCTATAGCAGGATGGAGTTCAATACTGTGAAGACGTAACAATGTTTTTAATTGGTTAGGGCTTTACTACTAGCCGATTTCAAGGTCATTAGGGCATGGAGAACCCTGGGGAAAGTAACGCCAATTATTGCAACCATGGTAATTCGGGAAACACGTCGCGGCATTCGCTTGGAGTAACTTCGGAAAACCATGGAAAACCGAAGTCAGGACAATCGGACCGGTGATCTAACATGCGACTTTCCGAATTCCAGTCTCGAGCGTTAACCACTCACCCAACAAGTTCGGTAACACAACAACTACAAAATACCTTCCAAAAGAAGAAACGGTTATACGTGGATTTCACGTTTCATTAAGTCTGAGTAACGGTCTCCAGTAAGTTATCGAATTACTGAAGCTGTTGAACCAAAAAATAGTGTCAAAATACTAAAATACAACAACGATGAATGAGGACGAATTTTACGTAAGGATCTGAAATAATTTAATATTTCGAATATTGAAAATTATGAGTCAGCTGAAAAAGAGACCCTGCGATCAAGAACATCACTGCAAACTGTTCCAAATTTTTATAGTTTAGCGCTGTTATTCTCTGCAGTTGGTTTGTAGAATAGCTGTTATAGTTGAAGGAGGAAATTGTAACTTTACGCAGAGCATTTGACCACTCGGAACTTGCTTTCCATTCAAAGCAGAGGGTCTGGCTGCGAGTAATATTATAACGTCTATAAGCTGAGTAATGAACTCAATTTCAGTGTTATTACATTGTATGTGTACTAAGATTTCAGATATGTCATGATGATGTTTTGCATTGTGGTTGATAACTTCCCTGAGTTTAACAGAATTCATTTTACATAGGCCATATCAAAACTGATTACAGCCTTCTGCTTCCGTAAAAGTTTTTCATCGCAACAAAACTAAGTTCTGTGAATAGAAACTTAGAATACGTAGCTACGAACGTGAAAGTAGGTATTTAAATAATCTCCCGGTACGTGGCTTCTCACGAAACGTAGCCCACTTCTGCAAGATTTTAACTCAACTGTCTTGTATTTAGGCAGCATTAATCAAGCAATGTATTTACTGCAACTTGTCAGTTCCTTTCCTCCATTTTTCCATGTGTGTTTCATTTTTTGTTTTTAAATCCATCTTGTTTAACATATGCTGATGCGTATATCCGTAACAACTTCTCTCAGCAGGTAGAAGAATAAAAAATCCTGTTCCAGTGCCATAAGCATATCTGTCGGTTTCGCGTGAGACATTGCAAGGAACAGTAGTCATTCCACTAATATTTGTGACTGTCGGGCATTTAAACGTATGATTGTGGTGAGCTGCAGGGCTGAGAGATTTTAAGTATCCAAACTACCTACGTTCTACTTCAGTAATCGCAGTGAAAGCTCACACTTTCGTTGAATCATAGGAGACACGAATATTGGTCAATTTTTAATTACTAGAAAATATAAATTAAAATTGGTCAGTTGCTAGTTTGGTTTATAGTGTATCAACTTCAATTCAGAATATATATACATTCATAAAGCAAACTAGTAAAAAATGTTTTTTAAAAAGAGTTTGCTTCCAATTTTGCGAAATTTCTTTTCAAATGGAATATACAAATCAAACAAAAGATATGATTTATAAATCTTATATAAATTTTGAAAAGCTTGATGTGAATTTTAACAACATATTTACTCTCCGATTCGTGAAATTCAGTAAGAAAGGATTAATATAAATTTTTGTCGTAAAAATTTTCTGGAGTAGCCTTTAATTTGTTAAAATTACTCATTTAGTAATTTTGCGAAAAATGTAAACCGGACGGAAATCTCTATTAGCTCTTCTATAAACATAAGGAGAAAGTCGTTCAGAATGAATTAACTGATCAGTAGTTTCGTATATACAGCGAAATTAGATTTTTTTCTGATTTTTACAAAAGCTTAGTAGAAATCGGCAAATAAAAATGTAAACATTTTAAACGTCACTGGTTTCATTTCATCTGTAAGAAGATTATGCCAAGAAAATTTTTCTTCGGTCTGCCAATAAGATCTTTATTATTTTTTCCCATCCCATGTTTTTCAAAAATTAAAACTAAATTAAGGTTATAAATAATTAGAGTCGTTCGCAATCTCAAATATTAAAGAACGAATTATTTCCCGACGTTGGCCATAAATACAATTCTCTCGGGTGACAAGCTGAGTGAACAAGTGTTTCCCTACTTCGTCGGAAGATGGTGGCGTTTTTATCGCCGAAATATAGAGTGGAAACTCTTTGTTCACTCCGCTTGTCATGCGAGAGGATTATTATATCAAAGTTTAAGGGTGTTTCTTTAATTGATCTGATCGTTATGTATTATCTATATTGTGTTGAAAAACAAATGTTTGCAGTTATGCAGATGATGGAAACGTGATTACTCGTGGCCAAACAGTATGATTTAAAACGTGTGGTGCAATTAAAATGAAAAATAGGAAATAAAGTAGAAACAAGCTTCGGCAATAACCAGATTCAGTTAGCTCAATATTTCGACTGGACTTGTCTGCCCCAAGCAGAAATTATCAAGCCTGAATGAACAGCATAGGCACTGTTTACACATTGTGTTTATGAGCTTCCTTCCTCATTCGAACTCGACTGTAAGCTTAATGAGAGATTTCCATCTGCAGTTTTCTGACACTGGCTTGAGGTGTTCTGAATGTTAAAACTTTTAGATTTGTATATTTCTTACTATTTTGTAGTTGAGACGCATTATAACGTATTTTTGCTGTCAAGTTTATGAAGATAAAACCTACCAGCCTTTCTGCCAGTCGTTCATTGCCTCTTAGCAGACGTCTTATTCTAGGTCCGTAGACTTTCAAATCCTAAATAAACCCTGCCGGTTGGAAAAGATTTCTCGCTAGCATTTGCAAATAACCCTATCGTCAGCTATTGTTGTACGGTTTCCTTTTCCGTTTTTCTTTGCCGAAGGGCTATTCTTTGTTCTATTGTTCATTTAAATCCGTGGTAACTGTTTCCATGATTACATACTACATGAATACCCATTTAATGTAATGCAGTTATTTGACATAAATCCTTATCAGTCACTGATATCATTGCTTTCATCTAATGATTTTTCAGATGATTTGAAAAACATCAAGGATTAAGTTCACGATCCTGAATCTTTAAGCAGTGAATGTGATAGAACTGTTTGTGATATTGTGAATGTTTGTCTAACAATAAGATGTCGCGATCGATAATAAGACAAAAACTTATTAGAGAGATTTTATGCAGTGTCATTAGGTTTATATTTAGAGTTTATTACGAAGTTAGAATGGAAGGCAGACACACTGTTAACGCATTCGGATTATCCCGTTAAAGAACTTTCCTTCCTCAATCAAATTCGACAGCACAGCTGAAACTACGATTTTCTTCTGCAATATTCTGATGCTAGGAAGTTCCATATAGGATGGTTTGTTTACCGCCTGGATGAGATACACTGCATAGCAGACTGTATAGGTCTAGCGGTGAAGGTTCCCGGCTACTAACGGTGTGGTCGTAGGTTCGAAACTGTGTTGGGTGATTTTTTTTTCCTTTCGTTTACAAACCATTCCACCATAACCACTCTTAAATATAACATATCTAATTTCTGTAATAAACAATAAATAAAATTTAACACATCAGACAAAAAAAACCTATTTCTATTAAATCTTGCTGAATAAAATCTTCCCTAACCGTAAGCACTGAGCTATAAAAAGATTCATCTCTTAAATTCACTCCTCATAACTAACGATTTCTAGCACACTCATCTCTGAAATTTTTGAAAGAGTGACTATTTTCAAAGAACATACCAGATATAGCTTTTTTTTAGCTTATGGCTCTACGCCTCGTCGACGTCGAGGTGACGGACTTGGGACGGACGTTGGATAAGGAACGGAAGGATTTCGGCCATGGTGTTTTAAAAGATCCATCCCAGCACTCATCTAGAGTGATTTGGGGAAACCATGGAAAACACAAAACTGGATGGCCGGACAAGGAGTTGAATCTGTAGCCTCCAGAATGCGAGGCCAGAGTGTCACTGCTTATCCCATCACACTCAGTCATTACAATCTGTCACAACAGTTTAAAAAAACTGCTTCGGCAAAAAAGGTGATTATATAGAAAAAAAGATAATTTTCAACATTTAAAATGATGAATATATTACAGAAAATAAATTGATTTTGTATCTATAATTGGTTTGGTCACCTTACTTTTGGGATTTTCTTCGTACAATCAACATGGATTCCAACTGTATTTTTATATATCAGCCTGATTATTTAAGTTGGATAACTGAAGACAAACCAATAAACGTTTAAACTAATGTGCTGGTGATAAATTATTTAGTTTGCGTGTTATAGAGGCCGGTAAGAGGAAATTTAAGATTTATTTCCTCATACAGTGTTGTAAAATTTCCTGCTACGTTGTCAGATTGACTGCCTTCTAGCAGTACTGAAGAGATTTCCGTGTTCAGGGAATAATGTCTCATAGCTAGTAGACATTATCAAAAGTAAAGACACATTTCCGTTTTCCTCCTGTTGACGTATTATACCTTTATATAATTGATTTATTCCTTTATAACAGTTTGATTCTTTATACAGATTGTCAATATCCATTTAATCACGAAATTTTCTTTCCTTATATATCTTTACTTCGCTTACATGACGGACGGAGCCTTCGTCCTGTAAGTTGTCGCAGCTCTGTGGTAAAGCCGTGCTGTGCTGATCCAACGGTCGTGAGTTCGATGCAGCTTCAAGTTGTATATTTTTCGTTCTTTATTTCCATCTCACTTATTGATAGCATATATGAGTAAAACATAAAGTGTCTACATATGGGTAATAATTATGTTTT
Organism: Vandiemenella viatica; assembly: GCA_031002005.1. Taxonomy (NCBI): domain Eukaryota; kingdom Metazoa; phylum Arthropoda; class Insecta; order Orthoptera; family Morabidae; genus Vandiemenella; species Vandiemenella viatica. The sequence goes on from JARYHS010012519.1 coordinate 9,007,998, forward strand.
ACAGAGAATGGTTTAAAAATAATTTCTAATCTCAAACGTCATCAAGACTGAACAAGGAAATACCTGTAATTCTTCCTTAAATTGGCTTTATGAAAGTTCTCTCTGTGTCCATTGGCAAGTGGCAGTTCTATTCGTACCATATAGTTTTCTAGACTCGCCTCTAGCGTGAAAAGTTCACAAACAATACAGTCGCCATACAATTTGTTAAGCTACTATCATCCTGGAATTATTTACAACCGGAAAAGTGTCGAGGAGTATTGTAGTTAAAGAATCACGAATCTGAACCGCGAAACTGTCTTTGTAAACTGGAAAATACTTTCCTTTGGTTTCTATGAATCCTTGAAAATTAACCCTGCTCTTAATTTAAGAAATTATACTTGAATGATACATTTCTAATTTCGTCCATTTTTAATTTTAAAATAATTTGGTCCTATCTGGCAGTATTGCGGAACGAATTACAAACAGCGAAAGCACTTATTTATAATCGATTAGAATTTTTGGTTAATGGACAAACACAGGAATAATCATGGTCGAGGAGGTAGATATTTTTGTATTACGAAATTACAGAAACAATCACAAAGAGATTATTTCGGAAAAGTGTGTCTGCAAGACAGATTGAATGAAACTGTCTTCCTTAGCTGCGTTGTATACACTCTGACGAGGAAGATAGCACCCTTAGCACCATGGTCCTGCGTTTAGCGTTCAAGGTTTCTGAACGGACAGTTCTTAGTTCGAATCCAAGTATCTCATATATTTTTAAATTTATTTTTATTCCCTTTATAAACGTTCCGGCCCTACACATAGCTTATGCGAAGAATATATCCTTGATTCTTTCCTAACTGCGTCAGGGAATAACATACTCGAAACTGAAAGTATCAAATGTTTCTCAACCAGCAGTCAACGTAAATATGAACGCTTGTGTGGCGTCAACAGGGAAAGAAAACTACTCGGAATTCTAGCCGCGGCGAAATCACATTGTCTGTCCCTTATCAAACGGCTCACATGTTTCCAGTGGCGGATCCAGGATTTTGGTTTGGAAGAACCTTGAGTAGATTTTTAATGGGTGTGGGGGGGGGGGGGGCGGGGCGGAGATCTGCCAAAATAATTATATCACTTTAGAGCGATATAATTATTATTAGTTTCAGAAAATAATAATTTTTTGTTGGAATTATTTCTCTAATTCTGTAGGTTGACTATAATGTTTATGCATTATGTAAATAAGTAAGAGGAAATCGCAAAGAACTAATTATTAGTTCAATAAAAAATTAAACTACCATTGTCACTTAAAAATTTACAACCGGATCATTATCGTAGGACAAACATAAATTCTTTTTTAACTGGTATGAGTAAAGAAAGTTCGTTGAGAATCGGGTTTATAAGCAGGAGTTCTATAATTACAGTTTTTTTTCGTTTTCTACAATGCTGTTAATAATTTTGGTAAACACTTACTTTCTGTGCTTTTCAGCATTGCGATTTGATATATACAATGGTTAAATACTCATTACTTAATGAGGAATGAAATTTCCTGCGTTATTCTTTGTTTGGAATTACTACAGCATAATAACATAAACAAACACTAGCATTTAGCGATGAATGGTGTTGCCACTAGCGTGATTGGTCTTTAGTCTCAGGTGTAAAGATGAACGTTCACGTTTCGTCACCCGTGATAATCGACTCCAAAATCACCTAAGCCTCAACAATTCAAACAAACACAGTCTACCGGTAAAATAAGGTTGATAGTGTCTAAAGACCGGAAGAACGAGCGTCGTGGGTGAGCGGTGACGCTTGGGACTTGTGTTCGGCAGGAGGCGGCTTCGAATCCCCGATCGGCCATCCAGATATGGACCATCCATGCCTTCCTCAAATCACTCCAGACAAATGCTGAGATGATTCTTTTAGAAGGCCAGGGCCGAATTCCTTTCCGAGAGGAGCGATAGGAGTAGTGGCAAGGATGTCGGTCATGCACTTTTAAAGGAATAATTCCAGTTTTCATATGGAGTGATTTGGGGAAACCTTCAAAACCCCAGATCTGCATGACCGAACGAGGTTTTCAGTCTATGTCCTCCCGAATGTGAGACCAGAGCGTCACCGCTTTTCTCAACTTTTAAATTAAAGAAAATAATTTAATTCTTTATCTACAAATGCTCAGAAGTCCTTACTTTTTGGATTGCCCTCTTATAATTAACGTGTATTCTCACCGTATTTTCAAGTACCAGCAGTAATTTCCTAGCATGAAGTTGGATAATTGTAGTGAAATATATAAAATCTTTCGCCGAATGTGCTGCTCGTGTTAAATTATTACGTGTATTATTTTCGCGTTATAAAGGTATTCTTCTTGGTCGAAGGAAGTAGGAAAGTTAAGACTTTTTCCCGGTCCCATGTTGCCACACTGGCTATCTGCAACGTTGCCACGTCTTCTGATTACTGGCAGTGGTGTAGCAATTTTCCTATACCAGGAATCGTGTCTCATAGCTGGACGGTGTGAAGAGAGCAGACACAATGGCGAAATGAAAAAAAAAATTCCTTCCAGTTTGATCTAGAATTTTTTTTAAAAAACTTATTACTTCTGTAATAACAGTCTGATTCTTTATACAGATTACTTGAAATTTTGTATCTTTAAATACATATCTTTACTTTGGTTATATAATTCACGAGGTATTTTTCTGTACAGTTGAAGGTGACTGAGTGGTAACGCTCTTGCTTCTCGGCATGGTGTTGTTGGGTTCGAACTCACGTCGTCTCAAAATTTTTTCATTCATTATTTCCTTCACTTGCTGTAAAATACATATTATATATGTAATAAAAAACATTATTATATTTTACAGCAAATTGTCTAAAAATAAAGTTTGATCTCAAACGAGAATACACTTGTTGGATGTGGATCGATAATTTTTTGTAATGGCACTTGTTGTGTGAATATAAGAAACATTAATTATAAGCTACAATTATAACGATTTGATTTCTATACAGTTTAGCAATAAGCATAATATTAAGAAGCTATAGAATAGTTTAAAGTTTTGAACCTTCTTTCCAAGAAAGAAATATCTCTGACCACCAATGTAGTAGCAACATTGAATGTTTATAGTTGTTTATCACTTAGCGCTCAACATGAAAACATTTATTATTAGCTCATGCGCCACATTGGCGATTGAATGTGTGTTTTTGGAATTTAAAATTACGAAGCATTTATAAACATCTATAAACCAACCCTCCCGCGTAACCCAGAGAGGCTTTTGCCTCTACTTCTTCCCCATGTAGGCCGGTGTGGCTATTGCCACTACCTCCACCCCTACCCTCCCGTCCTACGATAATAATCCGGTTGTAAATTTTTAACTGACAATGGTAGTTTAATTTTTTATTGAACTAATAATTAGTTCTTTGCGATTTCCTCTTACTTATTTACATAATGCATAAACATTATAGTCAACCTACAGAATTAGAGAAATAATTCCAACAAAAAATTATTATTTTCTGAAACTAATAATAATTATATCGCTCTAAAGTGATATAATTATTTTGGCAGATCTCCGCCCCGCCCCCCCCCCCCCACACCCATTAAAAATCTACTCAAGGTTCTTCCAAACCAAAATCCTGGATCCGCCACTGGAAACATGTGAGCCGTTTGATAAGGGACAGACAATGTGATTTCGCCGCGGCTAGAATTCCGAGTAGTTTTCTTTCCCTGTTGACGCCACACAAGCGTTCATATTTACGTTGACTGCTGGTTGAGAAACATTTGATACTTTCAGTTTCGAAGTATGTTATTCCCTGACGCAGTTAGGAAAGAATCAAGGATATATTCTTCGCATAAGCTATGTGTAGGGCCGGAACGTTTATAAAGGGAATAAAAATAAATTTAAAAATATATGAGATACTTGGATTCGAACTAAGAACTGTCCGTTCAGAATCCTTGAACGCTAAACGCAGGACCATGGTGCTAAGGGTGCTATCTTCCTCGTCAGAGTGTATACAACGCAGCTAAGGAAGACAGTTTCATTCAATCTGTCTTGCAGACACACTTTTCCGAAATAATCTCTTTGTGATTGTTTCTGTAATTTCGTAATACAAAAATATCTACCTCCTCGACCATGATTATTCCTGTGTTTGTCCATTAACCAAAAATTCTAATCGATTATAAATAAGTGCTTTCGCTGTTTGTAATTCGTTCCGCAATACTGCCAGATAGGACCAAATTATTTTAAAATTAAAAATGGACGAAATTAAGAAATGTATCATTCAAGTATAATTTCTTAAATTAAGAGCAGGGTTAATTTTCAAGGATTCATAGAAACCAAAGGAAAGTATTTTCCAGTTTACAAAGACAGTTTCGCGGTTCAGATTCGTGATTCTTTAACTACAATACTCCTCGACACTTTTCCGGTTGTAAATAATTCCAGGATGATAGTAGCTTAACAAATTGTATGGCGACTGTATTGTTTGTGAACTTTTCACGCTAGAGGCGAGTCTAGAAAACTATATGGTACGAATAGAACTGCCACTTGCCAATGGACACAGAGAGAACTTTCATAAAACCAATTTAAGGAAGAATTTCGTTGTTCAGTCTTGATGACGTTTGAGATTAGAAATTATTTTTAAACCATTCTCTGTAAAACATAATTATTACCCATATGTAGACACTTTATGTTTTACTCATATATGCTATCAATAAGTGAGATGGAAATAAAGAACGAAAAATATACAACTTGAAACTGCATCGAACTCACGACCGTTGGATCAGCACAGCACGGCTTTACCACAGAGCTCCGACAACTTACAGGACGAAGGCTCCGTCCGTCATGTAAGCGAAGTAAAGATATATAAGGAAAGAAAATTTCGTGATTAAATGGATATTGACAATCTGTATAAAGAATCAAACTGTTATAAAGGAATAAATCAATTATATAAAGGTATAATACTCAAACAGGAGGAAAACGGAAATGTGTCTTTACTTTTGATAATGTCTACTAGCTATGAGACATTATTCCCTGAACACGGAAATCTCTTCAGTACTGCTAGAAGGCAGTCAATCTGACAACGTAGCAGGAAATTTTACAACACTGTATGAGGAAATAAATCTTAAATTTCCTCTTACCGGCCTCTATAACACGCAAACTAAATAATTTATCACCAGCACATTAGTTTAAACGTTTATTGGTTTGTCTTCAGTTATCCAACTTAAATAATCAGGCTGATATATAAAAATACAGTTGGAATCCATGTTGATTGTACGAAGAAAATCCCAAAAGTAAGGTGACCAAACCAATTATAGATACAAAATCAATTTATTTTCTGTAATATATTCATCATTTTAAATGTTGACAATTATCTTTTTTTCTATATAATCACCTTTTTTGCCGAAGCAGTTTTTTTAAACTGTTGTGACAGATTGTAATGACTGAGTGTGATGGGATAAGCAGTGACACTCTGGCCTCGCACTTCTGGAGGCTACAGATTCAACTCCTTGTCCGGACCATCCAGTTTTGTGTTTTCCATGGTTTCCCCAAATCACTCTAGATGAGTGCTGGGATGGATCTTTTAAAACACCATGGCCGAAATCCTTCCGTTCCTTATTCAACGTCCGTCCCAAGTCCGTCACCTCGACGTCGACGAGGCGTAGAGCCATAAGCTAAAAAAAAGCTATATCTGGTATGTTCTTTGAGAATAGTCACTCTTTCCAAAAATTTCAGAGATGAGTGTGCTAGAAATCGATTAGTTATGAGGAGTGAATTTAAGAGATGAATCTTTTTATAGCTCAGTGCTTACGGTTAGGGAAGATTTTATTCAGCAAGATTTAATAGAAATAGGTTTTTTTTGTCTGATGTGTTAAATTTTATTTATTGTTTATAACAGAAATTAGATGTGTTATATTTAAGAGTGGTTATGGTGGAATGGTTTGGTAACGAAAGGAAAAAAAAATCACCCAACACAGTTTCGAACCTGCGACCACACCGTTAGTAGCCGGGAACCTTCACCGCTAGACTATACAGTCTGCTATGCAGTGTATCTCATCCAGGCGGTAAACAAACCATCCAATATGGAACTTCCTAGCATCAGAATATTGCAGAAGAAAATCGTAGTTTCAGCTGTGCTGTCGAATTTGATGGAGGAAGGAAAGTTCTTTAACGGGATAATCCGAATGCGTTAACAGTGTGTCTGCCTTCCATTCTAACTTCGTAATAAACTCTAAATATAAACCTAATGACACTGCATAAAATCTCTCTAATAAGTTTTTGTCTTATTATCGATCGCGACATCTTATTGTTAGACAAACATTCACAATATCACAAACAGTTCTATCACATTCACTGCTTAAAGATTCAGGATCGTGAACTTAATCCTTGATGTTTTTTAAATCATCTTAAAAATCATTAGATGAAAGCAATGATATCAGTGACTGATAAGGATTTATGTCAAATAACTGCATTACATTAAATGGGTATTCATGTAGTATGTAATCATGGAAACAGTTACCACGGATTTAAATGAACAATAGAACAAAGAATAGCCCTTCGGCAAAGAAAAACGGAAAAGGGAACCGTACAACAATAGCTGACGATAGGGTTATTCGCAAATGCTAGCGAGAAATCTTTTCCAACCGGCAGGGTTTATTTAGGATTTGAAAGTCTACGGACCTAGAATAAGACGTCTGCTAAGAGGCAATGAACGACTGGCAGAAAGGCTGGTAGGTTTTATCTTCATAAACTTGACAGCAAAAATACGTTATAATGCGTCTCAACTATAAAATAGTAAGAAATAAACAAATCTAAAAGTTTTAACATTAAGAACACCTCAAGCCAGTGTCAGAAAACTGCAGATGGAAATCTCTCATTAAGCTTACAGTCGAGTTCGAATGAGGAAGGAAGCTCATAAACACAATGTGTAAACAGTGCCTATGCTTGTTGAGGTTCAGACCTTTTTCCTTAGCTGCTTTATTATTTCATTTTAAGTTTTCATTTTAATTGCACCACACGTTTTAAATCATACTGTTTGGTCACGTGTAATCACGTTTCCATCATCTGCATAACTGCAAACATTTCTTTTTCAGCACAATATAGATAATACATAACGATCAGATCAATTAAAGAAACACCCTTAAACTTTAATATAATAATCCTCTCGCATGACAAGCGGAGTGAACATAAGAGTTTCAACTCTATATTTAGGCGATAAAAACGCCACCATCTTCCGACGAAGTAGGGAAACACTTGTTCACTCAGCTTGTAACCCGAGAGAATTGTATTTATGGCTAACGTCGGGAAATAATTCGTTCTTTAATATTTGAGATTGCGAATGACTCTAATTATTTATAACCTTAATTTAGTTTTAATTTTTGAAAAACATGGGATGGGGAAAAAAAATAAAGATCTTATTGGCAGACCGAAGAAAAATTGTCTTGGCATAATCTTCATACAGATGAAATGAAACCAGTGACGTTTAAAATGTTTACATTTTTATTCGCAGATTTCTACTAAGCTTTTGTAAGAATCAGAAAAAAATCTAATTTCTCGCTGTATATACGAAACAACTGAAACTACTAAATGAGTAATTTTAACAAATTAAAGGCTACTCCAGAAAATTTTTACGACAAAAATTTATATTAATCCTTTCTTACTGAATTTCACGAATCGGAGAGTAAATATGTTGTTAAAATTCACATCAAGCTTTTAAAAATTTATATAAGATTTATAAATCATATCGTTTGTTTGTTTTGTATATTCCATTTGAAAAGAAATTTTGCAAAATTGGAAGCAAACTGTTTTTAAAAAACAATTTTTACTAGTTTGCTTTATGAATGTATATATATTCTGAATTGAAGTTGATACACTATAAACCAAACTAGCAACTGACCAATTTTAATTTATATTTTCTAGTAATTAAAAATTGACCAATATTCGTGTCTCCTATGATTCAACGAAAGTGTGAGCTTTCACTGCGATTACTGAAGTAGAACGTAGGTAGTTTGGATACTTAAAATCTCTCAGCCCTGCAGCTCACCACAATCATACGTTTAAAGTCACAAATATTAGTGGAATGACTACTGTTCCTTGCAATGTCTCACGCGAAACCGACAGATATGCTTAATGCACTGGAACAGGATTTTTTATACTTCTACCTGCTGAGAGAAGTTGTTTCGGATATACGCATCAGCATATGTTAAACAAGATGGATTTAAAAAAAATGAAACACACATGGAAAAATGGAGGAAAGGAACTGACAAGTTGCAGTAAATACATTGCTTGATTAATGCTGCCTAAATACAAGACAGTTGAGTTAAAATCTTGCAGAAGTGGGCTACGTTTCGTGAGAAGCCACGTACCGGGAGATTATTTAAATACCTACTTTCACGTTCGTAGCTACGTATTCTAAGTTTCTATTCACAGAACTTAGTTTTGTTGCGATGAAAAACTTTTACGGAAGCAGAAGGCTGTAATCAGTTTTGATATGGCCTATGTAAAATGAATTCTGTTAAACTCAGGGAAGTTATCAACCACAATCCAAAACATCATCATGACATATCTGAAATCTTAGTACACATACAATGTAACGTTCATTACTCAGCTTATAGACGTTATAATATTACTCTGCTTTGAATGGATAGCAAGTTCCGAGTGGTCAAATGCTCTGCGTAAAGTTACAATTTCCTCCTTCAACTATAACAGCTATTCTACAAACAAACTGCAGAGAATAACAGTGCTAAACTATAAAAATTTGGAACAGTTTGCAGTGATGTTCTTGATCACAGGGTCTCTTTTTCAGCTGAGTCATAATTTTTAATATTCGAAATATTAAATTATTTCAGATCTTTACTTAAAATTCGTTCTCATTCATCGTTGTTGTATTTTAGTATTTTGTCACTATTTTTTGGTTCAACAGCTTCAGTAATTCGATAACTTACTGGAGACCGTTACTCAGACTTAATGAAACGTGAAATCCACGTATAACCGTTTGTTATTTTGGAAGGTATTTTGTAGTTGTTGTGTTACCGAACTTGTTGGGTGAGTGGTTAACGCTCGAGACTGGAATTCGGAAAGTCGCATGTTAGATCACCGGTCCGATTGTCCTGACTTCGGTTTTCCATGGTTTTCCGAAGTTACTCCAAGCGAATGCCGCGACGTGTTTCCCGAATTACCATGGTTGCAATAATTGGCGTTACTTTCCCCAGGGTTCTCCATGCCCTAATGACCTTGAAATCGGCTATTAGTAAAGCCCTAACCAATTAAAAACATTGTTATGTCTTCACAGTATTGAACTCCATCCTGCTATAATTGTGATGACAGTAAATTTGTTGATTCATAGATTAGAATTGGTGAACATAAATCAATAATTTTCTTTCAGTAATCAGCGTGCTACAGGAGACAGTTAAGATCGCAGTAACAAATGACCATTAACTGATTCAAGAGATTTGACGGAATTTGTTAGATTTTTATGATCAAGAAATTTATCCGTTCTGACTATAACTTTGCTTTTAACGTCACTTACGTAGGTGTATACAACGATGACAGTAGAACAATTTCTTCTGATAGGATGCCTGAATAGCATTTTCAATCAGTAACTGCTACGGAAACTTGTTTTACCGTATCGAAACTTTGGCTTGCCTTTCTATCTAAGTTAAAAGTAAGCCTTGGAAGCTGCACTTCATTTCATGAAATCGTTGAAATTTTTACCAGTTCTGTTGGAACTGACATTTTGGATGTCCACTTTCAAGTATATTTGTCAGTAAATTTGTGTATGTCACTGTCAACAAAATCCATGTTTTGGATTTCAGAGGATTAATGAAATAATTTCAGGCTAACAGTGGACTAGTTCATACTTGAATACCGTGGCCGGATTCCTTCACAATCCTTGGTAAATAATCTTTTCCGTGACATTTAAAAAATATAACATTCATTTAAAGACTGAATTGGTAAAAAATAAACCAAGAAAGCATTTGTGTTAGTTTATCGATACGTGCAGCCTGTCCATTATTTTAGCTTCCCAGTTGGTGTATGTTGTGATTTTAGTGATCCACAGTACAGTAAATACAAGAAGAACGTAACAGTTTATGAAAATCACTTATGTCCGAGGCTGGAATCGAACCGTCTGCTCCAGGAACTACCCGAGCGCTAACCACCGTTCTTCCGGGTCGGCACCCGCGATGTCTACAGTAGCAGCGGATGAGTCCTACCAAGACCGCAGCAGAGGGGTCAACTACTGTTATACACATGTTGACCAGCATTACGTTTCCTTGTTCCCAGTTTCCTGTGTATTCCTCCAAACTACATGTCTCATAAACAACAGTTACAAAATATACAAACAATCGTTCATTGTCATTCATTATTGATTAGTATCAGCTTCTAAAATTTTCGCACTTGTGAAACTTCTGGTTGTATTCTGGGTTACCAGTTGACTGGTAACAATTTTACCCCTCAAACCAGTGCAGGTTCTTTACGGACTACTGTCGGAAGAGTTCACCATAGTATTAAAATCAGAATGGAGTGAAAAGTTGGCCTACTATAATAACTTCAAGTAGCAAAAAGCGTATAAATAGCGAAATAAACTAATGATTTCGAATGTGTCCGCTAGCAATCGCAGCAGTTCGTTAATTACCAAATGTTTTAAATCTACGTCCTTGGATACTTACCAGTAACGTTTTTGGTAAGAACATCAAACCAACGTTTCACCTGTCGTTTGAGTTTTAACAGCAACACCCACAGAATATTGCTATAGCTAAAAAAGCCGTATTAGTTTATTGTTCTTTGCCTGTTTATGAAACACCACTAAAACCACAAAGGTGACAACACTTTGTGAAATTGTTCCTTCAACTACTGACCCCTCATCATGTTTTGTTTTAAAAAGAGTGTTCATTTCACCTTAAGCAGCTTTCGTTATTAATGGCAGGTGAAAATAAGTTTTTTTGACGCTAAAATACTGTCAAGTCAGTATGCGTTGACGACATCTCATGTCACCGACAACAGTAATTTAGTTATAATTTTTTCCGTATGTTTCTAAAATAATTTTAAATGTAGTAGTAAAAGAACAACATGTCTTTATAGCACACCGCAAAATTAACTAACTTCAAAAATCTGCAATTATTTGTCAACGCACTCACCTAAAACTATCTTTACATGACAAATATTGATTTTGTCATTAATAGTTAGTTATTTTAAGTGACAGATGATCGGTATAACGTCTTCCTTTCTTTTGAAGCTAGCGTTTGTTCAAAATTAACTTTTTGTTTGAAAATGGTAACTTTTAATGTTCTGTATGGACACGTAATTTCTCTTGAATGTTTTAAAAACTAAAATGAAGTGCTTTCAATGTCTGCACAACTTTTTTTTTAACGAAATACAATCCATATTTTCGTTTCTATAACGATTATGTTAAAATATGGCACGTTTTTTTGTGAGGTGGTTGAGTCTCAATTTTGTATATTAACGTGAATGTACCACCTACCGGGTATAGTACCGTCTTGGTAGATGTGTATAATGGGTTGAATAAGTCCCAGGATGAAATGTAGCGATGTGCAATTCAGGTCGTTCGGATTAATATGAGCATGGTAGTACAACGAAGCTTTGATAATAATTGAAGAAATGTGTCTAACGATTGCAAATAAAGCATTAGTACAAGTGGGTATGACCGCACCAAATCGTGAGATGCATGATTTGTTTGATCGTGAATTGCAACGTGAGCAGGAATACAATTCTAATGATTTGCGTTTATTTGTACAATCGAATATAACCAAATTAAATATTCAGCAAAAACATGTATATGACACAATCATGCAAGCCGTTTCCAATAATGCAGGTAGATTATATTTCTTGGATGCACCTGGTGGAACAGGCAAAACGTTCGTTATATCATTGATTTTAGCGACTATTCGATCGGAACAGAAAATTGCATTGGAACTTGCATCTTCAGGAATTGCTGCTACATTATTAGAAGGTGGTCGGACCACACACTCTGCATTAAAATTGCCATTGAATGTACAGGTGATTGAAACTCCAACTTGCAATATTTCGAGAAATTCTGCTATGGCAAAAGTTCTGCGATTAACGTCAATTATTTTATGGGATGAGTGTACAATGGCGAATAAAAAATCACTAGAAGCATTTAATCGAACAACCAACAGCTTTTTGGTGGTGCTCTGATATTACTGTCAGGGGATTTTCGTAAAACATTGTCTGTCATTCCTCGATCAACTCCTGCTGATGAAATAAATGCCTGTTTGAAGTCATCAGTTCTTTGGAGATATATACAAAAATTGACACTGAACATTAATATGCGTATTCACCTACAAAATGATCCAGCTGCCCATGAGTTTTCAAAACAATTGTTAGAAATTGGTGATGGCAAAATACAAATCGACAGTACCAATGGATAGATCGCTGTACCGAACAATTTTTGTACAATTGCACAATCGATAGATGAATTAATTGAATGTGTTTTTCCGAATATTCTTCAGAATTACAGAAATCATGATTGGTTGAGAGAATGCGCCATTTTAGCACCGAAGAACATTCATATCAATGCCATTAATTTTCAAATTCAAGCGAAACTGCCAGGTGTAGTCACGACATATAAATCAATTGTCAGTGTTATAAATCAAGATGAAGCAACGAATTATCCAATTGAATTTTTAAATTCATTGGAACCGGCTGGTATGCCAGCGCATTGCTTGAATCTGAAAGTTGGTTCTTTGATTATATTATTGAGAAATATTAATCCACCAAAACTGTGTAATGGCACCAGATTTGCAGTGAAACAGTTATTGCCAAATTTGATTGAAGCTACGATCTTAACTGGTAAATCAAAAGGAGAAGTTTGTTTGATATCGCGTATCCCTATGATCCTAACTGATATGCCATTTGAGTTCAAGCGATTACAATATCCTGTGCGTTTATCATTTGCGATGTCCATCAACAAGGCCCAAGGGCAAACACTTCACGTTTGTGGTGTGAATTTGGAGGAATCATGTTTTTCACATGGCCAAGTTTATGTTGCCTGTTCCAGAGTCGGTACCCCCAGCCGTTTGTTTATTCATGCTCAAAACAAAAAATATTGTTTATCCAAATGTTTTGGATTAAATTTTAAAATAGCTAGCAATTAATAAAATATATTTTTTTGAATAAATGAATTTGATGTTCCAATTAAATTTTTTTATTATTTCACTTTATACGTAGCGAAGCACGTACCGGGCCGCTAGTAATAGTATAGATATAGATAGTAAACGGCCACAGTGAGGTCGCTCTCCTAACATAGGGGACACTTCAATGCGGATAAAAAGAAAGAAATAATAACTGTTTTTTACCAATGCAACTGAATTTATCGTTTATTTACCGAAAACGTTCTCGTAGAAATTTCACGCTAATCTTACAACATTTTCAAAACACTTTGAATCCCGTATGTTGAAATTTTTACGTAATGATACAATAGCATGTTACCTTTCTGACATAAATTCGTTAATTTAGGAGGTATTACTTTAATGTGCAAGTAATTTTCAGTTTCCAAATAAACTTTTTGAGTGTGCAAGTAACGTCCAGTTTCATTTTCGAAGTCTTCTTCGATTATGCCTCAAATGTTTGTTATGCGCTTATTATGAAAAAGTTTGTGAGGATCTAATCTTACTGAAATGCGTCTTAAACCACGTGCCTATTGGTATTAGTATAAATTATAAGAGGAGTCAAATGCAATACATCCGATTCTTGCTTTTCTCACTAAAAATCTCTCTGTTTATTAGAGGTATCTGTCTATTGAATGTGTGTACATGTCAGTACTTTGTTTTAGTATTACAGTTAACTCGCAGAAATTACAGTGAGAATGATATCCACAGAATATGACATCATCTCGGTTTCTGCAAGCAAGTTGCAGCGACTTTTTTTCGTATTTCATCTATTGAGGGAACACAGTTTTCTGTGGAGATTTTATTGTTGTGTATGTACAATGGTGTACTACCCACTATTTATAAACCATATTCCCGACTATCTATACACAAATTCAGAGATACAAACCAGGCGTTACTTATCTAGAGAGATCGCTTGCTGGCACGTGACGTCACGGGCGTCGTTGGCCCGCGCCAGGCAGCAAAGGAGGTTTTAGCGAGATCTTAAAAACTTCAAATTTTAACCTTGAATTTTACTTGTAATAAGTACTTTCGTCAAAAAATAAATCAGTGTTTTCAATCCCGCGGGGCCAACAGTTTTTGAGCGCATATTTTTAGAAAATAGTTATACAAAGTGTAAATCAATCAATTTAAATGTTAAATGGTAAAAATTAACATGTTAACAACATTTTAGCTGAAATTAAAATTTTTTAGCCTGCCTTAAGTATTTTTCGAGATTTTACATTTTGGTTTTTAAATCTAAACCAATTTTTTAACCAGAAATGAAAAATATTCAGTCTTAGGGCATATTATGTGCCTTACAATACATACATCAGTTTGAAAAAATGGTATGCATAATGGCCAAGTCACCAGAGTTTTATTATTATTATTCTAAATATACGTTTTATAACACCGAGAGAAATGTGAAGTGTATCTCATAACATTTGTCACTGCACAAGCAAGAGACTTGGCCTATTTTTACAAGAATTGTTGATGTGGGATTAAGTGTTCTGGCTCCTGGTTCCTTGATTGATTTTATAGTTAATTTATTGTTATTAAAAGAAACTACTCACCAAGACGTAAACTGCCAAGTATTTCAGTTTTACTTTAAGTGGCGTAACGACTTTTTTAGTTAGAGTGGAAATTAAGTTTTTTTATGTATGAAAGGAGACTTTCTCACGTATAATCGCAATGATGTCCTCACAGAAGTATCGCCGGATTGCGTTGTAAAAACACGAAATTTTACACGTGAGGCAGCCATCGAAGTATGGTGTTTTTACAACACAATTGGGCGATGCACCCATGAAGACTTCATTTTAACTTTTTTTGCCTTTAGAAAATAATAACAAGGAGTTGAAAGAATACATGCTATTCATAAATAAATAACGTATTGTAGTGATTGAGCAAATCATCTCCCAAGCAGGCCCGCCGCTAGCTGTTTGAGAGCCCGCGTGCAATACCGATTATGTCGCCCCCTGTCTAACTACAGCCAGTGGTGGATTTAGGAAATTTCCGAACGGGGTCAGAAAACTGTGTCGCCGCCGCCCGGAGCAGCTGTTGAGCTAAAAAAAAAAAAAAAGGTCGCCCGTTACGTAATACGCCGCAAATTTCGTCGCGGCGACAATGGAGTGGCAACTATCGCGGGGCACACCCGCTTACGGCGGCCCTGCCCCCCAAGAGAGGTTAATCGAAAGCTAGAGCGGCACATGTAGGCGACTTTCGTCAAAGAACATGTGTTTCAGCCGGGACCACACGCTTGCCAAACCTCGTCAAACTGTCACAAATTGAAACGTGTGGACAGGGCGCTTGGCTTGGCTTGAGTAGGCTTGCAGGCACTTGTGGGTGATCCGACCGAGTTTCGGTTTTTTGGCACAAATCAAAGGCGGTAGCGGCAAGTGCTTGCGAAGCGGCTACACGTTTGTGCGGACTTAGTATTGTTTGTGCCCTGACGGCGGACAGGACGTGCGTTTCTCTTTGTTGTATGAAAGTGCTGCAAGAAAAATGAATAACTGGTCCAACGAGGATATTTTAAAATTCCCCGAATGCTACCAAGCAGAGCTCTGTAAAAACCATAAAAAAATAGCTCATGTTTGGAGTCGTCTTAGTGAAGTTTTAAATAAAACTGCCATGTAGATTAAAAAAAAAAAAACATAGAATTTTTTTACTGTGACATTTCGTAAACGTTTAAAGAAAAAACAAGATTCTATTCGCTCTGGCTAAGGCATAAATTTATTAATTTAGCTGGTATAGTACAGGTTCTCGGAAGTTGAATTTTCTTTAGAAGTAATGGGTAAAATTTCATTCAGCGAGTATTCAAAATCAATATATCTCATCAGGCAGAAGTTATCAAATTGCCCGGATGGCTCAAAAAGAAGCTCATTAAATGTTTCTTCTATAAATTCTCTGCAATCAAAAATTAATGGATAAAGACATTATAATGCCTTTATAACAATAATTATTATAGAATTGTAATTATAAAACAATATACTTATAGTAAATGAAATACATACATGAAGCTACATAGTAATCATAGCTGCATGAATGAAATTACAATAATTTAATGGTACGGTTTCTATTGATTTTTAACATCCAGGATCTTCTTTGCCACATTACTCGTTTTTAAATATTTTTTAATAAAAATAGGTCGGGCTAAAAGTTATTGCCGACACAACCACGGCGTCCGTGATGCTTGCTTCTCCACAACATACAAGCGCACTCGCAAGCGTGTGGATGAAGATGTATGGCGTTTGTAGAGGCTTGTAGTTTGTGAAAACCAACATCCATTCAGTGTGTATTCCGGGTGGCCTGATCCGAGATGTGGAACAGGCCATCCCGGATGCCATAGAAGGGACGGGGTGTAGCCAACTACAGATTGTGGCTCATGTCGGCACCAATGATGCTTGTCGCCTTGGGTCGGAGGTTATCCTCTCTTCCTTCGAGGCGGCTGGCTGAAAAGGTGAACTCTGTGGCCAGTGACCGCAAGATATCGGCAGATCTAGCCATCTGTAGCATCGTAGACAGAGTTGATTGTGGACCTCTGGTTCAGAGCCGTATTGAGGGGCTGAACCAGAGACTACGACGTTTCTGTGATGACATTGGCTGCAGATTTCTTGATCTTCGCCATAGGGTCGAGTCTTCTAGGGTTCCCCTTAATAGGTCAGGTGTGCACTACACACGTGAATCGGCTACACGGGTGGCAGGGGCCGTGTGGAATGCACTGGGTGGTTTTTTAGGCTCAGGGAGGAAGACCCGAAACACGAAATTCAGTTACGGGCAACCGAATCAGATGCAACACCGGAATATAGGAGCAACGTAAAAGAATCTCGACAGTTAAAAGTTCTCGTAATTAACTGTAGAAGCGTTTGTAACAAACAACCGGACCTTGAAAGCGTTATTTGTAGTACAGAAGCGCATATCGTTATCGGTACAGAAAGTTGGTTGAAACCGGAAATAAGTTCCGCTGAAACTTTTCAAGATAGCATGAACGTTTTTCGTAAAGACAGATTACATCCTCATGGAGGTGGGGTATTTATAGCTGTGAGTAAATTTCTCCAATGTAATGAAATAGACGTCGATATGATCTGTGAAATCATATGGATTAAACTCAACGTTGCTGGGTCAAAACTCATCATAGGCGCATTCTACCGTCCACCCGATTCCAACATAGCTATCGTCGAGGAGTTAAGAAATAATGTAAATAGTATAGCTAGCCGTTTTAAGGATCATGCTATGATTCTTGGAGGCGACTTCAATCTGCCTTATATTGACTGGCGTAATTACGTTTACATCACAGGTAGCAGGGATAAGGCAGCTTCTGAAGTAATTCTCGAGTTATTGTCAGATAATCATCTCGAGCAGCTATTTAATGAACCTACGCGGTGTCATAACGGTAGCGAAAACATTTTAGACTTGCTGGTTACCAACAGGCCAGAATTATTCACCGACATTTCAACGACCACAGGAATAAGCGATCATAAAGCGGTAATTGCGACTCTCAAATTAATATCCAAGCGAAAAAGGAAAAAATGGAGGATTGTATACAGATTCAGTAAAGCCTCATAGGAGTTTTTTAGAACCTACCTGAGGAATAATTACCATAACTTCAAGTCAACAAAGGACACCATTGAAGAGATGTGGCATCGTTTTATTCATATAGTCAGGGAAAGCATGGAAATACATATACCAAAGCGGACAATCAAGGGGGAGAATGATCCACCGTGGTAAACGTGCGAAGTCAAAAGATTACTCAAACATCAAAGGAAAATACACGCACGCTCAAGAAGGAAGGGGTGTCGCAGCGATTTAGAAACCTTAGTTGATTTAAGAGGACGTATTAAGAATGTAATGTGCGAGGCCTTTAACGATTTCCACTCCAACTCTCTCTCTGAGAATCTCACAGAAACCCCAAAGAAATTTTGGTCATTTATACGAAAAGTCAATTGTACCAACAGCAATATTCCAGCACTAATTCGTGAAGGTTTCGAGGTTAATGAAAGCCGCGATAAAGCTAACGTACTAAATACTGTATTCAAAAATTCATTTACAATTGAATATAAGGATAGTATTCCCGTTTTCCCACGCCGTGGCGAGTAGGTGATGGAATCATTACGAATAGATCCTGCAGGTATCATTAAGCAATTAGAGCTCCTGAAATGGGGGAAAGCACCGGGCCCGGATGGAATTCCAGCAAAAGTATTTTCAGAGTATGAGGCGGAAATCGGGACATTTCTGTCTGATATATTCAGTAAATCATTAGAAGAGCGAAAAGTACCTTCAGACTGGAAAATCGCGCAAGTAACTCCGATTTTCAAAAAAGGTGATCGAAGTAATCCTGGAAACTATCGTCCCATATCTATAACATCTGTTTGTAGTAGAGTTATGGAGCATATTATATGCTCGAACATTATGAATTTTCTAGATGATAATAATTTGCTTACAACAAATCAACACGGATTTCGGAAGAAAAGATCATGTGAAACTCAGCTGGCCCTATTTGCACACGACGTAATGAAAGTTATCGATGCAGGTTCACAAGTAGATGCAATTTTTTTAGATTTCCAGAAAGCCTTTGACTCTGTGCCACACAACCGCCTTTTAGCGAAGCTTCGAGCGTACGGTATATCGGATCAGCTTTGTGAATGGATAAAGGATTTTCTAACTTGTCGGTCGCAGTATGTTGTCGTTGAAGGAGAAAGTTCTTCTAATCTAAAAGTTACATCGGGTGTACCTCAAGGAAGTGTAATAGGACCACATCTATTCTTAATTTTTATAAACGATCTCGGAGACAAAGTGAAAAGCCTATTTAGATTGTTTGCTGATGATGCGGTTATTTATAGGGAAGTAAGAAATTTGGCAGATTGCTTAGAAATTCAGAGCGATCTGGATGTGCGCTGAGTGACAACTTACTCTAAATTGTAAAAAGTGCAAGACAATGAGCATAACTAACAAAAAGAATCCAATTGTTCAGAAATATGAGTTAAACAATACAGTTATTGATATGGTCGATTCTATGAAATATTTTGGAGTAACAGTACAATGGAACATGAAATGGGACTTACATATTAATTCGTTAGTAGGTAGAGCAAATTCTAGGCTGCGATTCATAGGTCGAATCTTGAAAAATTGTAATGAACAAACAAAGGAGATAGCGTACAAATCTCTTGTGCATCCATATTTAGATTATTGTTTTGCCATTTGGGACCCGTTTCGTAAGGGGTTGACCGAAAGGATAGAGAAAGTACAGAGAAGAGCCGCTCGATTCGTTACCGCTTGCTACAGTCCTTATGAAAGCGTCACAGAACTGATTAGTAGACTAGGTTGGGAGTCTCTGGTAGATAGACGACACACGTTTCGTTTAAACTTATTGGTAAACATGCGTACTCCCACTTTCACTTTGAGTGTAGTGAAATACTTCTTCCACCAACCTATTTGAGTCGGAAGGACAGGAAAGATTAAATTAGAGAAATAAGGTGCCGGACTGATTCTTATATGAATTCTTTTTTCCCTTGTACCATTAGGGATTGGAATGCACAGCAAAGGGATTAGCTTTGGTGCTGAGCACCCTCTGCCACCCACAATTTTGTGAATTGCAGAGTATATATGTAGATGTAGATGTAGAACTACCAAGCGGGTGGTCCTGGTGTAACGCATTGAGGCGACAGTCGAAGCAACAATAAGCCAAAGGACATACAATAGCCTTTTGATAGCTGCTAAACATATAAGTATGCGATCATTAAAATTACGATAACATTATTTTTTATCAACGAATAATCAAAATTTCAGCCGCAAAAATTGGAAGTTGTCACAACTACTTTCTCTCCAAATACAGAAAATGGGAATAATGAAACCGTGAATAAAAAGCTTTAAGTGTTAGTTCAGACGGCGTGTGCGACACATAAAAAGTAATTATATAGTTAGAACATCGTACTAAATACCTAACATAACTCAAATTATAGAAAAATGTACTCAAAACAAACGAAAGGTTTAATGAATACATAAAAGTGGATCTACTTAGTTACGAATGACGAAGGTTGACAAAAACAAACGTTTGTTCCCAAGAGTCAAAAACCAACCGCCAGACTGTCTAATCGCTTTTGCATGGGAAGGTATGCGGTACTTAGCAGGAGGCATCCATGGCCTATTTTTCGATCAATTGCAGTATTCTCCTAGAGTGATCTATGGAAACTCAGAACAGGGAGACCGGACCGGTTTATCGAGACCCACTCCTGTCGGATTCAAATCCTTTGTTCCATCGTTAACCGATCATACGGGGAGGAGGGGGGGGGGAACAAATTTCTGGCTCTGATTTTTTTTTAAATTTATTACATTAATTTTTTCACAGACAGTAGCGAAAATCAGATTTATTGAACATGGCCAAGTCGTTCAACTTAAAACCAAAACTAGACTCTCCTACCAGGATATCAATCCATTATAATACGCTTCTAGTAGACCGGGTGTTTGTGGCTACAGTGACCATAAAGCACAACTCATTAAATATAAATAACAAAAACAAAAATTGTAATAGTATAGCAAAATTTTTTGTGGGAATAATATACGTGTGTTTGTCTGGATCTTATCAAAGGAATCTTTGAAAGATAATCAAACAGATGAAGATTACATTTTTACTCTTTCAATCTAGCTTTTCCAAAAAAAAAAAAAAAAAAAAAAAAAAAAAAAAAAAAAAAAAAAAAAAAAAAAAAAAAAAGCAGGAAGAATCAACAAAACGTGGCACAATAATATCTGGAGAGAGAAACCATTTTTTACATATTTACTGTATGCAAAATGAAGTTAGTCAAGGTTTTACAAACTTTGTGGAAAGGTATAAGAAAATTTATATAAAAAAAGTAATCCAACAACCAAAAATTACGTCAAAAAATAATTACATAAACAAATCTTTCAATAAAAGGAAATCAATGTGGCATGTTGTCAGACAAAAAACTGAAAGCAAGAACATCACACTATGTTCACATAATTCAATAATTTGTGTTTTCTGCAAGTAAAGCACAAACAGTCATTTTCAATTGGGTTATCATCTAGTTCGAATCGTTGATTTAATATGCTCTTTGCACTTTGAAGAAATAGAAATAGGATCTAACAAATATTTTACTTCTTTGGCAGAAAAATTAATTCAAACAAACTGCAGTAAGCTAAAAGACCACTACTCGTGTAGACAGGATGAGCTCCCAGATATCATTTTGTAAACCTGAGACTCTATGCAGCTGACCCATTAACAAAAATATTTAGTACAATTGTACAAACTTCAACTTGTTCTGAAGTACTCAAAACCGCAAAAGTGACTCCACTGTCGTCCTGATCAGTTGGCAAATTATAGGCTTGTTTCCCAGTTAAGCATTTTTTTCAAAAATACATGAAAAACTCTTCCTTGACAGACAACTTAAGTATATTAACAAATGCACACCACTTTCTACACAACAACATGGATTGACGAAAATAAATCTACTCATACAGCTATTTTTGAATTTTTAGACTCTGTTTTAAAAGCTTTGGATGGAAATGAAATGGTTACAGGTATTTTCTTAGACGTTTCAAAGGCACTTGATGTATAGTATTCTGTTAAATAAACTGAAAAAAAATGGGGATACAAAGGAATGCAAAAAACTGGATTAAGTCTTGTCTTGAAAACTGAAAACAATTCAGATGATGAAACAACACAACAGTGAAATTCTACAAAGGAAAAATTAACCTCAGATGATCAGTTTGTGATGTATGACGTACCCCCAGCCTCAGTGTTAGGACCTATTTCGTTTTTAATATATATAGCTGATCTCACTAAGAAAGTTCACCCAAAAGATGCAACTCAGTTTACTCACCTTCCCAAACATAATTTTTTTTAGAATTGGTAGCAAATGAAATCATGAGTGAGTTGACAAACTGGTTTGATGCAAATAACCTGATATTGAACGAGGAAAAAACAAAGTGTCTGAACTTTTATTTACCCCACTCAGCTAACAAAAAAAACCATAAAAAAACAATATTTACATTATTTATATTAATACAAACGAAAAAGGTCTTAAAAATGTAAATGAAACCAAATTCTTGGGATTATGGGTACAACAGTACATGAAATGCGATGTACACTTAAGCAAATTTGCAAAAAAGTCTGCAGTGTGTTATGGACTGAGAATTTTTAGAAAAATCACAAGTATTATTAGTGCAAATGCTCATTTCCACTCGCTGATAAGATATGGAATTATTTTCTGGAGTAACTCATCACAAAGCATTGATATATTTAGGAAGCAGAAGAGGGCAGTGAGAACCATATGTCAACTAAAATTATTAGAATTGTGTAGAACACATTTAATTAACCATGCTGTTGTAAATGTTCCGTGCCTATGCATCTATCAAATAGTATTTTTACAAGAGATTGTCTCCTGAAATACAACAAAGTAATTAAAAAATGTTACAGTACACACTTAGTTTTCTAAAGGACCCTCAGACATCTATGAAACATTTTGCAGGACTTCAACATATCAAAAAAGTACTTTAAATTCTGGAATAGTACTTTACAATAAGATACCAGATAAAGTAAAAAATGCCTCATGTAGATTATTTAAAACAAAACTAAAGGCAATTCTAGTGAGGCACAGTTTCTACTCTATTAGTGAATATATGGAGACATAAAAAAATGTTTATAAACGTTTCTCGGGAAACAAACCGAGTGATGTTGTTATTAATACACAATATTTCGGCGACTTTAATCTCCGTCGCCATCTTCAGGTGCAGTTGCAAGTTTTGAAGTCTGCCTTGAAGTCAGCCTTGAGCGTGTTGTTTGTAAACTGGCATGGCAACGACAGAACTAGATGTATAAGGGGCTTGCGTTGCCAGTTTTTCCCCGTGTATTTCTTATGTACGGCGGTCAGCGGACAGTTTTCCCCCTCCCCCCCCTCCCCGCCGCGCACGTGCCGCCAGACCACCCACGTCGCGCAGGTGTTCGCCTGGCCACGTGCCCACCATAAATCATCAACACCTGTCATCAAGCTGTCAAGAAGGCAACGTGCCACTTCTTAACCTGAGTTACGGGTCATAAACCGTCTAAATGGCTTTATTATTTATTTTTTAAACCTCAATTACGGTACAATATTCACTTTAGTATTACATTCTTGTGGTGTGACGTATCGAAGGCGGGCCGGCGCCTACTTGTGGCCAGTTTGTGGTCATTCCCACCCCCTTCCCTTCCCCGCCGCGCACGTGCCGCCAGACCACCCACGTCGCGCACGTGCCACGTTGTTACGGGTCATAAATCGTTTAAATGGCGTTATTATTTATTTTTTAAACCTCAATTACGCTCGAAATACACTTTTTTTTATTTTATTACATTCTTGTGGTGTGACGTATCGAAGGCGGGCCGGCGCCAACTTGTGGTCAGTTTGTGGTCATTCCCGCCCCCGCCCCCGCCCCCGTCGCAGCGGACGCATGTGCGCGCCTCTGCCACGAGCCACCTCTTATGTACGCCGGAGTGAGCCCACTTTTTCCCTTATGGATCTGTGTGTGAGCCCAGGACCACCCACGTCGCACACGTGCCACTTCATAACCTGAGTTACGGGTCATAAATGAGTGTCGTGTGACCAAATCGTCTAAATGTAGTAAATAATAATAATATACTAGTGAGGGCGGCACCACCTCTAAGTTACCGTCTCCTCCCCTCCCAAAAGGGTCGTTGCGTGGTTTATGTACTAATTTCAGGCAGTGCAAGACCCTACCGTGTGGACACAAATCTGTACTTAGGTGAATGTGTTTGAGTGTTATGTAAATAGTGTTTCAGAGAAGAGGAAATATACCGTTTTTCTGTGTGTATCTAGTTGATAAATATATACAGTGCACTGCTTAGGTTGCTGCAAAAACATGTATACCGGTATAGTTAAAAAAAAATCCAATACTGTACATATTTAACAAAAAATTTTTTTATGGAAAGTTAAAATTTATTCACAAATTCATCGATTTAGTAAAAAGAAATTGTATTATCACATGATCGAAATGCAGTCTCATATTCGCCTATTCCTCTTAGGCAGGTGGTCATGGGTTCAAAGTTCTAAAACATGTAAAGCAAGATTTAATCTTTAAATAGTGTTACGACATATCAATCTACAAGTAAATTATCTGACAATAACAGAGAAATTCACCCCAAAAAAATCGGTTCGCTTATTTCCGAGATACGAAATATTATTGTTTAGAGCTATTTACTGCTCCCCAGACGGAATCTTCCGCGCCCCTACCTTGAATGTATTATCCCTTCACTGGAGCCGGCGGCAGACATAGCAGAAGTCGGCCGACACCACATACACAAAAAAAAGCAGTCGCATCTGCCCCGCAGCAGAGAGAGGGTGGGGAAAAAAAACCACACATCCTCTAAGAAACACGAGTCCTCACGACTGCAGAAGACGTTTTAAAAATCGTGTTGTCAGTCTAATTCATATGCACTACGATCTGGAGTGTAATGTACGCTGTCCCACGATCACGTTTTTTCGAACTGTTATAAACTTTACGTTACTAATAATCAATTTTTTTTGTACATGTGTTTATAATTAGCTGTTTACAATTATAGTACCCTACCGATAGAAATTCTATGATAATCAGATTTTCGCCGATTCCACTTACAGAAGTGAATAGCACGGTTAGTTTTCATACTTATAGAATATTCGATTGCAGAGATTTCAAGAGTCAGAAGACTGTTTTTCTATGTTTCGTCGCGTAATCTAACATACTTAAGATGTGTGTACAAATTTAAAATATAATGTGAATTCAGCATAAGAAGTACAAGCGCATCCAGGCAAGAGTTCAGATTTAGTAACTAACAGGTGTTGTAATTTATGGCGCATTAACTAACAAGAAGCGCTATTTGTCGGTATTTCAGAGTTATTGCTTGTATGCCGGTCTGAATATCTAGCCTGGAGTGTAAGTTTTTAAAGCAAGATAATGAATAAGCAGTTGTTGGAGATGTACGTTATATTGAATGCGTAGAGACGGCTTGCTTATCACAACATGAACAAAGTCATTTCACAACACAGTTAGATTAAAATAAAGTCGGTCGTTTCACATGCAGTACTGGAATCCAAGAGTCAATTTTTGACTAGTTTTATATTTGCCGCTTTCGAAACAATTATTTAGAATGTCAACAGTGAATTGGCAATAATTTTACCTCGTCTGTAGTACGTAGATGTAATCACCAACGCACCCTCCAAAATAATAGGTAAAATCATAGTCACTTCCGTCGCTTTTTAATTCTTCAGAAATGAAGCGACATTTTTTTTTCCGGTGATCTTTCTATGAACATATCGGTTCTTGGGACAGCGAATGATAGACCCGAGCGTTACAGCCTCGCTGTACAGCATCAATGTCGAGGTGACTTCGCTTCAGAGATCTCGAGCCAGGAACCATTTCTTATAAACTGAGGGCTCGGTGTTTAAGCCGACTGATCAGAGATCGAAAGGCCTCCGGTACGAACCCCATTTTTTTTTTTTTTTATTGTTCTCCTATATTACACAAAAAGTGCTCAACAAACTTACAATCTATACACTTCACAAACAGACAAGGAGGACGAATATGCAAGTCTATACATAGACACAGATGTGACGTTACTTGGAGATCTGTTAGAAAAAAAATTAGGAGTGTATTTATTGGAAGGTAAACGAGAGGACTGGCCTAGCATTCATGAAGACGGGGCTGCTATCGTCATGTATTATGCCTTCAACCCACATGCATACAAAACCCTAATCAGTATGCCTCTCATTGTCGAGGTGAGTGGTGGCTTTTAGTTCAACTGCTGGTGTAAGGTGAAGAAAAAGAGGACGTTTCGAGGACTCTTGCAAAGAATTAGGTTTCGTGCAAGCATCTATGCGAGAAAATGGATATTGGGAGCCGTAAAGAGGGCATTAGCGAATATTATTATCTGAAATTTGTGGTTTTCGCCCGACAAACGTGTTACCCAGGGAGCAAAAACTTTTCAACATCTTAATTTACCATCATTTCCTGCACTGTAGTGTGTCCTCTTGCAAGTTTCAGTGTAGTTTAACTCACTGTGTCTTTTTTTTTTAATGATGTCACCGACCGTGGTGAGTGAGTGGTAACGTTCGGCCCTTGGATTCCAGAGGACGCAGGTTCCAGTCCCCGTCCTGCATTAGCATAGGGTATTACGTTTTCTACCGGTAAATACTATAT
The DNA here is from genome assembly GCA_031002005.1 of Vandiemenella viatica. NCBI lineage: Eukaryota > Metazoa > Arthropoda > Insecta > Orthoptera > Morabidae > Vandiemenella > Vandiemenella viatica. The sequence continues at coordinate 9,034,252 of JARYHS010012519.1, forward strand.
TACTAAGAGAATATGATTACGCGATCAGATACAGGAGTTAAATGAATTCGGTATTGGGGGGAGGGAATCCTGCACCGCCCCTCCATCACATATCACTTTACCGCCAGGGAGTGCAAAGGATGAACACTACGGATGTTATCGATAAAAGGGGTAGGCATTACATATACTAACACAAAAGCGAACATTACCTCTATGAGGTATAGCTAAACTACTACTATCAGTATGCGAACGACCCATTGTATCTTATAGTAAACTCTGGTTGTCACAAGAGGTTTGGAAAACTATGTGCTGAGTATTCACCACACATACAATCTTCCCATCATGATAGGGTAATCGAAGTATGGAAACAGCATAACTTACATTAAAAACAGGTTACTGTTATTTCGTTCTTATCACAGTGGTGCCAGTAAAACTTAGTAAAATTTTCGTCATTGTTTACTGTATAATGTTAAGTATGCCAAAACGTTTCAGTCTTCGGATTCCACGTTAAACCCAGGAACCTTGGTGCCCTGTAGTGTTACCAGATCATGTTAGATAAGCATTAAAAGAGCTGGTCGTTCCCACATCTCATAAAAATTTCCGAAATGTTATGAAAACTATAAAAGATAGTAAACACAGGTAAAAATATCACAAAAATGATGTAATATTCACTCCACGAAAGAAGTCATCGATTGACATGGTTAGAAGGTGACTGAGGATGTATCAGTTTCATTAAGAATTCGCCATTCCTCAGTGGTGCGGTAAAGCGTGTACGATTCGTTGAATATGTCTCAAGGGAGTTCAGAGGACGACGATGGGTTCGACTGATGCCGCGGGAACTGGAGCAGGGCATTCTGCCTTTTGAGGTGCCTTTGACGATTAAGTGAATGTGGATACATTTTTTATACATTTTTTTTTTAACTATGTGAGGAACACTATTATGGACAGCGATGCAGATTTCCACGTTAAACTTCAGGTCCATTCATGACAAGGGGAGAGAAGCAAAATTTTGTGAAAAATACACAATTTCAGTAAGAAGCATGAAAATCCTATATATTTCATAAATTTCATGAAAATCGGTAAAAAATGATTAAAATACGTAAAATAATGCCAAAATTACCTAATTTACTCCAAAAAAGACGTAGTCGATTGACATGAGAATTACACCTGCGTGCATCACAGAGTACAGTGCCCAACTGTATGATGTGTTTTCATTACCACAACGGGCTACAGAAAAGTGTCATATGCTTACAAAAAAAAGTATGTTTTGGCTGTCATTACAGTTTCCAGAGAAACCTGCACCACCCCTCTATAACACAAATCACGTTATCGTCAGCGAGTGCAATGGATGAACACTAAACAAAACGCCTTGTACATTATTCTCTTTTAAATCAAAATATTAAAACGCACACCAAATGTACAACGGAGATACTGACTGCACCATCACATAAGTTTTCATCAATTACAGAAAAATCTTAAGATAGAATCGTAATGGGCCCCACATAGACATCACGCGAGTGGGACATTTTCGTGCACAAAACACTCGCTAGCATACATTGTAAACATGTATTATATGTCACTTCCCCACGTATTTCCTAAAAAAGGTGTGAAAAAAAAATGAATAAAATACTTTAAGCCACCAACTGCATAAATATAGAAGTTGGAAAAAATTATTTCAATTCACTTCTCGAAAAAGTCACAATTTACATTTGCATGCATTACACAGCAAAGTGGCATGACTGAAAATGGACTGAAATGGACTAAAGAAAAAGCGTGATATGTGCGTAAATTGCGTGTTCGGTTGATAAAGCAGTCTCCAGGAAGAAGAAAAAGGATGGTAACTGGACAGATGTGTGCATCACAGATCTCAATGTTATCGAATGCCTAGCCATCAGTAGACACGCGAGCAGTCATAACTTGCGTTATATTAGGGTATGTTCAGGTCAGCTGCGCTGGATGAATTGTTACATTGTGTCAACAAGCGAGCTTGGTGTTACAGTCAATTGCACTATTCGTCCAAAGTCTTGATCTGGAAAGGTATCAGCATAGTGTTATAGGAGTGAATAAATTTAGCACTGATTATGTTCTCGTCTAACTCAAATCTTGCATCGTTAATGTATCGTTGATTAGCTTTAAGATTTATATTCAACATAATAATAGCATTTTTTCTTTAAAAGCAATTTATGAGTTGGTAAATCAGACGAATAGGAATTAGATCAAGCGGTATGTATGAAATTTCATATGTAGATAACGTTTTGCTTTTAAAGTTTGTAACACGATTTTACAGAATGTATACGATCCAAGGCGCTAACAGTTTTCCACACATACCACCTTTCCATCATGATAGTGTGCGCATGGGATTGAAACAACAAATATGAGCATCATAGCACTGAATGTATACGATCCAAGGCGCTAACAGAATGTATGAGACACATTAACACAAAAGACATAGCTAAAACCGCTATCATCAGTAAATTTACAAACCTACATAAATTTAATTAAACTCCGGTGAATATAGGATGTGTGACATTTTGGGGTAAGATACGTTAGGTGAAGTTATACCATCCAAGGCGCTAACAGAACGTATCAGGCACATTAACACACAAGACATAGCTAAAACCGCTATCATCAGTAAATTTACAAACCTACATAAATTTAACTAAACTCCGGTGAATATAGGATGTGTGACATTTTGGGGTAAGTTAGGTTAGTACACTATATCTTAACAATAACTCAGCTTTCTGTAGCTTGGCACATTGAGTATGACTAACTTAAATCTCGATCGGAGTGTTACAGTTATGCACACGATTTACTCAATATCGCTTGTGAAACGTATACTTCATCTAATGAAGGTAGGATAAGTTAGTGTAAGCTAGCAGTAATTGAGGTTATTGCAGGTGTATCATGCTAGGCAAGCCCAGCATGTTACGGAGGCGCGTGTGAAACTACAACTTTATGTAATGAGTGTGGGATACACTATAGTTTAACCCCAGTTTCAGGTTAATCAGCCATCACACCCTAGCAGTAATTGAGGTTATTGTAGGTAAGATACGTTAAGCATACCCAACTTGTTACGTGTTAGCTCAGTTTTACGCGCGAGCGCGTAAAACTGAGCTAACACAATGTAATGTGTCTCATACGTTCTGTTAGCGCCTTGGATCGTATACATTCAGTGCTATGATGCTCATATTTGTTGTTTCAATCCCATGCGCACACTATCATGATGGAAAGGTGGTATGTGTGGAAAACTGTTAGCGCCTTGGATCGTATACATTCTGTAAAATCGTGTTACAAACTTTAAAAGCAAAACGTTATCTACATATGAAATTTCATACATATCGCTTGATCTAATTCCTAGTTCGTCTGATTTACCAACTCATAAATTGCTTTTAAAGAAAAAAATGCTATTATTATGTTGAATATAAATCTTAAAGCTAATCAACGATACATTAACGATGCAAGATTTGAGTTAGACGAGAACATAATCAGTGCTAAATTCATTCACTCCTATAACACTATGCTGATACCTTTCCAGATCAAGACTTTGGACGAATAGTGCAATTGACTGTAACACCAAGCTCGCTTGTTAACACAATGTAACAATTTCATCCAGCGCAGCTGACCTGAACATACCCTAATATAACGCAAGTTATGACTGCTCGTGTCTACTGATGGCTAGGCATTCGATAACATTGAGATCTGTGATGCACACATCTGTCCAGTTACCATTCTTCTTCCTGGAGACTGCTTTATCAGCCGAACACGCAATTTACACAGATATCACGCTTTTTCTTTAGTCCATTTCAGTGATGAATACACTTCATAAAAGATGCCACTTTGCTGTGTAATGCAGGCAGATGTAAATTGTGACTTTTTCGTGAAGTGAATTGAAATAATTTTTTCCAACTTCTATATTTATGCAATTGGTGGCTTAAGGTATTTTATTCATTTTTTTCACACCTTTTTTAAGGAAATACGTGGGGAGTGACATATAATACATGTTTACAATGTATGCTAGCGAGTGTTTTTGTACGAAAATGCCCACTCGCGTGATGTCTATGTGGGATCCATTACGATTCATCTAACATTTTTCTGTAATTGATGAAAACTTATGTGATGGTGCAGTCAGTATCTCCGTTGTACATTTGGTGTGCGTTTTAATATTTTGATTTAAAAGAGAATAATGTACAAGGCGTTTTGTTTAGTGTTCATCCTTTGCACTCGCTGACGATAACGTGATTTGTGTTATAGAGGGGTGGTGCAGGTTTCTCTGGAAACTGTAATGACAGCCAAAACATACTTTTTTGTAAGCATATGACACTTTTCTGTAGCCCGTTGTGGTAATGAAAACACATCATATAGTTGGGCACTGTACTCTGTGATGCACGCAGGTGTAATTCTCATGTCAATCGACTACGTCTTTTTTGGAGTAAATTAGGTAATTTTGGCATTATTTTACGTATTTTAATCATTTTTTTACCGATTTTCATGAAATTTATGAAATATATAGGATTTTCATGCTTCTCACTGAAATTGTGTATTTTTCACAAAATTTTGCTTCTCTCCCCTTGTCATGAATGGACCTGAAGTTTAACGTGGAAATCGGAATCGCTGTCCATCATAGTGTTCCTCACATAGTTAAAAAAAATATGTATAAAAATGTATCCACATTCAGTTAATCGTCAAAGGCACCTCAAAAGGCAGAATGCCCTGCTCCAGTTCCCGCGGCATCAGTCGAACCCCTCGTCCTCTGAACTCCCTTGAGACATATTCAACGAATCGTACACGCTTTACCGCACCACTGAGGAATGGCGAATTCTTAATGAAACTGATACATCCTCAGTCACCTTCTAACCATGTCAATCGATGACTTCTTTCGTGGAGTGAAATTACATCATTTTTGTGATATTTTTACCTGTGTTTACTATCTTTTATAGTTTTCATAACATTTCGGAAATTTTTATGAGATGTGGGACGACCAGCTCTTTTAATGCTTATCTAACATGATCTGGTAACACTACAGGGCACAGAGGTTCCTGGGTTTAACGTGGAATCCGAAAGACTGAAACGTTTTGGCATACTTAACATTATACAGTAAACAATGACGAAAATTTTACTAAGTTTTACTGGCACACTGTGATAAGAACGAAATAACAGTAACCTGTTTTTAATGTAAGTTATGCTGTTTCCATACTTCGATTACCCTATCATGATGGGAAGATTGTATGTGTGGTGAATACTCAGCACATAGTTTTCCAAACCTCTTGTGACAGCCAGAGTTTACTATAAGATACAATGGGTCGTTCGCATACTGATAGTAGTAGTTTTAGCTATACCTCATAGAGTTAATGTTCGCTTTTGTGTTAGTATATGTAATGCCTACCCTTTTATCGATAACATCCGTAGTGTTCATCCTTTGCACTCCCTGGCGATAACGTGATGTGTGATGGAGGGGCGGTGCAGGATTCCCTCCCCCCAACCGAATTCATTTAACTCCTGTATCTGATCGTGTAATCATATTCTCTTAGTAATATAGTATTTACCGGTAGAAAACGTAATACCCTATGCTAATGCAGGACGGGGACTGGAACCTGCGTCCTCTGGAATGCAAGGGCAGAACGTTACCACTCACTCACCACGGTCGGTGACATCATTGAAAAAGACACAGTGAGTTAAACTACACTGAAACTTGCAAGAGGACACACTACAGTGCAGGAAATGATGGTAAATTAAGATGTTGAAAAGTTTTTGCTCCCTGGGTAACACGTTTGTCGGGCGAAAACCACAAATTTCAGATAATAATATTCGCTAATGCCCTCTTTACGGCTCCCAATATCCATTTTCTCGCATAGATGCTTGCACGAAACCTAATTCTTTGCAAGGGTCCTCGAAACGTCCTCTTTTTCTTCACCTTACACCAGCAGTTGAACTAAAAGCCACCACTCACCTCGACAATGAGAGGCATACTGATTAGGGTTTTGTATGCATGTGGGTTGAAGGCATAATACATGACGATAGCAGCCCCGTCTTCATGAATGCTAGGCCAGTCCTCTCGTTTACCTTCCAATAAATACACTCCTAATTTTTTTTCTAACAGATCTCCAAGTAACGTCACATCTGTGTCTATGTATAGACTTGCATATTCGTCCTCCTTGTCTGTTTGTGAAGTGTATAGATTGTAAGTTTGTTGAGCACTTTTTGTGTAATATAGGAGAACAATAAAAAAAAAAAAAAATGGGGTTCGTACCGGAGGCCTTTCGATCTCTGATCAGTCGGCTTAAACACCGAGCCCTCAGTTTATAAGAAATGGTTCCTGGCTCGAGATCTCTGAAGCGAAGTCACCTCGACATTGATGCTGTACAGCGAGGCTGTAACGCTCGGGTCTATCATTCGCTGTCCCAAGAACCGATATGTTCATAGAAAGATCACCGGAAAAAAAAATGTTGCTTCATTTCTGAAGAATTAAAAAGCGACGGAAGTGACTATGATTTTACCTATTATTTTGGAGGGTGCGTTTGATTACATCTACGTACTACAGACGAGGTAAAATTATTGCCAATTCACTGTTGACATTCTAAATAATTGTTTCGAAAGCGGCAAATATAAAACTAGTCAAAAATTGACTCTTGGATTCCAGTACTGCATGTGAAACGACCGACTTTATTTTAATCTAACTGTGTTGTGAAATGACTTTGTTCATGTTGTGATAAGCAAGCCGTCTCTACGCATTCAATATAACGTACATCTCCAACAACTGCTTATTCATTATCTTGCTTTAAAAACTTACACTCCAGGCTAGATATTCAGACCGGCATACAAGCAATAACTCTGAAATACCGACAAATAGCGCTTCTTGTTAGTTAATGCGCCATAAATTACAACACCTGTTAGTTACTAAATCTGAACTCTTGCCTGGATGCGCTTGTACTTCTTATGCTGAATTCACATTATATTTTAAATTTGTATACACATCTTAAGTATGTTAGATTACGCGACGAAACATAGAAAAACAGTCTTCTGACTCTTGAAATCTCTGCAATCGAATATTCTATAAGTATGAAAACTAACCGTGCTATTCACTTCTGTAAGTGGAATCGGCGAAAATCTGATTATCATAGAATTTCTATCGGTAGGGTACTATAATTGTAAACAGCTAATTATAAACACATGTACAAAAAAAATTGATTATTAGTAACGTAAAGTTTATAACAGTTCGAAAAAACGTGATCGTGGGACAGCGTACATTACACTCCAGATCGTAGTGCATATGAATTAGACTGACAACACGATTTTTAAAACGTCTTCTGCAGTCGTGAGGACTCGTGTTTCTTAGAGGATGTGTTTTTTTTCCCCACCCTCTCTCTGCTGCGGGGCAGATGCGACTGCTTTTTTTTATGTTGTGTCGGCCGACTTCTGCTATGTCTGCCGCCGGCTCCAGTGAAGGGATAATACATTCAAGGTAGGGGCGCGGAAGATTCCGTCTGGGGAGCAGTAAATAGCTCTAAACAATAATATTTCGTATCTCGGAAATAAGCGAACCGATTTTTTTGGGGTGAATTTCTCTGTTATTGTCAGATAATTTACTTGTAGATTGATATGTCGTAACACTATTTAAAGATTAAATCTTGCTTTACATGTTTTAGAACTTTGAACCCATGACCACCTGCCTAAGAGGAATAGGCGAATATGAGACTGCATTTCGATCATGTGATAATACAATTTCTTTTTACTAAATCGATGAATTTGTGAATAAATTTTAACTTTCCATAAAAAATTTTTTTGTTAAATATGTACAGTATTGGATTTTTTTTTTAACTATACCGGTATACATGTTTTTGCAGCAACCTAAGCAGTGCACTGTATATATTTATCAACTAGATACACACAGAAAAACGGTATATTTCCTCTTCTCTGAAAACACTATTTACATAACACTCAAACACATTCACCTAAGTACAGATTTGTGTCCACACGGTAGGGTCTTGCACTGCCTGAAATTAGTACATAAACCACGCAACGACCCTTTTGGGAGGGGAGGAGATGGTATCTTAGAGGTGGTGCCGCCCTCACTAGTATATTATTATTATTTACTACATTTAGACGATTTGGTCACACGACACTCATTTATGACCCGTAACTCAGGTTAAGAAGTGGCACGTGCGCGACGTGGGTGGTCCTGGGCTCACACACAGGTCCATAAGGGAAAAAGTGGGCTCACTCTGGCGTACATAAGAGGTGGCTCGTGGCAGAGGCGCGCACATGCGTCCGCTGCGACGGGGGCAGGGGCGGGGGCGGGAATGACCACAAACTGACCACAAGTTGGCGCCGGCCCGCCTTCGATACGTCACACCACAAGAATGTAATAAAATAAAAAGAAAAAAGTGTATTTCGAGTGTAATTGAGGTTTAAAAAATAAATAATATTGCCATTTAAACGATTTATGACCCGTAACAAACGTGGCACGTGCGCGACGTGGGTGGTCTGGCGGCACGTGCGCGGCGGGGAGGGGAAGGGGGTGGGAATGACCACAAACTGACCACAAGTTGGCGCCGGCCCGCCTTCGATACGTCACACCACAAGAATGTAATAAAATAAAAAGAAAAAAGTGTATTTCGAGCGTAATTGAGGTTTAAAAAAATAAATAATAACGCCATTTAAACGATTTATGACCCGTAACAACGTGGCACGTGCGCGACGTAGGTGGTCTGGCGGCACGTGCGCGGCGGGGAGGGGAAGGGGGTGGGAATGACCACAAACTGACCACAAGTTGGCGCCGGCCCGCCTTCGATACGTCACACCACAAGAATGTAATACTAAAGTGAATATTGTACCGTAATTGAGGTTTAAAAAATAAATAATAAAGCCATTTAGACGGTTTATGACCCGTAACTCAGGTTAAGAAGTGGCACGTTGCCTTCTTGACAGCTTGATGACAGGTGTTGATGATTTATGGTGGGCACGTGGCCAGGCGTACAGCTGCGCGACGTGGGTGGTCTGGCGGCACGTGCGCGGCTGGGAGGGGGGGAGGTGGAAAACTGTCCGCTGACCGCCGTACATAAGAAATACACGGGGAAAAACTGGCAACGCAAGCCCCTTATACATCTACTGACAGATGTTGTTATTGTGCATTAATAACAACATCACTCGGTTTGTTTCCCGGGAAACGTTTATAAATAAACAACGCCGAGAAAGATTACATTCATTTATAAAAAAATGTGTTTTAGAATTTCTGCTTTTATCCACTACTGTAAGTAAATTTTCTTCATGTATACTATTTTGTCATAGTATTATCAGTCATCTGTCATTATCTCATATCATATGTATTATTTCTATAAGGTATTTTTTTGTCACAAGCCTGTATCTTCCTTCATACTTAACCGAAATCAATGAATGAGGTGTGATGGTCTCCACTTTGGTTACATCATATTTTAAGAAATAAAGTGTTCGGAATTAGACCCTTTAAGGGCAAAAATTTCAATATTTCTAAAATGCTGTTTTCTGTGTTATGAATCATTTATCTCCCTTGATACCTATCTGGAATCGTTTAATGAAGTATCATTTTAAAGATTAATATCTCCGCTTTAGTGAAGTCATATACTAAGACGGAAATTTTTCGGAATTCGACCCTTAAAGGGCAAAAGTATCAATATTTTTGAAATGCATTTTTGTGTCACGAGCGATTTATCTCCCTTAACATCTAACAGATATAGATATTTTAGGTATTATATTGAAGTCTCCGCCGTGGTAACATTATATTTCAAGAAAGGAATTTTTCGTAATTCGATCCTTAATGGGCAAAAATGTCAATTTTTCTAAAATGCTTTTTTGTATCTCGAGCCATTTTTCTCCCTGGATATTTAACCAAAATCGATAAAGGACGTAGGATCATGAGAAATATTGTCTCAGCTTTGGTGTCATCATATTTTAAGAAAGAATGTTTTTTGAATTCATCGCATAAAGGGAAAAAGTATAAATTTTTCTATAACGCATTTTTGTGGCACGAGCGATTTATCTCCCTTAATATCTAACAGATATAGATAAATGAGGTATCATTTTATAGAATAAGGTATCCGCCGTGGTAACATTACATTTTAAGAAAGGAATGTTTCGTAATTCGACCTTTAAAGGGCAAAAATGTCAATTTTTCTAAAATGCGTTTTTTGTATCTCGAGCCATTTATCTCCATGGATATCTAACCAAAATCGATAAATGAAGTAGGATTATAAGGCGTAATGTTTCAGCTTTGTGACGTCATATTTTAAGAAAGAATGTTTTTTGAATTCATCCCATAAAGGGAAAAAGTATAAATTTTTCTATAACGCATTTTTGTGTCACGAGCAATTTATCTCCCTTAATATCTAACAGATATAGATAAATGAGGTATCATATAAAAGAATAAGGTCACTGCCGTGGTAACATTATATTTTAAGGAATTTTTTGTAATTTGAACCTTAAAGGGTAAAAATGTCAATTTTCCTAAAATGCGTTTTTTGTATCTGGAGCCATTTTCCTCCGTTAACAATTAAACAAAATTGATAAACGAGGTATCATGTTAAAGATTGAGGTTTTCGTAATGTCTTCGGTTCCGTTACCGTATTTTAAGAAAGAAATTTTTCAAAATTCCGACCTTAGAGGGCAAAAGTATTAGTATTTTTACAACGCATTTTTCTGTCACCAGGTATTTAATTTCCTCGCACAGCAACAAATATTTCAGATATATTGATACGTTGTGTGCATTTTGTTCAGGTTTAATTTATTCTGCTAAGGTCAGTGACAGTTTGTCATAAATACAGAGTGTTTTAAATTTTCCTAACTGTTTCGTAATATCATCGCATTTTATTCGCGAAATTTTCGCACGGGTCGTCTAGTTTATATTTAATATAAGATTATTAAAATGACATATCTAATGTCAAATGTGCATCTGTGCTAAAAATTGACGAACTGGATTAGTAAATATCAAATCTTATCTTACGGTGTACATGTGTAATAATATTTTTTTTAAATGTGGATATTAATGCCACAAATTCATTATAATTAAGCAATTTTTTCCTCGCTTATGGCGTTGTTTCCAAGTGGCCATACTAGGACACCACATACGGATGGGTTGATTTGCAGCATGGACCAGAATGAAAAATACTTTTAGCAGTCATTGTTTCCATTCTTGTCTTTATTTTATTCCTTTGCTTCTGCTCCAGTACCACCGGATACTCTTTACTTTTAGTGCATCCATTTTTATCCCTACTGGGTTCTTTCAGTTCTGCAGATTGAACTTGGCGCTAGAAATGGATTTGACGGGGTCAGTGCCATTGCTCTGGCCAATATTTTTCATGCGTAGCTCCTCCACGGTACTCATTAGATAGCTTCCTGAATGGACCCGGAAGGCCGTTCCAGACGTTCAGCTCGTCGGGGATCGAATCCAGGTCATGTAGACGGTAGTCAGCGCTCTACCGCTTGGCCTAAGCGGTCGCCCAGTATTATACATATACAATTTAAAAAACAACGAAATAAATGCAGTATTTTATATTTATTAATACATGGCCGCTTCAAGGTGATAGGTGCCAATGCAGTGATTTCAGAACTGAGGAGATATTTTTGGGACGGGTTCAAAGTAGTTGGGAACAGTTCAAAGAAAAAGTCAGATCAGAGGAAGAAATGTTCATCCCATAACAAAAAATAAGGAAGGACACAGAGCCTGCATGTTACAGTGGGGATGTGAAGAGGTTTCTGAGGAGGGATTAAGAAGCATCAGGACAATAGGGAATATCTCAAACAAATAAACAGAGACTGTAACAGCAGCAAGGAGCGAGGCTGAGGATAAATTCTTGAAAATATAACTGGACAAGGAACGCTAAATGATGCAAGTAGATTACTACAGCGATGTTAGAAAAATAAGAGTCAAAGATGGTATTCATACAATTATGGAAATTATGGACAAGGACGGACAAGAAGTTATAATGTATATCAAATTAATTGGAACACCGAGCAATTAATTTGGTGAGACTATTACGGGTTGCCACACTGGGACAGACTGAGAATTAAGTTGGCAGAATCATTATCATCTTGGTTAATATGAGCAAATGGGGAAATTAAAACCAGACAGGAAATGTTCTTGTAGCAGTAATAAAAAGTATACTGAGTCGTGACGTGTACCTACAAAATTACAGACGAAGAATGGAGAGGAATTTTACAATCCAAGTTTTAACACTCTCATGACTAGCAATGATATTAATCATTTCTCAGTATATACTCATATTAAGACTCCAGTACAGTAGTTGAACGATTCAACAGAACTATTAAGACTGCAATGTGGGGACGATTCAGCAGACGCGGATTACATCACTGGGTAGAACTGCTCTCGCTGTTAAACTTCTGTTACAATACAAAATGATACAGTACTATCTGTCAAATGATGTGACGTTTTAGACAACATTTTACTTCTACAGTATCTATCTGTACTATTATAAATCTGTAATCAATCCGGGTTTGTCTGAGGGGTTCGAACCGGTATGACGCAAAAACTACCGCATCAATGTGGATGGTGTTTCCAAATTTTTAGAGCTAGTGGTCCGGATCAAAAGCTGGGGAAACGATGGACGCATGGAGGAAGGAAATATATGGAGACGACGCAAGAGACCTTCACCACGCATTGAAGTGAAGCAGGGCGGAGGAGGAGTGGGAGGGGGGGCATGGCCGTAGTGGAGGGGGCATGGCCGCTTCCATACAGACACGGGGAATATGTACAAAAACCTCAAGGGGACTCTAGGATAAAAGTGACGCCGTAATTTGGTGATGGATTATTATGTAACTCGAAATGACAAATAAAAAATGAAGAATAAATTTTTTGATATCCTGCTTAGTTGTCGAGATATTCTGTACCAAATGTGAAATGGTTTTGGTTGAAATTCAGAATAAAAAATTGGTCAAAGTCAAATTTGATGATGGATTCTTATTTAAAAAGACGAGACAAATGAGAAAAAAAGAATAAAAATTTTCGATATCTCACCTAGTTCTAGAGATATACTGTGAGGTGTCTTGAGTTGAAATGGAGAAGAAAAATTTCGCAAAAGTCAAATTTAATGATCGATTCTTATGTAACATGAAGAGACAAATCGAAAATAAAGAATAAAATTGTTCGATATCTTGCTTAGTTTTCGGGATATACTTGGATTGGGTTGATATGCGGCCTGGACCAAAAATTAATTCTGTCAAAGCCACAAAGAATTACATGGTGGACATTCAGAATGGATATTTCAGTTTTTTTTACTACCACTTGTGGTTAGGTTGAAATGCGGCCTAGACCAGAATAAAAATAGTTATCTTGTTAACATACATCGTAAGCTTAACTGGAAATGGCTGGAAGTAGTTTCCATCATGATATACGTTTTGTCACTAACTTGGTTCTCATGAAATTACTAACAGTAATGGATAAATTCTTTGTCCCTCATAGAACATCAAAACCATTCTGGTACAGACTGCATTTAGACCTAACCACAATCTCCATTAAATTGTCGCTACAGAATCAAACTATGTAGACATATCCACACACGCGTATTTGAATCGCAAACTGTATTTGCACTAACAACATCGTTTGCTTCATCAAGATTCCTAGATTGCATAGCATAATTTAACACATTTCATTTCATCATACAGTATAAACTGCAACGTGACGAAAGAAAGCGCAATACTAAATTCACTGAATCGCGATGTAAAACACACCCCCTTAAATCTCATTTTCAACACTCGTTAAAAAGTAATGCTAGTCTATTATGTGCAAAATAGCAAGGTATGCTGATTTTTTACACTACACCAACAAAAATTTGAGAACAAAGTCATCCCATTGAGAGCTATGACTAAATATTTATAGACAGGCAGCGAAGTTTGCAACTTCTACAGCTCACTTCAACAACGATAATTAGAATTCAACTTACTTATGAAATGATATTCCAGGTTCTTTCCTGTCTGGCCTATTTGTGCAACCGTACGCAACACAAGATGGCATTATAAAACACTTATACACATTACAAAATGAAATAATCACTACATCTAATGTATTTGAGATTGTCACTCCTTTCACAAAAAAATTGAAAAAAGTTCACACTAGTTTTCTTGGAATTGTGTTTCGTTTCCTGACATATTTATTTATTCAGCTCTCCGAAATTTAAAACATAAAATTATCGAAATACGTCGGTTAAACATAATAACCGCAAGAAATAACCAAATTACATAAACATCTTTGTACTTCAAAGACCGCCAAAGATCATTCTGCTATACTATGCTTCACATTCTGTTATGTTATTCTCCAGTTTCCGTAATACAGCAAGTGAAAATAAACGGAATACGTTAATGAAACATTAATTTCATAGATTCACTTCAGAAAGGGTAACTTAATTTTGGATTTAATTTTAAAGATCCTTGTACTTTGTGTAGATACGTTTAGACACAGTAATTATAATTTTATTTTAGTAGCAGTGCAAAATATAAATTACACCAAGCCACTTTTTTTTTAATTCACTAATTTTTGTTGAAACTATTAGCTTGGGCGCAATCATATTCATATGTAATGGGTGCTATAATCTAGATTTGTTTACGTGTAAGTTGAAATGCAGCCACCATACTGTAAAACTTAACCATATTTACGTAAATACAGATGGTGGTCTCGTAATGCGAACCACCGCAGACGGAACTGTCCTTTTGGTATGAAAATTTGTGCACACGTTTCTTGGGCGATATCATTTAAAAATATTTGTACGTTATAGCCATCAAATAATATTAAAAGGGGTACTCTACGATAATCGTGGCGCCACAATTTGATGATGGTCTCTTAAATAACTCCATGAAAAAATCAAAATAATACATTTGGTTAGGTTGAAATGCGGCCAGAAATTTTTTCGCGAAAGCCACATAAGAACTATACCGTGAACATGCACAAATGGTGTTTTGTTTTCTTCCTAGCAGTTGTGATTAGCTTGCAATACGGTCTGCACAAGAAGAAAAACGTTACCAAAATTACAAATAACTATACCTACAACAGATTTTTGAGGTTCAATGTCTCGAAAACTAAGAGAGATATTAAATTTTTTTATTCTTTACTTTCGATAACTTACGGCTGGTTACAGAAGAATCCAGCTAAAAATTGCGGCACCACGGTTATGACAGTTTTTCTTCTCGTGGCGATGGTAGCTTCTGATACAGGGTAGTATTTCCGCCAATGCGCTGGCTTTGTCACCAGCTGATTGAAGGTCTGACTAAGATATATTTATTCCGAGTTGTGGGCATGACAACAAATGTTACGATATCCTCACAAGAACATGTAGTATCTGGTTGTACTCACAGGCATCCCCACGAACCGAAAGTGCCTTTGCAGTGGTCACAACTCGAAGTATGTCCAGTGACTTCCATATGGGCTTCATTCAGTCGATAATGTGATGCATTCTCTCCTCCCAGGCGGATATTCTTTCACTGCTCGGCGTTGTGGTCCTTAAGAAACTCGCTCGACACTTGAGTACCCGTGGCGCTGGTGCGTAACCACGTGAAGGGTGTCGGGTGTCTGAGCCTTGCCGTGCTGGTAACAACTTCTCAGCGTATGTCTCCAGGGGCGACTGTCTGAGGCAAACTGCGCTACGTCGGCATGTTCTGTGGAGCGCGACAGCCACACAGGACAGGCTGCTGTGCTGCGGGGAAGCATAATGCTAAAGCAGAGATGCGGATGACGCTTGGGTTAGCCATGGAGGGAAGAAATATATGGAGACGACGCAAGGGACCTTCACCATGCATTGAAGTGACGCCGGGGGGGAGAGGAGTGGAGAGGCGTGGCCGCCATATTACCTATCCATACAGACACGGGGAATATGAGCAAAAACCTCAAAGGGACTCTAGGATAAACCTGACGCCGCAATCTGGTGATGGATTATTATGTAACTCGATGAGTCAAATAAAAAATTAAGAAAATTTTTTTTTGATATCTTGCTTAGTTTTCGAGATACTCTGTCTCAAATGTGAGATGTTTTGGTTGAAATTCAGAAGAAAAAATTGGTCAAAGTCGAATTTGATGATGGATTCTTATTTAAAAAGACGATACAAAAAAAATCGATATCTCGCCTAGTTCTCGAGATATACTGTCTCAAAAGTGAGGTGTCTTGAGTTGAAACGCAGAAGAAAACTTTCGCAAAAGTCAAATTTGATGATGGTTACTTATGTAACACGACGAAAAACATCGAAAATAAAGAATAAAATTTGTCTACATCTTGCTTAGTTTTCGGTAAATACTGTCTCCAAATCGAGAGGATTGGGTTTGGATGCGGCCTGGACCAAAAATTAATTCTGTCAAAGCCACAAAGAATTACATGGTGGACATGCAGAATGGATATTTCAGTTTTATTACTACCACTTAGGTTTAAATGTGGCCTAGACCAGAATAAAAATAGTTATTTCGTTACCATACATCGTAAGCTTAATTGGGAATAGATGGAATTAGTTTACATCGCGATACACCTTTGATCACTAACATGGTTCTCATGAAATTACTAACAATTATAGATAAATTCTTTGTCCATTATGCAACAACAAAACCATTCTGGTACAGATTGCATTTAGACCTAACCACAATCTCCATCCATTAAATTGCCGCTACAGACACACCAACACACGCGTATGTGAATCGCAAACTGCATTTGGGGTAACAACATCGTTTGCTTCATCAAGATTCCTAGATTGCATAGCATAATTTAACAAATTTAATTTCATCATACATTGTCAGTATAAACTGCAACGTGACGAAAGAAAGCGCAATACTACATTCACTAAATCGCGATGTAAAAATCACCCCTTTAAATCTCATTTTCAACACTGGTTAAAAATTAATGCTAGTCTATTATGTGCAAAATAGCAAGGTATGCTGATTTTCTACACTACACCAACAAAAATTGGAGAACAAAGTCATCCTATTGAGAGCTATGACTAAATATTTATAAACATGTACCAAACTTGCCAATACAACTGCACACTTCAAGAAGAAAAATTCAAATGCAACTTACTTATGAAATGATATTCCAGGTTCTTTCCTCTCTTGCCTATTTATGCAACCGTATGCAGCACAAGATGGCATTATAAAAAACTTAGACACATTAGAAAATGAAATAATCACAGCATCAAACACAATGTGAACTTAGCATTTGCATGGATACGAAATATGGAAGCCGAGAGTATAGAGGAGACGCCACAGAATAAGCGGCATTTCCTCTCCATATATTTCTTTACTCCATGGGGTTAGCTCCCCAGCTTGTTTCACGCAACTTGCTTAAGATATTATTGCATGATGATATTTTTATATTGATGTTGCAGCAATAGTTTTTAAAAACAAGATCTCTGTCAAGAGTTACGCCAAGGTATTTTGGATTATCACTGTGCAGCAAAATCGTTCCATTCCAGATTACATTCGCATAAGATAATAGGCTTGTGTCCACTATGAATAAATTGGGTGGATTGCAGTTTTTAATGATTAATCATGCTAAGGAAATAACATAAAACAAAATTATTTATTATAAAATATAAAGATTATTATTATTTTTAGAAAAAAAATTCAGCATTAGGCATTCAGTCACCTGACCGAGAACGCCAATCAGAAAACATTACGTCTCGTCATGCGAAACGCCATAGCAGTTGACATTTCTGTAGGACAGAACAGGTTACTCGATAAATTTTTCGTTTGTAGAAATGTTTGTCACGTAAATACGGTTGTTCTCAATTATATGTTGAAACACAAATATAAGTCGCTGTGGAACCAGGATTTAGCAAAGCAAACAGTAGTAACTTGCTCAAAACTGACACCGTAGCACTTAGCAGATTTTTCGCAGCAAACAGTGACTTTTGCTCATCGGAATTTTGCAATATTAAAACTTCGACATAAGTATAGACAAGTGTAAAATATAGATTATAAACTTAAACAGCATTATTTAGGTTTCGTAAACAATAACCTATTGTTCGAAAATATTTTTTTTTAATATCTCGCTTGGTTCTCGAGACATCTTAAATGAAAGGTGATGTGGTTAGGCTGATATGCATCCTGTTCCAGAAGGTACACCTAAGCGAGATATCAAAAGATTTTGTTCTTCTCTTCGATACTATCTTTGGCGTGAACAATGTCATTGAATATGGTTGTTGTTCAGTAGACTACTATTCATTCTGTGCCGTATCGTAACTTTTCTGTTGTATCACGTCTAAGGTAAGTTTCTCTTTGCTTTCATACACACTTTTCTTATGTCCTTACGTGCAAGCTATGCCACTGCCAATTTCGCTTCTAATAGGCTAGTGATGTTCGATAAACATCGATGTATCGAAAACATCGATATTTATTATTCGATGTATCGAATCAATTCGTTGTATCGAATCAATTCGATGTATCGCTTATTCTCGATGTTTAACGATGCATTTTATTCGATACATCGGAAGAACGCACACGTTTTTTTCGACACGATGGGATTAGTTTTAAAACAAAACAAAAACAGGAAATATATTATTTTTGCCACCAACAAAACCACATAACATTTTTTCTTTTAATGTGCATAAAACAACAAAAAATTACAACTTACTTACACTTGAAACATATATACACGACTGCTTTGTTTTGTTTCGGGTGGTGTGACGCCTCGTACAGACGAAGATCGTTTTTCTTGCACAGTCTCAAGTTGTAATTCAAAACGGAGAGTGTGTGGGGGCAGATCGATCTACTTAATTGTTGTGTTTCGTCAATTATTTGGCTTGAAGGCATTCAGAATGCTCCTGATTTTCCACGGGCATTTCAGCTTGTCTTGAATTACTTCTTGCATGACGAATATTTGACTAATGTCGCGCGAATTTCTTACTGCATTTATTGATTTATGCAGACAAAATAAAAGTCTGTAGAAAATAAAAAGTAGAGATTATTTAAACAAACAGAAAAAAGTTCCGCGCATCATATTCTTATCAATAAATTGAAAGAAGTTAATCAATTGGAAAATAAAGAAACGGTTATAAAAAACTGAATTCATCAAGAATTTGTTGTCGAAAGGAACAGAGAAAAAAATTAACGAATCACGTAGATCTGAGTCTAGTACTTTATTTATTTCTCGTGTCCAGGAGATAACATTACAAGTAAAACAAAACAAATAAAATTAATTAATTAATATTAAGCTTATGGACTATGGAACAAAATTAAAAGGTGTGTGACCAGAATTCCGCAATCCTGATGACATTTCAGTTCTTAATCTATTTAATGCCTTTCCGTATGGCATATGGCTGACAACACCCCGCGACCGGTGCCCCTTTGATATTCCTCCAGTGCCCCTTAGGCAACGAATTTAGCCTTGTACACGGCGTGATCCAGGTGAAGATGTTATGGCTGTAGTTAACTGTAAGAAGCTCTTTCTTGACTTTAGCCTTGCGGGTTGAGGTTAGTGTCCAAACAAAGGGTGTCTGGGGTCTGTTTCCTGTTTCCTCTTCTCTATCTCTGCAGCTGTTTTCCTTCGAATATCAGGTGTTGCTATACCCGTGATTTGGTATATTTTGCTGACAGGAATTGGTTTCAGGCAACCTGTTACAATGTGGCCAGTATCATTCAGTGCTATATCAACCTGCCTAGCATGTGCAGAGTTTTGCCAAACTGGTGCTGAGTGTTCTGCAGCAGCATCATATTACTTGGCCATATCTTCAAGAGCTGTTGTCAGCTTCACCTCCACCGCCTCAAAAGTTGTATCTTGAGCTGCAATTACTGAGTCATCAGCATAAATGAATGCTCTTGTTCCAGGAATAATTGGTTGGTCATTTGTGTCTATATTGTACACGAGCGGGGCCAGCACACTACCCTGATGGAGGCCATTCTTCTGAGTTCTCCAGCGCTTCTTCTTATTGCGAAGGGTGCCGTAAAACCTTCTGCTTTGTAGTAAACACTGGATGACTTGTGTAAGATGGTAGTCTTTTGTGATGGAGTATACCTTACTTATCAACATTTTGTGGTTGACTGTATCATACTACTATTTCTATTACTATTACTCTGCAATTCACTAAAAGTGTGTGGCAGAGGGTGCATTGCACCTATCCGAAAGGGTAATAGTTTGAAAGGTATATACGGGATATCGTAGGAGGCGCCCATGGGCTATTGTGAGGAACCATTCCCAGCATTCGCATGGAGTGATCTGGGAAAACCATGGAAAACCCAGATCAGGATGGCCGGAGAGCTTTATCGAAAGCTACTCCTGTCGGATTTTAAGTTTACTCGCCCGGTAAATCCTTTCTATTCCATTCCCTAATCGCTCGTGGAAAAAATGAATACAGAAAAGAATCGGTTCTGGTCCTGATTTCTCTTATCTTATTTTCACGGTCATTCGAGATATGAATGTTGCTGGTAGCAATATTTGCTGACTGTCATTCCGAAATATAGTCTGTCGTGAATTTTTCAATTAGCTTTCGTCGAGAGCAACGCCTTCGGTGTTCCAGGTCTTCCCAACCTAACTCCTTCAACATCGCACATACGCTTTCCCTCCAACTAAATATACCTGTCACGAATCGGGCAGCCCTTCTCTGGACCCTCTCTAATGCCTCCATCAACCCCTTTTGATGGGGACCCCATACAGAGCAACAATATTCCAAGTGAGGACGCACTAGTGACTTATATGCAATCGATCTAACTTCCGGAGTGCATTGTTTTAAATTACGACCTAGAAATCGGAGCATACGATTTGCTTTCCCAATTACATTCTCGATATGTTCATTCCACGACAAATTATTACGAATTGTTACCCCTAGGTATTTAGCGGAATCTACAGTTCTAAGGACAGTACCATTAATTGTATATTCAGAGCTAAATGATGTCACCTTTTTACTTATACGCATGACTTGGCACTTTTTAGCGTTTAACTCCAACTGCCAGTCTTTACACCACGCAATTATTTTCATAATATCGTCTTGTAGCAAAGCGCTGTCTTCCTGGGTTTTGATTTCACGATAAATAATAGCATCATCCGCAAATAATCTTTTCATCCTCATTATTATGTCACACAAATCATTAATGTATATGAGAAACAACAGAGGCCCTATCCCGCTTCCGTGGGGAACCCCGGACCTCACCTCGGTAAATGATGAACTCTCACCGTCGAGAAATACACACTGTGTTCTACGCTTCAGAAAGTCTGCAACCCAGTCGTATATTTGTCTAGATATGCCGAAGCCACGAAGTTTCCCAAGTAACCTAGTGTGAGGCACAGTGTCGAAAGCTTTTTTAAAATCTAATAGAACTACATCAACCTGGGATTACCCATCTACAATACGGCACAAGTCGTGAATTAAAAGTGCAAGTTGCGTTTCGCAGCATCGGCCTTTTCTGAATCCATGTTGATTTGGGTTTAAAAGCTCATCTTCATCCAAAAACCACATGACATTTGAATAGTTGATGTGTTCTAAAATCCCACAAAATACTGATGTTAACGAGATCGGTCTATAATTTTGCGGATCATTAACATTCCCATTTTTAAACACTGAACTTACGAAGGCGGTCTTCCATTACGGCTGGTATTTTTCCTTGATCCAAGGAGGTGGTATATAATTTCATCAAATACAGTGCAATTTCCTTTGCGTACCTGGAGTAGAATCTTGTAGGAATACCGTCTGGTCCGGGAGCCTTATTGGTATTTACATTCATAAGCAGTTTAGTTATACCCTCGACATCAATAAAGAGATCATTCATATTTTTTTTGGTACGATTGGCAAATGTCGGAATCTCCTCTGAGTTTTCTGTCGTGAAAGCTTTTTTAAATATATTATTCAAGATATCTGCTTTCTCTACGCTAGTCTCGGATAATTCCCCATTTTCCTTAATCAGTGAAGGCATAACCTTACGAGAGCTTCTTAGTAATTTGACATAAGACCAGAACTTTTTTGGATCAGTAATCAGATCTTCGGACAAAGTCCTGGCTTGCAATTCTTTAAACGCATCACGCATTGCCTTTCGCTCGTAACTGGACTAATTTAGCACGATTAGACGAGTCCACTGCTTTCTTTACGACTGCATGTAAACGTCTTTGCTTCCTGAGCAATCGATTCACTTCCCTATTGAACCGCGGAAGGTTCTTACTTACCTTAATAAGCTTCTTAGGAACAAATTGATTTAAACCGTTACATATTTATTTCTTTTAAATTAAACCAAAGGTCTTCAACGTTTTTATTTAGCGTGTACGTTTCAAAATTTTTCGTCAAGTGATCAACCATACCCACATCGTTTGCTTTATCGAAGCAGTATACGAGTTTGTCTTTGTCATGCTTCAAATTCATACTAGATTTTAAAGTTACCACAACCCCCTTGTGATCACTTATACCGTCTTCAACACAAACTGTATCTACAATATCAGGATTACTTATAAGAAAAAGATCCAAAATGGACGAGGAACCATTATCGAACCACGTTGGCTCTTGAACCATCTGTTCAAGAGATCTTTCTGCAAATACTTCTAGGTACGTTTCGGTTATCTCTTCCGTCCAACCTGAGAGTGCATGTGTCCCAATTAGCCGACGGTAGATTTAAATCACCACCCACGATCAATATATGTCCCTGAAATTACTTATAAATTTTATTCAGTGACTCTCTGAAGAATTCCGCGTTAGCCAAATCCGAATCCGGAGGTCGATAAAATGACCCGATTATGAACTTTAAATTTTTACCAATTTTTACCTTGACCCATAACAACTCGCAAACATTTTCCGTTTCGGTTACGACAGAACAATTAACGGTTTTGCTAACGGCCACGAACACGAACCCCGCCCATTGAGACAACTCTGTCTTTCCGAAAAACATTGAAATGGGGACCATATACTTCGTTAGATTCTACCTCTGGTGTCAACCAGCTCTCAGTTCCTAATATTATATCGACATCATTAGTCGCCACTGCGGCATGGAAATCGGCTACTTTCCCTTTAATACTCCGACAATTTAGGACCATTATCCTTAGCTACGTACTTTGTATTATTTGTGGAGTCTAAATTCGTATTTTTCATATTCGCATTCTGAAGGGAAATGGGTGAAGTATTTGGGGCTGCGACATTCAATTTCTTCACACCATCACTACCAGAACCAAGATCTAAGTTATCGGCACCTCCTCTTCGATGAACTGAACTATCCTCGGGCCTCATGGTGTTCCTAAAAAATAATTTACATCAAGACGGTTCCATATTTTAGCAGCCACCATGTTCGGCGCATTGAGATCAATGAATGCCACACCCGTAACCTGTCCTCTTTCATACCCGTCCTCTATATACAGTGTCAGATTAAGAATTGGGCCGCAGCATTACCGACCAGGTCGAAAACCAGCCTGATCCTTTATGAGCATTTTGTCAATGCACTGTGAGATTCGGTTGAGGATCACTCTCTCCAATACTTTGTATAAATGACAAAGGAGTGAAACTGGTCGGAACTTTTTTGGATCTGTTGGTTCCTTTGCAGTCTTCAAAAGTGCCACAACTTTGGCTTTCCGCCAGATCTTGGGGATCTGTAAGTTGGAGGTGCAGGCATTCATTAAATTCAGGATCCACTGCTTTGTAGCTGGCCCAAGCATTTTAATTTGCTCTGTTCTCAGGTCATCTAAGCCTGCAGCTTTGTTAAACTTCAAAGACTGCAAGAGGCTTCCAGTTCTACCAATATGAATGGATTTCCAAGAAGGTCTTGCTCATCAGAGTGTCTTTAGAGCTTTCAGGTCTTCTTCTAGTCTTTCCATTCAGCAGCAGTTGGTGTGCTATTTGATGTGGACTAACTTTAAGGAGGCTAGGTGGAGTGCTACTTGGACCACTATTGAGGTTTTCAGTAATTTCCAAGCCTTACGACTGTTCTGTTTCATGTCTAATTCTGGCATTTAATTGCTCCATTTATCTCTTCTAGCAGTAGATACAGCGTGTAGGAGATCTTCACCTGTCTGTATGGTTTCTTCAGAAAAAGGATCTTCTTCGTATAGGTACCCGTATCTCTCAAGAAGAAACTTGGAGTCATTATCCAGTCCAGCGATATAAGTTGTTCTGCAGCCTCGACTATGTTTGCGTGAGATGGCTTTAAACTATTTCAATAAATTTATCGTATATATTTGGAGATGGGTCGAGGTTTAGGACTGCCTCATTTAGTTCTTGAGAGAACTTTCCCATTGTGCTCGTTTGAAATTAAATCTTCTTTTAAACTGAACAGACTTTGGCTTTACTACTGCTTCAATAGTGCAGATAATTGGTCTGTGTTGCGTACGTGGGATTGGCTCCGTAAATTCCTTCTTTGACTGTTGGGTAATGTGTTCACTAACAAAGACGTTATCCAGCTTATATCCACCCTGCCACCTTCCACTATTGAAAGATGGTGGCATCTTTGGGTCATATATTAGCATTAAGCCCATACGTTCAGCCCATTCTTCAAGGTACTCTCCATTTTTATCAGTCTCCCTGTAGCCCCAGGATGTGCTGTGACAATTGAAGTCACCCATAACAATTTTTGTTTGTTGGGAGAACTCTACCACCCACCAACTCCTACGAGTGGTCGAGGAGGCGACTAAGGCTTTCAATCACCAGAACTTCTGTGGACTAGTGCTTCTTGACATAGCTAAGGCCTTCGACTCCGTATGGCACTCCGGGCTGATATGCAAGCTGTTTGAGCTGGGATTCCCCGGGCCATACCTACAGCTGCTAGAATCGTACCTGCTGGGAAGATCGTTCAGGGTGAGGGTAGGGACAGCTCTCTCCTCGAGAAGAAAAACAAACGCCGGAGTGCCTCAAGGATCGGTTCTGGGACCGGTGTTATACTCACTGTATACATCGGATATCCCGGAAACGGCAGGTGTCAAAATAGCTCAGTATGCCGACGACACGGCAGTTTTCTCCAGCAGCCGAAAAAGGGAACTCGCCACACATCGCCTGCAACAAGCGCTGGATAAGATTGAGGACTAGGCAAGACGATGGCGTATAGCCATCAACCCAGAAAAGACGCAGGCCATCATGCTAGCACACCGACGAGGAAAGAGAAACGCAGTTCATCCGCAAGTGACGCTCCAGGGACAGCCCATTCCATGGAAAAATACCGCACGCTATCTCGGTGTAACGTTAGATGCCAAACTAACTTGGCACACGCACATAGAAGAAATAAAGAGAAAAGCCAGCGCGAGACTGCAACAGCTGTATCCACTATTAAACCGAGACGGTACTTTGGCGCCAGCGACTGGAGTAAAAATTTACTGCAGCTTAATAAGTCCAGTCATTGAATATGCATGCCCAGTGTGGGGATATGCTTCAAGGACAAATATCCATAAACTGCAGGTCATACAGAACAGAGCCCTCAAAAGGGCCCTACATCTGCCATCACGATTCCCAACACATGACCTCCATGAAGCAACAGGTCTCCAAACAATTCAGCAAAGGTTTCAAGAAAGTGTAGCCGCCTTCTACAGATCTGCACACAAAAACAACAACCCACTCACCAGTAATCTAGGTACATATACAACAGAAATTGATTTCCATCAACATCCACTGTAACTGATCCAATAAAATAGCCAACTAGACGACGCACCAATAGAAAAGAAGTGAACTATCATAAACGATGAGAAGGAAATGTCGTGAGACAACAACCTTCAATACCACAGCCCAAACGAACGGGCAAATAATGGCGAAGCGGGAGTAAAATGAAGTAGTAAATGGAGTATCTGTGGGCTCAGCTGAGTTCCGTTAGATCTTCCGTCTTGCATTACAACTTGAGATTGTACAATAAAACGATCGACAAACATGAGTGCGTGTAAAAGGCTATACACAGACACGATCGTACTGTTTTGATTCGCAACGTGTAACGTCATTCAAGACGCCATGACAGTCTTAAGCATTTTCGCGGTAAATTTAGACTGGTTTCAGAAAAAGGATCTTCTTCGTATAGGTACCCGTATCTCTCAAGAAGAAACTTGGAGTCATTATCCAGTCCAGCGATATAAGTTGTTCTGCAGCCTCGACTATGTTTGCGTGAGATGGCTTTAACTATTTCAATAAATTTATCGTATATATTTGGAGATGGGTCGAGGTTTAGGACTGCCTCATTTAGTTCTTGAGAGAACTTTCCCATTGTGCTCGTTTGAAATTAAATCTTCTTTTAAACTGAACAGACTTTGGCTTTACTACTGCTTCAATAGTGCAGATAATTGGTCTGTGTTGCGTACGTGGGATTGGCTCCGTAAATTCCTTCTTTGACTGTTGGGTAATGTGTTCACTAACAAAGACGTTATCCAGCTTATATCCACCCTGCCACCTTCCACTATTGAAAGATGGTGGCATCTTTGGGTCATATATTAGCATTAAGCCCATACGTTCAGCCCATTCTTCAAGGTACTCTCCATTTTTATCAGTCTCCCTGTAGCCCCAGGATGTGCTGTGACAATTGAAGTCACCCATAACAATTTTTGTTTGTTGGGAGTAGAAGTTAGGTGGTCCTGTGAAGCTAAATTTGGCACTTGGTGGTCAGTATCTCTATTTCGCGATGTGAGGTTACCCCTGTTGAGAGAATCTTTAGATCTGGTTTTGCGAAAACTGCACTGTCATACTTTTCACTTGGTCTCTCATTAATAAGGTCAATTCCATTGATTTTTGGCCTTCTGTCATTTTGGCCTCTACAGTATGTGTCTCTTGAACCAAAAAAGTCACATTTTGAGTGTTTACAGATATTAAATAGTAAAATCTCTTTCTCTGGTGATATTCCTTTGATGTTTATTGATATAATCGAAAGAGCTGGCTTTGAAAAAAAATCGTTTAGTTTGACATTTGTCCTGGTGGTGGAAGATCTGCAATTAGGGTTATTCCTAATGTTGCCCAGGGTACGCCCGATCGTATTAGCTTTCATATTTCATCATTATGCACGATCTTCGAGGAGTCTGGTACTGAAGGCATGGAAATGCGAATTTTTTTAAAATATATTTTGACATGCTGCTGTTTCTTATCAGTACACTGAATATCGTAACATCTGCCTGTTACTAAAAATCGCAATGTAGCACTAAGACGTTCATGTTGTGTTACTACTTATTTTATTTCTCATTGTAGTGTCTTGCCTTTTCATGCGTGAAAGTCACCATTGCCAGTAACGCGAAGTAGGTTTCTTGGTTCATCCGAACATATCTAAATCAATTTTCAGGTTCTCGCTTCGATTAATTTAGTAAATTAATGTTACTAAATTATTTTCACTTAAATAAACAATGTTTTGACAATTTCTCACAAATTCTGTTCTTTTCTTACTTTCTTATTATCAGAACAGCCGCGGCAACAGTTAATTTCTGTATGTCAGCAATATTTATATTTCACAACTGACAGTAAAATGAAGTCAGTTCCGAGTTGACCATCGTTACGTGTAGATGTGCGACAAGGAATACCCTAGCCGCTCTTCCGCGCCAGGCGGGCCGAGTGCCCCAGCGCACTCGACTTTGCCGGCAGGAGCTGCGGCAATGGTGACGACCCGGCTATCCCAACCGGACTTGGAAGCGGACGGAACAACACTGACGACGACCTGGCAGTTCCCACAGGACTTGAGGGTAGACCCCGACGGAATTGTAAGGATAACGCTCACGACGAACCAGCCTGCCCACAGATCAGTAGACCCCCGCGCATCGAAGAGAATAGCCTCACCGATCACAGCGGGGAAAGTAAAGCAACCGAGGAACGAACAACGCGCAAGTGGTTCGAAAATCAGCGTGCCCGTACAACAACTTTCCAGTGCTACAGCCAGCAAAGAGAAGAAAGCGAACAAGAAGAAGAAGGGGACTACCGAGTACTCGGCCGCAACATTCCCTTTCCAGACGCCTTATAAACCACCGCAGACAAACTTCAAAAAAGCAAATACCCCAAGCAGACGACTGCTGCCGCAAGCGGAGGAAACCGACGCAAAGCGCAGCAACCAGACGCGGGAGGGTTTATAACACCCCGCCGCACAGCAAAGCCGCCACCCGCACTGGACCCGGAGCTTGTAATGGAAACCAACAATCCATTCCAGCCCCTGCAGACTGAGGAAACACCAACCCCGCCAGCTAAGAGATCGGCCCATATTCCACCTATAGTGGTCCAATACGAAGAAAATTTCAAGACGCTGCACGACCAAGTGGAAGCCGTCGTCAAGGACCCCTTCGCAGCCAAGTCTGCAGGAGGGGACAAAATCAAGTTTACTTTTACTACAGTGGCCGACTACTCAGCGGTCACCGAGATGCTGCAGCAAAAGGGCACCCCATACTACACATTTCCAACTGGGGCCTTACCCCTGCTGAAAGTGGTATTCAGAAGAATACCCAGAACACTTGCAGCCAGCGATCTGAAGGAGGAGCTAAAGGGGATAGGATTCAACGTCCAGACAGTAGCTCAACTAAGGAGGCCGGGCAGCAACGTAGCAATGCCCCTTTTCCTCGCCGTCTTGCCGGACACACCATAAAATAGAGAGATCTTCAAGTTAGAGACAATATGCCACCTCAAAGTAACTACAGAAAAACTCCGCTCATCACCTGGACCACCTCAATACTACAATTGCCAGCTCTACGGACACATGGCAATGAATTGCAAAATGCCACCAGTTTGTGTAAAGTGCGCTGGTAAACATGATTCCAACCAATGTACAGCGCAGAGAGGACGTGACACGGCGAAATGCTCCAACTGCGGTGGAAACCACGTCGCAAGCTACAAAGGATGCCAGGCGTACAAGAAAGCCCGCGATCGACAAAGAGGACTGCCCGCGGAATGAGACAAAATTATCCAACGCTGAAAGAAACCGCAAGGGAGAAATCAACAGGAGATCCCGCCAACGGCTGGCCAGCAAGAAAGAAGACCCACATCAGACTCAGAAAAAGCAGAACCCCAAACGTGAGAAGAAAATAATAAGAAACACCCAACTAGTGGTGTGAATGGGAGCACATACGCGGACACCTGTGCAAACCAGGTCGCCAACCACGCCGAAACACCAAAGGCAGGTAGGAAAAGTAACCTGACTGCGGATCGAGCTGAAACGGTGGGCACCCAACCTGACCCTTCCAACCAGCCAAGTAAACAAGGAGTAGCTGATCGCCTGATGCATGGTCTCATGGATAAATTGTCTGGAATGATGGACACCATGATGAAAATGATGCTTAACATTATAGAAATGCTAAATCGCTTGCCAATGAACATACAGGCAGCAGTTACGTCAGCTCTAGCTGCAACCATCAGCACTACCCAAGAACATAATGGATATAGAGAGCTCCTCATATACATGGAATCGCGTTTTGTGTGTGGAACGCAAATGGTATCTACAACCAGTTAACTGAGTTCAGGCAGTTTATACATGAACAAGGAGTGGACATCTGCTTGGTGTCTGACACCCATCTGAAACCAGGCATCCGAGTAGCAATACCAAATTACCACTGCTACCGCTATGACCGACCAACAGCAGGCGGTGGCGTAGCTATATATATTAAACGGGGACTCCCACACAACCAAGTGCCTCTCCCGCCAATGAACCAACTTGAAGTGGTGGGAGTCGAAGTAGCCACCGCGAATGGAAAAATCACTGTAGTATCAGCCTATCGTCCACCACGAGCACAGTTACAAGATGAAGACATCAACAACCTGGCCAGCATACGGGGCAGGCTGATCATAGGTGGCGATCTGAACTGTAAACACACTGATTCGAACAGTCGAGCGTGTAACAGTTCAGGAAGAGAGCTAAGGAGACTGGCAGAAATGCTAAACATGAATGTAATTGCCCCTGAAGAGCCTACTCACTATCCGGCTAATGGAAGACGCCCCGACGTCTTGGACATTTGCATTAGTAGAGGCATCACAGGATACCTAGCAGCCAGCACCATCAACCGGCTGTCGTCCGATCATTGTCCTATAATCTTCGAGATAGCGGTAGGACCATGGCAGCTTGAACAGCAAACTGTTCCGGATTACAAACACGCCAACTGGGACAGATACCGACAGATCATCGCCCACGCCTTCGAAACAAGACATCACGAAAATGTGGAGGAGAGCCTGAAATTCTTTGAAACAACCGTGAAGGAAGCATCGGGAGCCGCCATCCCTTCGAAACAAACCAACAACCATGCAACGCAACAGCTTCCACCTCAGCTTCTGGCCATGGTCCGAAACACGAACCGGGTCATGAAAGAGTAGAAGCTAACGAGGAATCGAAACACCAAAAGCCTGATTAACAGACTTCAAAAGGAATTAAAAGCAGCCCTCACAGAACATAGAAATAAGGAATGGGAGGCCAGAGTTTCAATGATACGGCCCAATGAGGACTCCCTGTGGATACAGACAAGGAGACTTACGAAGTGGAAGAAAAGATTTCCTCCGCTCCACGAAGAAAGGGGGTTAGTCTACCTCCCGCAGGAGAAGGCGGATGCTCTCGCAGACAACTTTGAGAAGCATTTCTCTCCCTTAGATATGGACATAGACGAAGAGCAAGTGACTGAAATTAGGCGGAGACTGAAAACCTACGAGGAGGCAGCCGCCACCAACGATGCACAGCACATCCCAGAAGTTGACGTCTCAGAAATCAAAAACTGCATCAAGAGACTTCATCCCAATAAAGCACCAGGAATAGATGGAATAAATAACACCCTCATAAAGCACCTACCATTGGAAGCTCATTCATATTTGGCTGAAATTTTCAACACCATTCTCAGAACGAGGACCTTCCCAAAATGCTGGAAACAGGCAATAGTCGTTGGGATACACAAGTCCTTCAAGGACCCTGTATTTCCCCAGCACTACCGTCCTATTAGCCTGCTTCCATCGGTTAGTAAAATATTCGAAAGAATACTGCTTACAAGGATGGAGAAGATCATCGATGAAGGAAATCTCATCCCAAACCATCAGATGGGGTTGCGCCGGGAGCACTCTACCACCCACCAACTCCTACGAGTGGTCGAGGAGGCGACTAAGGCTTTCAATCACCAGAACTTCTGTGGACTAGTGCTTCTTTACATAGCTAAGGCCTTCGACTCCGTATGGCACTCCGGGCTGATATGCAAGCTGTTTGAGCTGGGATTCCCCGGGCCATACCTACAGCTGCTAGAATCGTAGCTGCTGGGAAGATCGTTCAGGGTGAGGGTAGGGACAGCTCTCTCCTCGAGAAGAAAAACAAACGCCGGAGTGCCTCAAGGATCGGTTCTGGGACCGGTGTTATACTCACTGTATACATCGGATATCCCGGAAACGGCAGGTGTCAAAATAGCTCAGTATGCCGACGACACGGCAGTTTTCTCCAGCAGCCGAAAAAGGGAACTCGCCACACATCGCCTGCAACAAGCGCTGGATAAGATTGAGGACTAGGCAAGACGATGGCGTATAGCCATCAACCCAGAAAAGACGCAGGCCATCATGCTAGCACACCGACGAGGAAAGAGAAACGCAGTTCATCCGCAAGTGACGCTCCAGGGACAGCCCATTCCATGGAAAAATACCGCACGCTATCTCGGTGTAACGTTAGATGCCAAACTAACTTGGCACACGCACATAGAAGAAATAAAGAGAAAAGCCAGCGCGAGACTGCAACAGCTGTATCCACTATTAAACCGAGACGGTACTTTGGCGCCAGCGACTGGAGTAAAAATTTACTGCAGCTTAATAAGTCCAGTCATTGAATATGCATGCCCAGTGTGGGGATATGCTTCAAGGACAAATATCCATAAACTGCAGGTCATACAGAACAGAGCCCTCAAAAGGGCCCTACATCTGCCATCACGATTCCCAACACATGACCTCCATGAAGCAACAGGTCTCCAAACAATTCAGCAAAGGTTTCAAGAAAGTGTAGCCGCCTTCTACAGATCTGCACACAAAAACAACAACCCACTCACCAGTAATCTAGGTACATATACAACAGAAATTGATTTCCATCAACATCCACTGTAACTGATCCAATAAAATAGCCAACTAGACGACGCACCAATAGAAAAGAAGTGAACTATCATAAACGATGAGAAGGAAATGTCGTGAGACAACAACCTTCAATACCACAGCCCAAACGAACGGGCAAATAATGGCGAAGCGGGAGAAAATGAAGTAGTAAATGGAGTATCTGTGGGCTCAGCTGAGTTCCGTTAGATCTTCTGTCTTGCATTACAACTTGAGATTGTACAATAAAACGATCGACAAACATGAGTGCGTGTAAAAGGCTATACACAGACACGATCGTACTGTTTTGATTCGCAACGTGTAACGTCATTCAAGACGCCATGACAGTCTTAAGCATTTTCGCGGTAAATTTAGACTGGTTTTAAAAATTGCAAAATACTTAATGTAAATGTTCGATTTTTTGAAAGATAATACATTACTTGAGTAAAAAATGTAATAATATAAAGTATTAAATCACTTTTTTAGATTTAGTCAACGATCCAATTCTACTTGTGGCAAGTTCCAAGAGATTTAAAAGCTGTTGTAAGTCTATTCTCGACGACTTACAAAAGTTTCATATTGAGCAGCTAGGGCAAGATCATCAGATTAAATAACAATGGCCATTCATGGGTTGATAATTGATGTAGATATTAATTACAGCTGGCGCAAAAAAAAATACCCTGAGTAAGGCCGTTCTTCGGTTTACGTGGAAGGCTTTTAGTGTTCTGAAACCTGACAAAGAATTATCTATTGCTGAGAACTTCGTAAACTATTTTTGTCAATATCAATCTGGTAATAGGCCATATTTCCGCACTTGTTGAACAATAATTTTATATATAACTTCGTCAACAAACAAATGTTTTGGTGAATTTTATTTTATTCACCAGACGCGTTTCGCACTTGTGGTATAGGTTTTTATCAGTGTTGTTACACACACTGTCGACAGTACAAATCTTTACATATATATACAAATACTCACACACTGTACTCACATGCCGGTCCGGAACAGCACCTCATACACTTTTCCAGCACTGTTACTTGATCATAGTATCCAGGGACAGTTTAATAATGTGGTTGGTATCTCCTACAACGCAATCTGTACAATCGCAGAGGGGAGATTCGCTCTGGCCTAGTTGAAAAAGGTGACTGGGAAATACTCTGTGAAGATCATTATACTCGCCATGGACTCCATCTGAATTTCAGAGGCAAAAGGAAGCTTTCGCTTCTTATTGCTGATGAGATCAGGGGATGCCAGGTGAGTGAAAGAGGTATTCCTGTTATAAATGGTGTTAAGTCGCAGCCTTTTTTAGGGTACATAAAATCAATGTATTAAGATGTCTAAAAGAAATTAACGTCTCTCCTGATCAAAACTTATTGAAATTAGACATTCCATCTGACATACCAGAATGTACTAATAATGTAAACAAATTAAATTCATTGAATCAAAGTGTTCAGACCACTATTCTACATCAAAATATAAGGGGAATATTTAGTAAAACTGATGACATTACCTTATGCCTAGAAGAGATTAAAAATTCCAGAAATTGTAATGTAGATTTAATTTAATTTAATTTAATTGCAATGGAGCACAGGCTCCGGTGGCAATTTCCCTACACACCCATCTTCCCCCTATCCTGCACCCACGTACATTTGCCCTCTACAAATTTTATCTTTAAATTCCTTCAAAGTTTTCGGTAAATTATTCATTATTTCTCTTGGTAACTCATTCCAATCCCTGACACCCTTACCTAAAAAAGAGAATCTTCCCACACCCTTGTGCCTGAAATCGAGTGCCAGCTTGTGGTCATGGTCATCTTTTCCCTTCCATGCACAACTTTTCATACCTATTGCAATATCTTTCCATGCCTCATCACCAGTATATGTCCTGTACACTCCCATGACCCTCCTCATCCTCCTCCTGTCTTGCAATGAATCCCATTCCAGCTCCTTTATCATATCCGTCACTGATTGCATTCTGCGATAATTTCCAGAAACAAATCTAGCAGCCCTTCTTTGCACCCTCTCCAACTCCTGTATTTGATACGTAAAATGAGGGTCCCATACTACACTACCATATTCGAGCAATGGTCTGACCAAAGTTTTGTAACCCAATTCCTTGACTTCTCTCGTACATCCCCTCATCACTCTCTCCAACAAGTGCAGAACTTTGAAACCTTTTCCTACCACCTGTCCTATGTGTCCTGCCCAGTTATGTTTTGTGCATATCTGAGCATCATTTGTCTGACACAGGAATACCTCTGCTGTCCATCCTAAATTATAAACTAAGTTCTCATGTCTGTAGATGTAAAATGGAGAAAAGGGGAGTTGCAATTTTTATTAAAAATAATATTCAATGCAACAGTGTAGATGTAAGTAAGTATTGTATAGAACAATGCTGTGTTACTAAACTAGAATATGGTAAGGAAGAGCTCATAGTAATAGCAATTTGCAGGGCCCCCTCAGGAAATTTTATACTTTTTATCTCAGTTAGAGTCTTTGCTACTATGTTTCAAAAATAACAAACAAATAGTTTTATGTGGAGATTTTAATGTTGACTTTCTCAATCACAGCAATGAGAGGCTAGATATGGAAGCCTTAATGTTGTCTTTTAACTTAACGGCACTTGTAAATTTCCTTACTAGAATACAAAATAATAGCAGGACCGCAATTGATAATTTTTTTATGGATATTTCTCAGTACAGTAATTACAACGTACTTCCAGTAATAAATGGTATCTCAGATCATGATGCCCAGCTGTTATGTATCAAGTCCAGAAACACTATTAAACAGATAAAGAAAAGTTGGGTGATTAGAAGAAATATTAATAAAAACAATATAAAACATTTCATAGATTCCTTAAATAATGAACAATGGTCAGAAGTGTAACATGCACATTGCACAGGGTGTTAATGAAAAATTTGATTCCTTTCTCAATATATTTCTAACACTTTTCGAAGGAAGTTTCAAAAAAAGGAAAGTTATCAATACTCCAAACAATGAACTGGGTAAGGGACGGATAACAAAGGGTATTAGAGTTTCTTGTAAAACAAAAAGGGACCTGTACTTAAAAGTAAGAGAATCAGATAACTATACACTGAAAGCTCATTACATACTTTATTCTCAAATACTAAGAAATGTAATAAGAAAGGCCAAGAACAGGTATATATCAGAGAAAATAGAGAATTCAGATGAAAACTATATAGAATATAATAAAAACTGAAACAGGAAAATCTGTAATTACTCTAAAGACATAAAAATAGAACAAAATGGATCTGTTCATAGTGAAGTAGGGGAAGTTTGTGAAATATTTAACAAACATTTTACTTCAGTTGTAGAGAAATTAGGCATAGAAAAGCAATCCCCACATAGTGTCCTAAGGCTTCTTCAGACTGCTTTCCCAAATAAATTTTTAGAAATGTAATTGCCACCAGTAACAGTTTCAGAAATAAATAAACACATGAAACAATTAAAACCTAAAAATTCTTCCAGCTATGACAATATTTCAAACATATTACTGAAAAGATGTTCAGATTGTATCAGTTGTGTACTTGCCCACATTTCTAATGAATCCTTAATGCAAGGTGTGTTTCCAAATAGACTAAAATATGCAGTTGTAAAACCGTTGTTTAAAAAAGGAGAAGCAACATGTGTAGATAACTATCGTCCCATTTCATTACTTTCAGGATTCTCAAAGATTTTTGAAAAAGTCATGTAGAGTAGTAAAACATGTTAAACAAAATAATATCCTCACTAAATCACAATTTGGGTTCCAAAAAGGATCATCTATAGAAATGGCTGTATATTCATTTTTAAATAACACATTTATTTTAATTTTTATTTATTATTATTACTCCGCGATTCACTAAAAGTGTGTGGCGGAGGGTGCATAGCACCTATCGAGAAGGGTTATGGTTTGGAAGGGTTATAAGGGATATGGCAGGAGGCGCCCATGGGCTATTGTGAGGAACCATCCCCGCATTCGCGTGGAGTGATCTGGGGAAACCATGGAAAACCCAGATCAGGATTTGAGGAACTGAATAATAAATGAGCTCTGTAGGAATATTTTTTGATCTGGCAAAAGCATTTGACTGTGTAAATCATGAATTACTTTTGAAGAAAATGGAATACTATTGTATTTATGGAACCGCAGGTAAATGGTTTAAATCTTACATGGAAAGTCGAATGCAAAAAGTTTCAATTTTTTATCCTAAAATAAGTAAAGATGCTTCATCAGACTGGGAGTAAATAAAACATGTAATTCAACAAGGTTCTGTCCTAGGATCCTTCCTCTTCTTGTTGTACATCAATGACCTTCCTGGAAACATATCTGACAAAGTTAAGAGTGTTTAATTTGCAGATGACACTAATCTGACTGTGAGAAAAACACAAAACAGCAATCTAGGATTTAATGTAAGTGAAGTATTTAGTGAAGTAGCCAATTGGTTTAAGGCAAATTCATTAAAATTAAATTTTGAAAAAACACATTATATTAGATTTAAAACAAAAAAGTATGCACAGCCAGATTTACAAGTAAGCTATAAAAATAACACAATATTAGAAACAAAGAGTATAAAATTCCTTGGTATTAAAATAGATGAGAAACTCTGTTTGCATAAACATATCACTTCATTACTGAAGAAGTTAAGTAATGCTACCTTTGCAATACAAACACTTTCTCGATCAGCAGATCTAGAATTAACGAAACAGGTGTACTTCTCATATTTTCATTCAGTGATGTCATATGGCATAATCTTTTGGGTAAACTCTTCACAAAGTAAAAAAGTTTTCAAAGCACAGAAAAGAGCTATTAGGATGTTGTGTAGGGTACAACCAAGAACTTCTTGCAGACAACTGTTTAAAAAACTCAATATTCTTACAATGACTTTTCAGTATATATATTCTCTCATGTGCTTTGTCAAGGATAATTTTAACCTGTTTACTTCCAACTCACAATTTCAATACAAGAAACAGAAATAACTTGCACAAAACACAAACATCTCTGTCATTAGTACAAAGAGGAGTTAATAATTCTGGTATACATCTGTTTAATAAACTTCCCAAGAGTATAAAACAGTCTGCAGATAATAAAGATATATTTTTTTAAAAATACAGAGAGATTATCTTATTGGCAACTCCTTCTACTCCGTTCAAGAATTTGAACAAATTAATTAATTGTATTCAATATGACTTTTGCAAACTTCAGTTGTAAAAATTAATGTTTATTGTTATTCTCTTTATTTGTCTTTGGAACGTATACTTGTTTTTACTATGATTATGACTCATATTGTATGTATGTGTATTAACCATGACATGTTTCACATCCCAGAGGTCCTTCCTCAGCAGGGATCCATGAAACAAGATTGATAAATAAAAAAATTAAATTAAAAAAATTAAATTGTTGTTAGAACTCTACTTGTGGCCCATTCATGAAACCACAGTGTGGTTGGGATTGTTGTTTGGATGCTCCCATAGTGCGAAGCTTTGGAGGTTAGAGATGCGCTCCATTCATTTGCCCATTTTCTTTGGCTCGTTTTTTGATTGTGTCAATTATGTCTGAGGCCAGGAAGTTCCTACCATCATTAAATCATTTGAGACTGGCTTGTTTTGCAAAAGTATTGACACGTTCATTGTATTTTATACCTATATGGGCTGGTACCCATACCATGTAGGCTGTGATTCCCCTTTCTCTAACGCATTTCATTTGTTTTATAATTTGTAAGATTGTTCATGGAAGGTGGTAATTTCACGTGTAAGACATTCATGGAGTCCATTAGTATGACGATATGTTCCACATGGATCGTTTGACTATACTTGACCGCCTCCAATACGGCTTTCGCTTCCGCTGTAAAGATCGATACAAAATAAACAATTCACCTGTTGACACGGTTGATTCCGTGAAGTATCTGGGGGTGATAGTACAAAGCAACATGAAATGGGACATGCACATAACTTCCGTCGTAGGCAAGGCAAATTCTAAATTACGATTCATAGGTCGTATTTTGAGGAATTGTAATGCTCAGACAAAGGAGATAGCGTATAAAACACTAGTGCGTCCACATCTGGATTACTGTTGTGGGGTTTGGGATCCGTATCGCAAGGTTCTGATCGACTCAGTTGAGAGGGTGCAGAGGAGAGCCGCTAGATTTGTGACTTGTTGTTACAGCCCTTATGAAAGCGTCACAGAATTGATACATAGATTGGGCTGGGATAGTTTGGAAGACAGACGACGTAGCTTGCATTCGAATTTATTGGAGAATATGCGAAAAAATTTAAATTTCGAGTGCGATGAAATACTTCTTCCGCCAACCTATTTAGGTCGCAATGACCGGAGGGATAAGATTAGAGAAATAAGATGCCGTACTGATACTTATATGTATTCCTTCTTTCCTCGCACTATTCGGGATTGGAATGGGCGGGTTTAGGATTGGTGCTTAGCACCCTCTGCCACCCACAATGTTTGTGATTTGCAGAGTATGGATGTAGATATAGATGATGTTTCTTCCTGTAGCGATAATTGCTTTTAGTGATCTATGTAAGCTACTCGTACTCTATTTTTCTCGGATGTCTTTGAGCCGTCTGTGTATACTCTAATTATGTTTTCCCTCATCTCCGCGAGGAGTCTATTTAGGTTCTGATTTAAGATGGGGTTTATGTCTTCTACTAAAAAGTGAATGTGGATTTCTTCGAATCGGAGTTTGTATGGTTCTTGGAAGATGGAATGAATATCGTATGAAGCTATTTTGTTTTTATATTTAGACCAAAGTTTGTAAGCGTTAAGTAGCGGGAGCTTAAGTTGCCTCTTTCCTCCATTCGCTAGTACTTGCATCCTCTCTAGTCGATGGTGGAGTGGGTGGGTTTTAATTGTCAATTTCTCCATTAAGAATTTTTCCTCAAGAAATAATCGTCGTACATGCAGTAGTAGTTCTCCAGCCTCCACTAATAAGGAGTTCGTTGGTGTTGAACGTATTGCTCCGAGACACGCTCTCAGGTAAACTGCTTGCAGTCTATCCAGCTTTCTGAAGTCGTCTTTTCCAGCGTATTGGTACAGAATGAAGCCATATTCCAATAGCGATGTAATTAGTGATCGGTAAAGTAATAGGAGCGTTTTTGGGTGAGATTCCCACCAAGTGTCCGAAACAGTTCTTATTATATTTAATCAGGAGTTCGACTTTGCTATCAGCTGCTCTATTTGCTGGGTCCAGTTAAGGCGGCTGTCCAGTAACATTCTCAGGTACCGTCCTTGTTTCTTTAGTGGCAGTTTATATGGATACTGTCCGAGTCATAGACGATTTGTCTTTTTGAGAAGAAAAACGATGATTTTTGGGGAGAAAGGTTGAATCCATTGGTGTGTAGTCATTTGATGAGGGATGTGATTGCCTTACTCAATAGGCTATGGACTTCCTGTCGAGTCTCCTCGTTGGCATATATAAATATGTCGTCTGAAAACTGGACTGAGATTATCTTCGTAGGGATATATTAAAAACAGGAGTGAGCTGAGAATTGCTCTTTGTGGTAAAGCCTCCAGTTTGTGCATCAAATGAGGGATTCTGACATTGTTATAGGCTGATTGTATTTTTAAGAAGATCACTCCCAAATATTGCTTATTGCAGAAGGCTAGGTAAACGTCAGACGTCAAGGTTGCTACATTGTCTAGAATACTTTTCCCCTTGCGAAATCCAGATTATGAGTTGGGAATTAGGTTGTTCGATTCCATCAAACATTCTAGTATGTTTTTTATGAGGTTCTAGGGGTTTTACTACACATGAAATTAGCTAAATCTGTCTGTAGGAAATCACTTTGGTGGGGTCTTTCCCTTGTTTTAGTACTGGAATGATGATATGAGTTCTCCATTCTAATAGAATAGGTTCTTTCATCCAAATCTTGTTGAAGATGTTTAAGAGTATCTGCATAGAGGCATGTTTGTTAGCATGTAGTCATGGATTCCGTCTATTCCATGGGAAGAGTCAGAGGAAGTTTAAAGGCTTATTGTAGTTCTATCATGGTAAATGGTGTGCATAGTTGGTGATTAGATGTTTCCTGCGGGTTTAGAACGAAATTAGAGTCCTCTTCCTGGGTGGGGCAATTTTGTCTGTGCTGTTTTCTAGGATTGCTGTGCTGATTTAGTGGACTCCGATGTTGAATCTGTTACTTTTTTGCTCCCTCACTGTAGACCAAATAGAGGAGATATTCGA
This sequence comes from Vandiemenella viatica, assembly GCA_031002005.1. Classification (NCBI taxonomy): domain Eukaryota; kingdom Metazoa; phylum Arthropoda; class Insecta; order Orthoptera; family Morabidae; genus Vandiemenella; species Vandiemenella viatica. The sequence goes on from JARYHS010012519.1 coordinate 9,074,301, forward strand.
ATCTTTTCGCAATGTTTCGCAGTATTGCATCCACTATTCGCATTTTTGAGTTTCGAGAGTTATTTTTGTTCGTGCGTTGAATTGTAAGTAGGATAAATAATGTTGAAGATCAACTTCCTACATCGAAGAGCCAAGGAAACTGGTACACCTGCCGAATATCATGTAGGGCCCCCGCGAGCATGCAGAAGTGCCGCAACACTGACGAGGCATGGACTCGAGTAATGTCTGAAGTAGTGCTGGAGGGGATTGACACCATGCATCCTCCTGGGCTGTCCATAAAACCGTAAGAGTATGAGAGGGTGGCGATCTCTTCTAAACGGCACGTTACAAGGCATCCCAGATATGCCCAATAATGTTCATGTCTGGGGAGTTTGGTGACCAACGGAGTGTTTAAACTCAGAAGAGTGTTCCTGGAGTCACTCTGTAGCAATTCTGGACGCGGGTGGTGTCTCATTGTCCTGCTGGAATTTCCCAAGCCCGTAGGAATGGATGCAGGTGATCGGTTAGGATGCATACGGATGTGTCACCTGTCAGAGTCGTATCTAGACGTATCAGGGGTCCCATGTTACTCCAACTGCACACGCCCCACACCATTACAGAGCCTCCACCAACTTGAAAAGTCCCCTGCTGACATGCATGAATTCATGTGATTGTCTCCATACCTGTACACGATCATCCATTCGATACAATTGGAAACGAGACTTGTCAGACCTGGCAACATGTTTCAAATCACCAACAGTCCAATATCGGTGTTGACGGACCCAGGCGAGGCGTAAAGCTTTGTGTCATGCACTCCGCAAGGGTACACGAGTGGGCCTTCGGCTCCGAAAGCTCATATTGATGATGTTTCGTTGAATGGTTCGCACGCTGACACTTGTTGATAGCCCAGCATTGAAGTCCGCAGCAATTTGAGGAATGGTTGCACTTCTGTCAAGTTGAACGATTCTCTTCAGTCGTCGTTGGCCCCGTTCTTACAGGATCTTTTTCCGGCTGCAGCGATGTCGGAAATTTGATGTTTTACCGAATTCCCGATATTCACGGTGCACTCGTAAAATGGTCGTACGGGAGAATCCCCAACTCATTGCTACCTCGGAGATGCTGTGTCCTATCTCTCTTGTGCAGACTAAAACACCACGTTCAAACTTACATAAATCATGATAACCTGCCATTGTAGCAGCAGTAATTGATCTAACGCCTGCGCCAGACACCAGTTGTGTTATATAGGCGTTGCCGACTGCAGCGCCATACTCTGAGTGTTTACATATCTCTGTGTTTGCATACGCATGACTATACCATTTTCTTTGTCCTTTTAATGTATACAGAGCAAGTCGTCTTTGAGCTATTGACTTCGAGTATGTTGGGTTCCACCTTATGGGTGGCAGTTAACGTGGCGTTCTTGTAATCTTTTCGCTGAATATATTTGTCTGCTGCCTCTGAAATCACTTATGTCCATTTTTTAAAGATCTCATTTCCCATGGCTTGATTTGTGTTGTGACTGGATTTTTCCTCAATTCGTCTCCTCCAATGGGACCAATCGGATCTATTGATTTTCCATCTGATTTGTTGATGGGCTGGAGATTCCTCGGTAAGGGCAAATCCGATGTTTAAGAGTATCAGATAGTGATCCGACTTAATGAATCTTGTACTCTCCTTGTAGCTATGGAAACCAGATTGTGGGGAGCCAAGAGTTGGGTCTTCCTGGTGAGGGCAACACCGTTGGGTTTCTACATCTACATCTACATATATACTCTGCAATTCACAAAATTGTGGGTGGCAGAGGGTGCTCATCACCAAAGCTAATCTCCTTTCTTGTGCATTCCAATCCCTAATGGTACGAGGGAAAAAAGAATTCATATAAGAATCAGTCTGGCACCTTATTTCTCTAACTTTATCTTTCCTGTCCTTCCGACCCAAATGTTGGGTTGGTGGAAGAAGTATTTCATTACTCTCAAAAGTGAAAGTGGGAGTACGTATGTTTACCAATAAGTTATAACGAAACATGTGTCGTCTGTCTACCAGAGACTCCCAACCTAGTCTACTAATCAGTTCTGTGACGCTTTAATAAGGACTATAGCATGCGGTCACGAATCGAGCGGCTCTTCTCTGTACTTTCTCTATACTTTCGATCAACCCCTTACGAAACAGGTCCCAAATGGCACAACAATAATCCAAATGTGGACACACAAGAGATTTGTACGCTATCTCCTTTGTTTGTTCATTACAATTTTTCAAGATTCGCGTATGAATCGCAGCCTAGAATTTGCTCTACCTACTAAATAATTAATGTTTATATCCCATTTCATGTCCCTTTGTACTGTTACTCCAAAATATTTCATAGAATCGACCATATCAATAACTGTATTGTTTAACTCGTATTTCTGAACAATTGGATTCTTTTTGTTAGTTATGCTCATTGTCTTGCACTTTTTACAATTTAGAGTAAGTTGCTACTCAGCGCACCAAGCCAAAATAACATCCAGATCGCGCTGAATTTCTAAGCAATCGGCCAAATTTCTTACTTCCCTATAAATAACCACATCATCAGCAAACAATCTAAAAATGATTTTTACTTTGTCTCCAAGATTGAGAAAAGAAGTGGTCTATTACATTTCCTTGAGGTACACCCGATGTAACACCTAGATCAGAAGAACTTTCTCCTTCAACGACGACATACTGCGACCGACCAGTTAGAAAATCCTTTATCCATTCACAAAGCTGATCCGATATACCGTACGCTCGAAGCTTCGCTAAAAGGCGGTTGTGTGGCACAGAGTCAAAGGCTTTCTGGAAATCTAAAAAAATTGCATCTACTTGTGAACCTGCATCGATAACTTTCATTACGTCGTGTGCAAATAGGGCAGCTGAGTTCACATGATCTTTTCTTCCGAAATCCGTGTTGATTTGTTGTAAGCAAATTACTATCATCTAGAAAATTCATAATGTTCGAGCATATAATATGCTCCATAACTCTACTACAAACAGATGTTATAGATATGGGACGATAGTTTACAGGATCACTTCGATCACCTTTCTTTAAAATCGGAGTTACTTCAGCGATTTTCCAGTCTGAAGGTACTTTTTCGCTCTTCTAATGATTTACTGAATATATCAGACCGAAATGGCCCGATTTCCGCCGCATACTCTGAAAATACTCTTACTGGAATTCCATCCGGGCCCGGTGCTTTCCCCCACTTCAGGAGCTCTAAGTGCTTTATGATACCTGCAGGATCTATTCGTAATGATTCCATCACCGACTCACCACGGCGTGGGAAAACGGGAATACTATCCTTATGTTCATTTGTAAATGAATTTTTGAATACACTATTTAGTACGTTATCTTTATCGCGACTTTCATTAACCTCGGAACCTTCACGAATTAGTGCTGGAATATTGCTGTTGGTACAATTGAATTTTCGTATATACGACCAAAATTTCTTTGTGTTTTCTGTGATACTCTTAGAGATAGAGTTGGAATGAAAATAGTTGAAGGCCTCGCGCATTACATTCTTAATACGGCCTCTTAACTCAGCTAAGGTTTCTAAATCGCTGCGACACCCCTTCCTTCTTGAGCGTGCGTGTATTCTCCTTTGTTTTTTGAGTAATCTATTGAATTCGCATGTGTACCACGGTGGATCATCCTCCCCATTTATTGTTCGCTTCGGTATATGTATATCCATACCTTCCCTGACTATTCGTATAAATCGATGCCACATCTCTTCAATGGTGTGTTTTGTTGACTTGAAGTTATGGCAATTATTCTTCAGGTAGGTTCTAAAACACTCCTTTGAGGCCATTACTGAATCTGTATACAATCCGCCCTTTTTTCCTTTTTCGCTTGGTCATTAATTTGATAGTCGCAATTACCGCTTTGTGATCGCTTATTCCTGTGGTCGTTGAAATGTCGGTGAATAATTCTGGCCTGTTGGTAACCAGCAAGTCTAAAATGTTTTCGCTACCGTTATGACACCGCGTAGGTTCATTAACTAGCTGCTTGAGATGATAACAACTCGAGAATTACTTCACAAGCTGCCTTATCCCTGCTACCTGTGATGTGAACGTAATTACGCCAGTCAATATAAGGCAGATTGAAGTCTCCTCCTAGAATCATAGCATGATCCTTAAAACGGCTAGCTATACTATTTACATTATTTCTTAACTCCTCGACGATAGCTATGTCGAAATCGGGTGGACAGTAGAAGGGGCCTATGATGAGATTTGACCCAGCAACGTTGAGTTTAATCCATATGATTTCACAGATCGTATCGACGTCTATTTCATTACATGGGAGAAATTTACTCACAGCTATAAATACCCCACCTCCATGAGAATGTAATCTGTCTTTACGAAAAACGTTCATGCTATCTTTAAAAGTTTCGGCGGAACTTATTTCCAGTTTCAACCAACTTTCTGTACCGATAACGATATCCACTTCTGTAATACAAATAACGCTTTCAAGTTCCGGTTATTTGTTACAAAAGCTTCTACAGTTAATTACGAGAACTTTTAACTGTTGAGATTCTTTTACGTTGCTCCTACATTCCGGTGTTGCATCTGATTGGGTTGCCCGTAACTGAATTTCGTGTTTCGGGTCTTCCTCCCTCAGCCTAAAAAACCACCCAGTGAATTCCACACGGCCCCTGCCACCCGTGTAGCCGATTCACGTGTGTAGTGCACACCTGACCTATTAAGGGGAACCCTACAAGACTCGACCCTATGGCGAAGATCGAGAAATCTGCAGCCAATGTCATCACAGAAACGTCGTAGTCTCTGGTTCAGCCCCTCAATTACAGCTCTGAACCAGAGGTCCACAATCAACTCTGTCTACGAAGCTACAGACGGTTAGCTCTGCCAATATCTTGCGGTCACTGGCCACAGAGTTCACCCTTTCAGCTAGCCGCTGGAAGGAAGAGAGGATAACTTCCGTCCCAAGGCGACAAGCATCATTGGTGCCGACATGAGCCACAATCTGTAGTTGGCTACACCCCGTCCCTTCTATGGCATCCGGGAGGGCCTGTTCCACATCTCGGATCAGGCCACCCGGAATACACACTGAATGGACGTTGGATTTCTTCGCCAAGGAATCCGCCATTTCCCTAAGGGGCTCTAATAACCGCCTAACATTAGAGCTCCCCACTACCAGAATGCCTTTCTGCGTTTGCTCAGACCTGGAGGGCTGGGGGGCCGTCAACTCGCAGGATGACATTTGTGGGACTGAGTCAGCCTCCGACAATACATCAAACTGGTTGGACAGACGAACAACTTCAGCGTCTTGGCCTTTAAGCCTGTTCGACAGCCCCCGTATGCGGCTTCGAAGTCTAGAAGCCATACGCCAGTCACCGACAGGCGACCGCGGCACAGCATCCAACACTTCAGCCTGGGTTGCAGGTACGACGGTCGATATGGGAGAATCTGTGATAGGCATGGCTACATCAGTTTCCCCAACATCACATCTGCTGCAGCCTTTTACGGCAGCTTCCAGCTGTGTAACTTTCACTAACACAGCTACAAGCTGTGCGTGCAGATCAGCCACCTCTGCTCGCGTCTGCACACAGCAATCACAGTCCCTAGACATACTGCTTTTGAAAAACGCAAAAAAGAAAGGAAAAAAAGTACAGATAAAAGGAACAGAAACTCGAAATAACCTGTACTTCCTACAAAATATATACACTTGGAGATAGCACTAACCGAATCTACACCCACTACACATAAAGTATAAAAAACAAAATACGCTAATGCACTCGGCGACTGTTCAAACGCTACTAACGAGCACTGTCTACAAAATGTAAACACTCAGAGATTACACTAATCAAAGCCCCACACCTTTACAGATAAAATACAACAACAAAATACGCTACCGCACTCGGCGACTGTTCAATGGCTACTAACGACCACTGTCTACAAAATGTAGACACTCAGAGATTACACTAATCAAATACCCACACCTTTACGGATAAAATATAATAACAAAATACGCTACTGCACTCGGCGACTGTTCAAACGCTACTCCGTTGTTTGCTATTATCAGAGTGTTGTCTTCTGCCGTATCCTTAATTGTCGATTCCCTCGAATGGTTATATTGACAGCGCCACCTCTGATTATGTGCATTGAAGTCGCCAGCCAAAATCATTGGTCAATTGATTTGGCCGACAAGACTTGTCCATTTAGAATGATTTTTGTTTTTGGGCAGCAGTAAATGGAAATGAAGATAACTGATGTCTGAGTGGAAGGGTAATTTGCTTGAATTGAGGACAACTGGTTCGTGAGGAATGTTCTGATGTACCATTATCGTTACACCTCCTTTTCGTTCCAGTCTATCATTTCTGTAAACTTGTAGGTTTTGAAGGTGACTTCTTTATTTTGTTTGAACTAGGATTGTAGCGGAGGTCATCTTTGCGGATGCGGAAATTCAGTGCATATTTTGCTGGGTTTTAAATATGCAGTAAACACGAATTTAACACGAGAAGTATTTATTTGTATAAAAAATACATGAAACTTGATAATAAACATTTAGCGGAGAGCAGTTCCCACAGAATAATAACAACAACAGTTTATACATTGGTCCCAGAGTACTAACTATACTACAACAGCTGCTGTATTTTTAAGAAATACAATATCAATGGCAAAGTCAGCTTCATTGTATCTAACTAAGTCTGTAGTGTCTGTGTTAGATACATAACACAGTCCATAATTCTTGGCTTCTTTCAAGTATTTTAAGATTTTCTTGACAGCATTCCAGTGAGACTCATCATTAGAATGTAGGAATCGACTCACCTGACTTACACCAAACAGAATATCTGGTCTGCTTCTCTGTAGGGATGATTTTTCTCAGGTACTCCAGTAACATTTGAAAGTCTCGCGTGTGGATCAGCAGGAATATTGTTAGGATTTGCATCAATCATATCAAATTTTCTCAACAACTGTTCTCTATACTTAGTTTGGTGAATAAATATGTTGTTTTTAAATCTCTGTATTTGAATGCCAACAAAATTAGTGAGAGGGTAAATCTACAAACAAAATTTTTATGCAGGTCACTAACTACTTCATTCAAAACAATCTCTACAGATCAGAAGTCCGTCATAAACATACAGACGAAAATAGCATTTAATATAAACACACTGATCTGCTTTGGTTTTCACAAAATCAAAATTATTTAAAACGGAATTTTAATTTTGTATTCCAGCATCTACGGGCTTGTTTTAATTCATATAAAGGTTCGATGATTTTACATACCATATTAGGTTTGCAGTCTAGTCCCTCCGGTGGTGCCATAAGTATATTCTCTTTCAATTCACCATAAAGAAAAGCTGTAGTTACATCAAATTGTAGGATCTCTAAGTTATGTTGAGCTGCAATGGACACTAACAATCGAATAGAGTCTTTACTGTTGGTGAGAAAGTCTTATCATAATCAATCCCTTCAATTTGAAGTGTCGTGGAATAGGAATTGTTGTATCTACACTGTAGCAAAACTAATCCTTTTCAACTTTATCTTTTCCTTTATAAAGCACTAGTTTATTTCTAGGTCTCAGAGTTACATTTGATAGTAAAGGTGTCTAAACAGTCATTTCTGGTTTATACTCACTGCTAGTAGTGGTATCAGAGAAGTATTCAGCAGTATTAATTGTGGAATCTGATTTGTCACTGGAACTCTCTGATGTATGGTTGTCATTTAATTCAGCTGATGTATCACACATTGATTCTTTCAAATCAACAGGGAGATAATTCAATAAAAGTTTCACGGGAGTCCAGCCGTATGGTGTCATAAAACGACGACGTTTCGACAACCTGCTCGGTTGTCTTAATCAGGTCTATTTTAGATGTTTCTTCTCGAAATCACAAACAGACTGGCTTCGCTGCCTCCGAAATTCGAATGTCGTGTATAGAGGGTTGCCAGGACGCCCAATCAGCGCGCTGGAACTGAGGGTATCAGTGTTGCGGACTGTGTATGGAGCCAAAATGGTCACCCATCCAAGCGCTGACCACGCTCACCGTTGCTTAACCGGTCTACCGCAAGCCAAGGGTATCAGTGTTGCGGACTTCCCAACAAGGCCAAATAGAAGCAAACTGACACCATAGACATAGTTTGCCAGCACTTACGTCTACAGGTTAAGCAACTGTTAAACGTGGCGAGTGCTTGGATGGGTGACAGCGTATGGCTCAATACGCAGTCCGCAGCACTGATACCCTCGGCTTGCAGGTAGACAGTTCCCAGCCCGACGACGACGACGACGACGACGACGTTGTCGAGAGGCGAGGCGCCAGGGAAGCAAGTTGTCGTCAGACTATAGGGTCCCACCCGCCCCCCCCCCCTTCGAGGCTTTAGGGTATTACCGCCCCACGGCCCTCTTCCGTGCGGAGAGGAACCCCCGGGCGCGCTTTATAGGGTTGTTACTGGTTCGGGTAACCTTGCGGTGTTAACGAAGGACCAGAACAACACTCCCAGTAGGCAAAGAGTGTCCGAAACGCCATTGGCGTTTCGTGCACAGCATGGCGTCAGGATCGAATTCGCCGAGACGGAGATCGCCATCGGCTCAAGAAGAGGACAGTGAAGATTACCCGAGATCACCTTCGGCCTCCGAAATGGATTGCTCGGAGCAGGCCGACTCCTCAGATTCAGAAGATGAGAAACAGACTCAGTCAGTCACTAGCCATCAGAGTGACAGAAGAAAAGAGTTCTTAAAGAAAAAAGAAGATTTCCCCAGTCTGCCGGAGCCAACAAATGACTTCCAGACTGTTAAAGGGAAGAGGAAGCGCAAAGGAAATCCGCATAAGCATGCAAAGTTCATCAAGACCAGTTCTCAAATTGAAACCAGCAATAGATTCGCCTCCTTGGAGGACAATGAACAGCCAGAGCAGATAACAGCCAGCTCTCAACCTACATCGGAACACTTGGAGCAAACAAGACCCACTGGAAATGAGTCCAATACAGCAGCTGGTCAAGCCCCAAAAAGGGAACGAATTCCTCCGGTAGTGATCAAGGAAGTTCAGAAGTATCTGGAGATGAATCAATCCCTAAGAAGCCACCTAAATGGGGGCCTAAAAGTTGTGTACAGCGACGGACCAAACCCTTCTAAAATTCTTCAAACACCATAGAATAGACTATTTCAGCCACCAAATGCCAGATGAGAAACCACTGAAGGTGGTCATCAAAGGCCTGCCACCATCAATCACAACAGGACAGCATTCAAGAAGATTTGGCATCCAAGGGATTTGCCGTTCTATCTGTTCATCAATTTAAAAAGCGGAACCAAGAAACCAGAGAGCTTATCCCACTCGCTACTTTTGCAGTGACCTTGAAACCTGGTGCAGAATCAGACGCGATCTATAATGTTCGCGCAATTCTCTACACAAGAGTCAAAATAGAACGCTACAGAAACCTAAACAGCCCTCCTCAATGCATTAAATGTCAACGGCATGGACACACCGCAAACTACTGCAACTTTCCTGCCAGGTGTGTAAAATGTGCAGGGCTGCATTCAACCAAGAACTGCACTATCCCTAACAGCCAAAAAGCTAAATGCATCAACTGTAACGGGGATCATGCAGCATCGTGGAGAGGTTGTCCCATCTATCAGAAGATAGTAAAGCCTCCAAATCCAAAACAGAAAACCGACGAAACCCAAAACATCCTACACAAACGGCACAGCATAAAACAAGTGAGCATGATTCTAAGAGCCAAAGTAGGAAGCAAAACAGCACAGACCAGAAAAGTGAACCAAAAAGAAGACAACAGAAGGCTACCACTCCTTCGCTGAAACACTGAAAGGCTCTAGGAGAAACAAGAGTAGACATATAGAATCAGAAGAAGAAGAGGAGTCTGATAGTCAAGTCGATTTCCTAGATATGAAGAAATTCCTTACTACAATGAGAAGAACAATGAAAAAAGTCAACAGTGCCAAAGACAAGTTTACCAAACTCTTTGCGTTCATGGAAGGTGTTATGGCCATGCTGAAATAATGGCCAGAACTCCGTCTTCACAGTGTGACATAAATATTGTAATATGGAACGCAAATGGAATAAAAAATAAAAAGCTAGAATTACTAGATTTCTCGAACCGGCACAATATTAACGTCATTCTGCTGGCAGAAACACACCTTAAACCCAAGGACACCTTTAGACTATCAGGCTTTCAAATCTACAGATCGGACAGAATAGGCCAGCGAGGCGGAGGTACAGCAATTGCAATCAGGAACTCTCTAACTCATGCGTTAATCCCAACTATCAACTTGGTGGAAATGGAAGCAACGGCTGTAAAAATTCACACCAAAGAAGGACACATAATCCTTTCATCAGTTTATTTGCCACCAAACAGAGCCCTGACTGAACATGACTTGGACGAAATCCTATCAAAAGGAAACAAAATTATAATAGGTGGTGATTTAAATAGCAAGCACACAGCATGGAACTCACGCACCTCCAATGCTAAAGGAGAGCTACTGTATCAACTATCCGAAAGGAGGAACATACAAGTCTACGGACCCACTGAGGCTACATATATTCCAAACCGCCGCAACGTCCACCCGGACGTCCTCGACATTGTCGTGGCAAAAAACATCATTCAAGACATCCACCTTCAAACATGGAGAGATCTCTCGTCAGACCACAATCCAGTCGTGCTTCAGCTCAAGAATTTTACTTTACCACAAAACAGCCATAAAAAAGTAACAGAAATAAACTGGAACTACTTCGCCAGACAGATCCACAATAAAATAAACACCACCTTCAATGTATCATCGCCTGATTGCATCGAGAAGGCTATAAACCACTTCAACACTACAATCAAAGAAGCCGAACGGAATGCATCCGTTACCACCACCATCATTCACATCAACGCTTATCATGAACTACCAGCCATACTTGAAGATCTCAGATACCTAAGGAACCGTTACAGGACTCTCTGGCAACGTTTCCGTGACCCTGCCGACCGCCGTAGAGTCCACCATTTCTCCCGCCAACTCACGGCGCGCCTAAAGGAGAGAAGATCAGAAAGATGGGAAGATAAAATGTCCCATCTCTTATTAGAAAACAAGGAAGCCTGGGACCTAATTCGATCCTTAAAAGAACTAAAGGAAGCGAAATCACCGATATCAGGCCCGGCAGGTCCATGCTTTCTGCCGTTAGGAAAAGCCGAAATTCTGGCAGAGCACTTCACCGCCCAACACTCAGAAGTGGTCTACCCCTAACTCCAGAGGAAGAACAGGTGGAGGCCGCAACAATTCAGCGAATAGAGGACAGGCTAAGCAGACCTCCTTCTGACCAGCCAGAATTAACAACACCCGGTGAAGTGAGAACATTCATCAAGAAATTAGCCAGAAAGAAGTCACCGGGAATCGATGGAGTAGGCAATAGTCACCTTAAGAACCTGCCAAAGAAAGGTCTGGTACTTCTCACCAGAATTTTCAACGCTTGCCTCCTACATCATTACTTTCCTTCAGCATGGAAGACGGCTAAGGTCATAGCTCTGCCCAAAAGGGGTAAAGACAGAAACAATTCCGAATAATTATAGACCTATTAGCTTACTCTCGGCTACCTCCAAGCTGCTGGAACGTATTCTTCTGAGAGAATTAAAGCAAGCCTAGATTTTGGACAAACTATAAGGAAAGAACAGTTCGGTTTCCAAAGCCGAGTAGGAGCCACCTGTTAGCTAGTAAGAATTACCGAGCAAATCAGCAAAGGTTTTAATTTGGAATAAGTCGACAGCCGCCATCTTTGTCGACATTGAAAAAGCTTATGATAAAGTGTGGCACACCAAACTAATAGACAAGCTATTCCATCACACCGACATACCCGACTGCTACATTGCCCTCATAGCAAGTTACCTCAAGGACAGGAGGTTCTTCGTCCAAATCGAAGGCCAAAAGTCATCTATCTTCACTATTAACGTGGGCTTATCGCAGGGATCCGCCTTATCGCCACATCTGTTCAGCATTGATGTCAATGACATACGAACCCCGCCCAACGTTCATGTTGCACAATTTGCTGATGACACGGTCATCTACGCAAACCGGAGGAAACCACGAAAGGAATATCTCCAACGCCCAAGCAGGCCTAGACGCCCTTAGTCTCTGGTGTCGTGAAAATAAGGTGAAAGTGAATCCAACTAAATGTGCCGCAGTGTACTTCTCCACTAAACAACCGAACCTACAAAGACAACTGGAACTAATGGGGGAAGGTTACCCTGGGTTACCGAGCACCAGTACCTGGGAATAACGCTAGACCGCAAACTACTCTTTCGCCAACATGTCCTCGACAGAAGAAAAAAAGCCCTAGCCGTGGTTAAGAATCTGACACCAATCTTCTTGAGCAATGACTTGAAACTCGAAACAAAAATAAGAATATATAAATCCGTTGTCTTACCTTTCATTATGTACGGTTGCCAGGTCTGGGGAACTGCATGCAAATCTACCCTGCTGCACTTACAAAGAGTGCAGAATAGATGCTTAAGAATGATAAGTCATGCGAGCACCTACACGCCAATAGACCTTCTTCATGTGATCACCATATGCCTACCATCCAAGCAGAAATCTTTCGACAAGCAGAGAAATTTTTCACCAGGCTTGACACTATACGCCCAGAAGTAGACAGATTGGAGTCAGTGGGTACAGTACTCCCAATGGAATGGCACAAATTTAAAGTACCACGCAGCACCATTATGACACCGATATAAAGGATCACTACTACAAGCGATCCTTAGTAAGAATAAGGAAGGGTTTCCCATAAAGACCGTATAACGGTCAAAGCCGGGTTTTTCCCCAACGTGCATCACAGCGAACCCAAATAATTAGTTGAAACTGTAGATTAAGCTACACACAGTAGCGGGGCTACAAAAATCCGTTGAGGCAGTGAAAAAAAAAAAAAAAGTTCCCAGCCCGAGGTGTTAGGGATTACCGCTCCACGGCCCACTCCTGCGGGAATGGAACCCCCGAGCGTGAGTGTAGGGTTGTCTCCGGCCCGGATACCCTACGGTGACAACGAAGGGTCGGAGCAATACTCCCTTCCAGTAGGCGTTTCCATTGGCAGGACGTATGATGGCGGAATCCAACTCCAACAACGGCTTCTTGGGCGTGGGGTGTTACTCGTCAGATGGCTATCAGGCCACCGCCAACGAGGATGACAACGTAGGGCGATTAAGGCAACCTGATACTGATTCAGACTCTGATGACAACACACTGCCGCAGCAGAATCTGGCAGCCTACAGAAAGAGAGGATCAACCAACCCGACCGGCAAAGATCAAGTGAAGAAACGAGTCACCACCCTTGTTCAAAGAACAAACAAGAAGAAGAAAAATCAGAAGACAACCCGTGCTGTAACATCATTCCCAGCTCCGCATAGTCGACCAGAGTTCAGTCGGCTTATCTCCTCAGACACTGATGCAACTTTTGAATCAAACTCTGGTATGGGTAATGAAGCAAGGGACACCGCACTGGCACCGGAAGATAACGGTCGCCTTGCAGCACAAGATTGTGACCACAGTACGATTGTAAATGTTGATGAAGGCTTTATCCATCCGCGTCGTACTGCCAAAGCTCCAGCAAATCTAGCTCAGGACGAACCAATAACATTACAAACCAGTTCCAAGCCCTGCAATGTACAACTCAACCATCCAAAGGAACTCCAACATCCCACCTATTGTGGTTCAATTCGAAGAGAGCTACAAAAAGCTTCATGACTGGGTAGCTAATGTAGCCAAAGACCCTTTCTGGCCAAAACTGCAGGAGGTGACAAAATTAAATTTCCTTCACAACTACTGAGGACTACATTAACGTGACAAATCTGCTCACTAAAAATGGTATCCCCTATTTTACCTTCCCCTCAGGGGCAGTCAAGTTACTAAAGGTCGTCCTGAGAGGATTACCACGCACCTTTCCAACCCAGGACCTCAAGGACGAACTCCTGGACATGGGTTATGACGTGCAAACTGTGGCCCAACTAAAGAGACCGGGAACAAATATAGCATGCCACTGTTTCTGGTAGTCGCTCCTGATACTCCAGATAACAGAAGACTGTTCGAGGTGGAGTACCTATGTCATATAAGAATTAAAACTGAGACACTCAAGGCGACTTCCGGCCCCCACCAATGCTTCAATTGTCAATTGTATGGCCATGTCGCCAAAAACTGTAAATGAACCCTGTATGTGTTAAATGAGCCGGAGCCCACGACTCCAACGAATGTACAACACAGAAAAATCGTGATGCAGCTAAATGTGGTAACTGCGGTGGTAATCATGTCGCCAGTTATAAAGGCTGCATCGCTTATAGCTAGCTCGTGATCGACTCAGAGGCACCAAAGCAACTCAGCAGAATCTAGAGAATAAAGAACTAAAGTCCAACAGTCTAACTGCTGTGGAAAAATCAAGGAAAACAAATCAACAGCAACTGCTACACAGCAAAGAGAAAATGATGGATAAAGCCGACAAGAAAAAGAACTTGCGTGAGGGTAAATTCACAACTGCCACCAGAGGAGCTGGAAAAAAGCAACTCCTCCCAACATACTACCACCAAACCAACAGAGGAATCTGCAGGTGCAACCATCCCTGCACCTCCAGTCGAAACTGAAAACTCATCAGCTCCGGCATTATGTCCAGCAGCACCTAGGAAGCGCACTCGCCGCCGCAACCGTCCCCCTGGCGAACACGCACAGAATGCAGGCCCCTGTGAACATACGCAATATGCTGGTCTCGACAGGCTCTACAATTGCATTGACAAAATCCTCAACACCCTAATGTGCCTCATCGAAAAGATGAACCGCCTGCCTGCAGAAATCCAGGCAGCAGTTACGTCAGCCTCAGCTATCACCTCAAGTGCTAACCTACCTAACAATGGATAGAAGGCATCACATACACTGCGTCTCCATATGCGTATGGAATGCAAACGGGCTTTATCCTCATCTTACAGAATTTAGACAATTCATTGCAGAGCACAATATTGACTTATGCCTCGTCTGTGAGACCCACCTTAAACCAGGACTACGTGCGTCGATTGCTAACTATGACTGCTATAGAAACAGACCGACTCACAGCTGGAGGCGGCGTCGCAATCTACATAAAAAAGGGCCTACCTCACCACGAAACTCCTCTTCCGGCGCTGCAAAACATAGAAGCAGTCGCCATAGAATTAAACCTTAACAATCAGACCTTCAATGTCATTTCTGCCTACCGACCTCCCAGACGAATGCCTCTGGATGCAGACTTAGAAGCACTGGCAGCATTGCGAGGCAAACTACTCCTAGGAGGAGACTTTAACGCAAAACATACTGACTGGCTCTGCCATAACACTAACCAGGCGGGACTTGTCATCAGAAGAATTACAAATCGACATAACATGTGTGTATGGGTTTCCGACGAGCCCACGTACTATCCTTACAATGGTGGTCGGCCTGACATCCTTGATGTGCTCATTACTAAGAACTTCAACGGGTTCATCTCAGCATCCACTGTGGATGAACTATCATCAGACCACTTACCAGTTATATTTCAAGTCAGCATAGGCCAGTGGCAACCAGATGATAGGCTAAATCCCATAATTGATCACAAGTTCACCAACTGCAGGATGTACAAGAATCTTATAACTGAAGCACTAGCGGACCACCCTGCAGACAACAATCCGGAAACAGCGCTGGAGGCTTTTGAAAGTGCAGTCTTAAACGCCATCACAGCCTCCACCTTGAAGCACAAGAAAAACAACAAATCGCTCCAGCTCCCACCTCACCTGATAGCAGCGATCCGACATAAAAATCGAGTCACAAAGGAGTGGAGGATCACTAGGAACCCCAATACCAGGAAATTACTCCAAAGAGAATTGAAAGTGTCTTTAACTGAACATCGAAATCGTGAATGGGAGGTCAGACTTTCAATGCTGCGAATAGACGACGGCTCGCTGTGGTCACAGACCAGATGGTTTACTAAAAAGAAAAGTCGAATTCCACCTCTACTTGGAGAACAGGGATACATATATCGCCCTGAAGATAAAGCCAACGCTCTAGCTAAAGCTTTCGAACAAAACTTTCAACCAGCACCCGGCGACCCCGATCTTATCGACGAAGTCAACAATCGACTGAGGGTTTTCCTCGAAGCTGATGACGAAGACGAACACAACATCGAGCACTTTACCCCTCAAGAAGTCTTCACCTGTGTGACCAGCCTAAACCCAAGAAAAGCCCCAGGCCACGACAGAATCAGTAACATCTGTTTGAGAAACCTGCCTCCAGCGGCAATTAACCACCTTACTATGCTGTTCAACATAATTGTAGACAGGAAGAACTTTCCCACCCGGTGGAAACAGGCCGTAGTCGTAGCTATCCATAAGAGTGGGAAAAACCCCTCTCTACCTCAAAACTACCGTCCCATAAGTCTGTTACCATCTATCAGCAAGGTGTTTGAGCGTCTGCTCCTCAAACGCCTAAACCTGTACATCGAGCGACAGAGTATTCTCCCAGACCATCAATTTGGGTTCCGTCAGGGACACTCAACCACCCAGCAACTGATGAGGGTGGTTGAGACCGCCACGACTGCCTTCAACCATAAAGAATACTGTGGACTTGTGCTACTAGATATCTCCCGGGCATTTGACTCGGTATGGCACGCCGGACTGCTACTACGACTCTACGAATTGGGACTCCCGGGACAGCTTGTCAAATTGATAAAATCATACCTGGAAAACAGCTCTTTCAAAGTCAAAATTGGTAACGTCTATTCCACAAGGCGTAGCATTCAGGCAGGAGTACCACAAGGCTCGACCCTAGGACCTCTGCTATACTCCCTATATACAGCCAATGTACCTTCTCAAAACGGAATTCACACCGCCACATATGCTGATGATACAGCTTACTTCACTCGCTGCCGCAGCAAAGCTATCGTCACCCGTCGTCTGCAGGAGGTACTGCAGAAGACTGAGGCCTGGGCGAGGAGGTGGCGTATCGGAATCAACCCAACGAAGACCCAAGCCATCTTAATAACTAAAAGGACAGGACCTCGACAGAGACCTCAATTGGATCAACAACTCACAATTCATAACAAATTAATCCCATGGTCAAACACAGTTCGCTACCTTGGAGTCCTGCTTGACTCCAGGTTGACCTGGAGGGCCCACATAAATGACCTCCGCAGAAGAGCTAGCGCGAGACTTCAGTGCTAAACAGGGACAGTAAGCTCTCCGCACCCTTAGGAGTACGGATCTACTGCACCTTAGTAAGACCAATACTGGAATATGCCTGTCCTGTGTGGGGATACACAGCAAAAACAAATCTCGACCGACTTCAAATTATTCAAAATCGAGCGCTGAAGAGAGCACTTCATCTCGACTGCAGATTTCCCACAATTGCCCTTCATGAAGCCACAGGGCTACCAACTTTAAAACAACGTTTCAAGGATCTTGCCACCAAATTTTATAATACTGCCCATAAATCCAACAACCCACTAATCAAGAATCTGGGAAATTATCCGGTAGGAATAGGTCCACACATAGGACCTATCTCACTTGTACAAAAAATCCCCAAATCATCTGAAAAAAGCTACGCCAAACGTTAAGACAAATCTAACCTGAGGCAAGTATTCATCTATAAGACTAGGAGTAAAGACAAACACTCCACCCCACTCTGCCCAAGGAGGAAATGGGCAGTTAATGGCGTTGCTGCTGCTGCCCAGAACTTTCGACAAAACTCCCTCCTCACCTGCTAGCAGCGATCCGGCACAGAAACCGAGTCGCGAAGGAGTGGAGGCTTACGAAGAACCCAGCTACCAGGAAACTTTTAAACCGTCTCCAGAAGGAATTGAAGGCCTCATTGAACGACCACCGAAATCAAGAATGGAACGCCCGACTATCTATGTTACAACCTGACGACGGCACGCTATGGACTCAGACTCGCAGGTTTCGCCAAAAAACGCCACAGGATTCCACCATTACTAGGAGATCGCGGACTTCTTTATCGTCCTGAAGACAAGGCAAATGCCTTGGCGGACGTTTTCGAAAGTAACTTCCACCCAGCCCCTGGCGATGCCAACCGCTTGGCGGAAGTCAACAGACGACTCAATGTCTTCCTTCAAGCCGCGGACGATGACGAACATGACATCGAGCCAATCACGTCTCAAGAGGTACACAGCTGCATGGCCACCCTCCATCCTAGGAAGGCTCCGGAAGTTGATAGAATCGGAAACATCTGTTTGCGTAATCTGCCGACGGCAGCTGAGGACTACCGTGCTGCCCTCTTCAATAACATTATCCAAACGCAGACATAACCGACGATATGGAAGCACGCAGAAATCGCTGCGATCCATAAGGCTGGGAAAAATCCATCACTGCCACAAAGCTATAGACCCATCAGCCTGCTTCCCTCAGTAAGTAAAGTGTTTGAGCGCCTGCTCCTGAAACGATTAAATCGCCACATTGAACACCAAGGAATTTTACCCAACCACCAGCTAGGGTTTCGCCGCGGGCATTCGACCACTCAACAGCTGATGAGGGTGGTTGAGTCTGCCACTCGAGCGTTCAATTTTAAACACTACTGTGGAATGGTACTTCTGGATATTTCCCGAGCCTTTGACTCGGTCTGGCACGCTGGCCTCCTGCTGAGACTATATGAGCAGGGGTTTCCTGGCAAATTAATCAAGCTGATAAAGTCGTACCTAGAGGAACGAACATTCAGCGTAAGAGTCGACAAAGTCACATCAACCCGACGCAGAATAATGGCTGGCGTACCCCAAGGATCGGCCCTCGGCCCCTTGCTGTACTGCCTGTATACAGCAAACGTGCCCACTCAAGAAAATGTCAACACAGCAACTTATGCAGACGACACCGCCTTTTTCACCAGCAGCCGTAGCAAGGCCATCGTCACTCAACGCCTGCAAAACGTGCTACAGAAAACCGAGGCCTGGGCGAGGCGTTGGAGAATTGAGATCAACCCCGCAAAAACCCAGGCCATCATGTTAACTAGAAGAAGAGGGCCACGCTTGCGTCAGCAGCCGGACCCTCAGCTGAAATTAAACAACAATCAGATACCTTGGTCCAAAACTGTACGATACCTGGGAGTTACACTGGACTCAAGACTAACGTGGAGAGCCCACATAGAGGACCTGCGTAAACGTGCCAGCGCAAGGCTGCAAGCACTATACCCGCTTATCAATAAGGACAGCAAGCTACCTGCGTCCACGGGCGTGCGGATCTACTGCTCCCTGATCAGGCCAATATTTGAATATGCCTGCCCTGTATGGGGTTATGCTGCCAACACTCATCTGCACCGTCTACAGGTTGTGCAAAATAGAGCACTAAAGAGAGCCCTGCACGTAGACAGCAGGTTCCCCACCAACGCTATACATGAAGCTACAGGTCTTCAAACCCTGAAACATAGATTCAAAGAACTCGCTATCAAATTTTACAATCTAGCGCAAAACTCTGCAAACCCACTAATAAATGAGCTGGGGAGTTATCCAACTGGCCTCGGACCATATGCCGGGCCCATTGCTCTCATTTCGAACCATTAGATACACCGAAACTATGACTGACAAGTAAGAACGCCAAAACTACAGACACACCTACAGCCAGGATATGACTCACCTAACATACTTGGAGGAAATGTCTAACGACAAAGCCTCCAAAACCCTCTGCCGGAAATTAATAGGCAGTAAATTGGCGTGGCTGCTGCTCACTCGGACGGGCTACAGTGGTGCGCATACGAGTGCATTGAGGTTAGCTAACTCTTGCTCGCGTATGCGGGCTCTGTTTTCTCCAGCGAAGAATATAGTGAGCTGCTTCTTCTTCTTTGGGGATATCCTTGGCCCACCCTTTCCAAGCTGTAGGATTTTATCGCCACACGGCCCACTCCTGCGGGAGTGGAACCCCCTGGCGCGAGTTTTTAGGGTTGTTTCCGGTTCAGGCAACCTTACGGTGATAACAACGGACCGGAACAACACCCCCTTAGTCTTCTCCTACCTGAAAAGATGACTGATTCGAGTTTCACTTCTTGCGTTCCGACCTCGGTCAACTACAGCGACTCTCCGCGCTCGCCTTCACCAGTAGACAACGAGATGGAAGTGACAAATTCACCCTGTGTGTCGGCGCCTGACAGTCTCAGCAACTCTCCGCGCTCACTCTCCTCAGAAGAAAATGGGAACGTGACGGAACTGAAGAACAGTCAGAACCCTGACACAAGGAAGGACACATCCCCGCCAAGTCCCATGTTGACGCCCCAGCTCCCACAAGGACGGGGTGAACCACGCGTAGCAAAGAGGCGCATCTCGCCCCTTGCTGCAGAAACTATCAAACACCCAAGAAGGGGCGATACCATCAGTGTTTGCACAAAACAACTAGAGAGGAATATAGCCAGTAAAGATAGGAAGACGCTGAAGAAGAGGAAGGAGGCTCACTAAGTGTTCTTAATAGCACGCTTTTTTTGGCAGCAAATAAATATACAGGGTGATTCAAAAAGGACTTAACAACTTTGAACATTCATATAAATTTTATGAAACAAGGTACAGAGCTCGTTTTGGTGTTTTTTTTTTTTAAAGGAAAACACTTCAAGTTTTGACTCGCGTAGTCCGCTAGTGCCTAATCGAGCCGCACAAGCGCTAGTGGCAGTTACGTTAAAGATGGCTGCCTTCACTGGACCCGAGCGTGCTAGTTATGTGTTTTGGTTTGAAGAATCGAAGTCTGCGACAACAGTTCAGCGTAATTTTCGTACCAAGTACGCTAAAGATCCTCCTAGTAGGCCTACAATTTATGAGCGGCATAGATGTTTTGTAGAAACAGGGTGCTCAGTAAAACATAAAAAATCCTCAGGTCGTCCAAGCACATCTGACGAGGTCGTTGAGCAAGTGAGAAAAAGTTTTGTCAACAGCCCTATGAAATCGACCCGGCGTGCATCTCGTGAGCTAGAAGTCCCACGTACGACGGTTTGGCGTGTGTTGAGAAAACGTTTGCATTTGAAACCATACCGATATTCGCTTTTACAAGCAATTAAAGACACTGATAAGATTTTACGTAGGAACTTCTGTGTGGATATTTTAAATAGAGTGGATGATGATGAACATTTCTTGGACAACATAATCTTTTCTGACGAGTCAACTTTTCACTTAAGTGGCAAGCTTAACACACATAACTGTAGGATTTGGGACAGTGAAAATCCACATGAAACATTGCAACATGTTCGTGATAGCCCTAAAGTGAACGTTTTTTGTGAGTTGAGCAAGAGGAAAATGTACGGCCCCTTTTTTTTTCCAAGAGAGAACCATCAACGGGATATGTTGCAACAATTTTTGATACCACAGATCGATGAGGATAACCGAGAACGAAATGTTTTTATGCAAGATGGCGCACCACCACACTATCTGACTGACGTCCGGGATTTTCTCAATGACCGCTTTCCAGGTCAATGGATTGGCCGTGATGCGCCAATTGCATGCCCACCCCCCCATCCCCGTTCCCCAGACCTGACACCGCTAGATTTTTTCTTCTGGGGTTTCATAAAAGGTATGGTGTACGTACCTCCTTTGCCGGCCACTCTACTTGAACTTAGAGCAAGAATTTACGCTGCTGCTGAGCAAGTTACACCTGAAATGCTAGTCTGGGAAGAAATCGACTACCGATGGGATGTCTGAAGAATAACCAACGGAAGCCACATAGAACATTTTTAGTTTAAGGTAAAAAAACTCGGTTTTCCTTTAAAACAACACCAAAATCAGCTCTGTACCTTGTTTAATAAAATTTATATGAATTTTCAAAGTTGTAAAGTCATTTTTGAAACACCCTGTATTGCATGGCATAATGTAAGTTTATAAGATTTATTTTAATCTTCTTTGCTTTCACTGAATAATATTACTGAGGCTATTATTTCCGCAACATGTAACTATGTCAGGTATTCAAACGTTGTAATATCGGTCTGAATCACGTTGAAGATTTTTGGTTTTATACCTTTCTTTCTTGTTGAAGATTTTTGATCAAATTCAGGCTGTTGCGTAATCACTGGGACTTATCAAGGAATTGTCGTTTTGGTCTGGAAACTGTTGCATACGTTCCTTGGGTAAGAACGAGGTCCGAAAGAAATGTGTTATTTGTTTGAAATTTACCACATACGTTCCTGTGGTCAAACCTTTTAAGAAAAAGTGTACATGAAAGCAAAATGAAACTTACATTAGACGTGAAGCAACATGAAAGTTACGAATTAATACAATAGAAAACCGCAATTTCACTTCATATTGTCACGTCAAAGAAAGCATATGCACTCTACAGCAACAATTGTAAAAACGCTGGCAACGTTTCTTAACAGGATATGAATACACAGACGGAAAAAAAAATCCCAACACCAAGAAAAAATTATTGTAGAGTAATGAAATTTGGACAATGCATTTGTCAAGTTAACATGTTTAATTGATTAAATTTTCAAGATCACAGGTTAATTTAAGCTCAAGAAAATGCATTTCAAATGTGAAATACTGTTAAATTAATAGCCGGTGTAACCTCCAGAATTTTGAATGCAAGCCTGCAAACGTGAATGCATTGTGTCATACAGGTTTCGAATGTCACTTTGTGGTATGGAGTTCCATGCTTGTTGTACTTGTGCTGTCAATACTGGGACGGTCAGTGCTGGCTGTGGATGATGCTGGAGTTGTCGTCCAATGATATCCCATACGTGTTCAATTGGAGACAGATCTGGTGATCTCGCAGGCCAAGGTAACATGTCGACACTCTGTAGAGCACGTTGCGAGACAACAGCGGTATGAGGGCGAGCGTTATCCTGTTGAAAAACTCCCCCTTGAATGCTGTTCATGAATGGCAGCACTACAGGTTGAATTACCAGACTGACGTACAAATTTGCAGTCAGTGTGTTTGGTATAACCACAAGAGTGCTCCTGCTGTCATAGGAAATTGCTCCCCAGACCATGACTCCAGGTGTAGGTCCAGTGTGTCTAGGCCGCAGACAGTTTGGTTGCAGGCGTTCCCCTGGCCTCCTTCTGACCAACACTCGGCCATCACTGGCACCAAGGCAGAACCTGCTTTCATCAGAAAACACAACAGATCTCCACTCCGTCCTCCAATGAGCTCTGGCTTGACACCACTGGAGTCGCAAACGGCGATGGCTTGTAGTCAGTGGAATGCACGCTACAGGGCGCCTGGCTCGGAGCTGTCCTTGAAGTAACCGATTTCTAACAGTTCGTTGTGTCACTGTGGTACCAACTGCAGCTCGAATTTCTGCCGCAGACGCAGTACGATGCGCCACAGCTGTACGCCGAATACGGCGGTCTTCCCTCTCAGTAGTGCCACGTGGCCTCCCGGAACCCGGTCTTCTTGAGGCAGTACCATCCCTTGACCACTGCACCCAACAATCATGCACAGTGGATACATTCCGGCCAAGTCTTTCTGCAATATCGCGAAAAGAAAATCCACCTTCTCGTAGCCCTATTACACGACCTCGTTCAAACTCGGTGAGCTGTTGATAATGGCTTCTTCGTCTTCTTAAAGGCATTCTTGGCTAACATCAACTCACTATGTCAAATCTCAGCGGTAAATAACGTTCACAAACTTTACAGCGCGTATTTAAAGCAAACCTGATTTGCAAGCTCTGAGTAGCGCTACTAGCGCCACACTTATGCGCGAAGCGCGAAATTTGAATCGATGTCATCTTTCAGATGTATAAACACGCCTACCAAATTTCGTTTATCTAACACAAGTCTTTCTTGGTGTTGGGATTTTTTTTTCCGTCTGTGTATATTCCTGCATTGTATGTAGCGATTATAATTCACTTTTTACGGCAACTTATTTTACAGTCACTATATTATTTAATATGTGTTATTCCTAGAGTTGTAAAATATATCCATCCTTACCAACTTCACTCGAAAAGTGCCATAAAGGTAAGCGGCGAGCTTCTGGGAAAATGCATATAGCGATGTATAATGATAACGCAAACGTTCCTTCGACTGTACTATTTAGTAATAAGTAATACACCCATCAAGATAGTATGCATTGCACAAAAATCAAGCAAAAAAAAAACCACTGCCGTAACGTTACACACTAAGCGATTAGAGTACGCCATTTGTTTTCGTTTGCGACCTCCAGTGATACTAATATTACATACAACAAAATGCATCAATGACCAAAAACGATGAAAATCAAACCAACTTTATAATTAAAACAAAGTCCTTTAAGCTACAAAAGGAAGCAACTATGTCCATTCTGGTCCACGCTACATTCCAACCTATCCACAGACGCTGCTAATGATTCTGCTTGAAAATGATGATAGTTAAAATGTTTAACAAATCCAAATTTCTTGCGAATTATGCTTTAACAACAAGAACCAAACGCCATTTTGGTACAGGTTGCATTCCAAGTATAAAAACTAAATTTCTTCGTTCGCTAACGGTTCAAAGTTGTTGCAGTTTTTTTTGTGTGTAATTTGTTCCATATTTATATTTTTGATGGCTGTGATAGCAACATATTCCCGAATAATATGGTTCAAAAAACGTGTGCAAGATCATTATACTTCGCATTATAGCTACTCCCAGTCGCTCACGTTACGGCACTTTTTGAGTGCAGTTTGTAAGATAAGTATATATTTTAGAGCTCTTAAGAGCTACACACATTAGACAATATAATCTATCGAACGTGAATAACAATTTTCAGGCCAAAAGAACAATTTCTATATGAGCCCCAGTGATTACGCTAGAGCCCAAATTTATTTAGCGATGCATTATTGCCACTAAAATGTGATACAGTACATGTGTTAATATGCGTGAGGTTGAAGTATTGTTTTTCTGGCGACAAGTTTAGAGTAGTATGTGGTTAGGTTGAAATGCAACCTGGACCCAGATGGAAACGGAAACTATTTGTTTCAGCGCAAGGCGCGAGGAATTACATTGGATTTTATAACAATTCTATCTAGTTAAGCAATTGCTAAGAAATCGTCAGAACACTTAAATATAAGTATGTATTTCGTTAAAATTGGCATATTATTTATCGGTTTTTTAAATGGAAATCACTACATGGTTTGAACGAAAGAAGTTCCAGACTAATCGCGTTCTATGTGGCCTAAACCACAATTAAATATTACTTGGTATAGCGTAAGTTAAAATTTATTTTTAGCATTCTTCGTTTTCACTGGGGTCATTATTTCAGCCGATGTAAGCTGATAAAATATCGATTTTCATCACAGGCAATAAGAAAGAAGGATGTGAGAGCCTATGAAGATTTGGGATCAAGTTTATATCGTGATGCATGATGACACTAATATGCGATACAGGGACTGTATTAATTCGCGTGTGATTGAAACTTTTCTAGAGGCAACATTAGCGGAGATTGTGGTTACACTGAAATGCAACCTGGACCAAGTTGACGACTGAAGAGTTTTGCAATAGCACAGGGGACGATAAATTACAATGAGCATTATTTTATATCAAATCTATTTAGTTAGGCAACTGGAGGGAAATAAATTACCATAACACTCCGTTAAACCTGTCATTTTTGGCGGGCTTTGGGGCTAGACTATACTTATAATAAGCAACTCTTGGTCATCTGTCACGCCATGATGTCACTCTATGTCACGCTTTACGCCATTGTTCTAGGTTATGCACGTTATTATTAACATTTCTAAGCATCCGCGAATAAATTAATTGAAAGAACACTGAAATAAAAGTATGTATTGCGTTTACATCGACATATGAATCATTAGATGCTTATATTAGCGTAATATTCTTTTGATATATAAATGTGTTCCTTGAATTCTTTGTCCATAGATATGTAAGATAAAAGCTTTAAGTTTCGAGTATTAACGTTCCGAAAGTTTTGATTAGATTGTTATTTAGCATGGATCAGAATTACAACGGGCATTTGACGTTACAGCAGAGGGCATGAATAATTTAGTTTTTTTTCCAAAATAATTTAAACACTGTCCTATTACTGAAATTATTAAATCGTTTGAATGGAAACAGTTGCACACTGACTGCAATATGTATAGCCTACACTACAATTAAAACAAATATTATGTGGCATAATGTAAATTTACAAGATTTATTTCAATTTCCTTTGCTTTCACTGAGCAATATTACTGAGGCTATTATGTCAGCAACATGTAACTGTCAGCCATTCAAACGTTATAATATCGGTCTGAATCACGGAAAACAAAAAAGACAGGTGTAAAATCCTGGAAGATTTCTGATCAAATTTATATCGCGATGCATTATTGCCACTAAATTGCGTTACAGTACATGTATTAATATGCGTGAGATTGAAGTATTGTTCTTATGGCGGCAAGTTTAGCGTAGTATGTGGTTAGGTTGAAATGCAACCTGGACCCGGATGGAAACGCTTTTGCTACAGCGCAAGGCACCACGAATTACATTGAATTTTATAACAATTCTATTTAGTTAAGCTATTGATAAGACATAAATTGTCAGAACACTGAAGAAAAGTATGCATTTAGTTCAAAGTGGCATATTAATTATCAGTTTTTTTTATTTACTGAAATCATATGCTTTGAATGAAAGAAGTTGCAAATTGATCGCGATATATGTGGCCTAAACCACAATTAACATTATGTGGCATAGCGTAAGTTGTTAAGATTTATTTTTAGTATCCTCCGTTTTCACTGGGGTCATTATTTCAGCCGATGTAAGCTGTCTCAGCCATTAAAATATCGATCTTCATCACAGGTAATAAGAAAGAAATGTGTAAGAACCTGTGAAGATTTGGGATAAAGTTTATATCGCGATGCATGGTGACAATGACAGGAGATACAGGGAATATATAAATTCGTGTGTGATTGAAACTTTGCTTTTCTAGCGCCAATATTAGCGGAGATTGTGGTTAGGCTGAAATGAACAACTGAAGCTTTTTGCTACAACACAAGGGACGATACATTTCAATGAGCTTTATTTTATAACAATTCTATTTAGTTAAGCAACTGCAGAGAAATAAATTGCCATAACATTCCGTTAAACCCGTCATTTTTGACGTGCTTTTGGGGCCAGTAAATAATAGAAAGAACAATGACTGAACATATGCAGAAACATCTTTAGTAGGGTACCGAAGATGCGGGACAAAAGACGCAGTAATGCAAAATTAATTTTCACGCGCAATGTCTCCACAGGGAATAATATCATTTTTCCACTTCTTTTCTTATACAAAACACAAATTTATTTATATTTTATATTAACCTCAATTAAATTTCACGCATAACAAAACATGTCATACTAATTAGCAAACTTCGAAACTACAATTTTTTTGCAGTAAAAAAACCCCGCAACTTTATAAATAAATTCAATTTCTGTAAAAAAGTGTAAAATGCACACAGGTGGGCACAGTTAATCCAAATGTTAACTTCGTTAATCATTATTCCGCTACTTAAAAAGTTAACTTCGATAATCGTTAAAGCGTTAAATGTTTATAAATTTAACGCAAGTTAAAGTTATCCGTTAAAAGTTAACTAGTCAAAAGTCGTATTGATGTATTAGTATTATAGTACGATAGGTATAACTGCTCTCTATCTCAAGGTGTTATGTACCATGATGCAAGTGTGGATTTATTTATAAAAATTAACAAATTGTGGTTACGCTATCGCCAGAACAACGAAGTAGTATTCCTGTCTGTTTTTATCTTTGTTGGGACTGTGATCAACATAACACTTGCAAATTGTCTTACGAGAGACAATTAAGGTACTCGTGACTTTATAAAAAAAGTAGTAAAAAACATGAATGCAGAATGAAAAGCAACAATATTATAGAAAACAAGTTGGACTGGGACACCTGAATATGTGAAAACTGCGACCAGTGAAATTTGCGGCCAACCTATAATCTACGACCAATGCCTGTTACGGTTACGTTTGTGCCACGGCCTACCTGTGACCTAAAGGCCCCTTTAGACGACCCGGCTTGGTTTCACTAAATCATGGCCTGCATGTTTTTACATGAACAAATAGAACGGAAGTTAGTCAGCAACATCCTTTTACATTACACGGCCGAAACTGCCAAACTAGCTTTGTTTCGAATTAAAATTGCACATCACCTTTTTCGTAACTTATGTATTATTTCTTTGAATTTTTTCGCACTGGTTACTGAAAGCTGAGTTTTTTGCTGATCTGCAACACTGTTTGCAGACTCCAGTGCGATACTAACTATCGATCAGGCGGCCGGTCAACCACTGGCACAGAATTTCGTCCGAGTAATGCCCGATTTGACGGCCGAACAGTTTGTCCGATTAGCCTCTTCCGACACACACTGCCGATCCGTCACTGTTGCTTCAACACCAACTGAAAGCGATGTTTTTACTAAAAGTATAATAACGACATACATTTTGTAATAATAAATACACCTCATTACAGATAATAATGTTGACTTGTCAATAAGATAGGTTATGACGCTTTTTAGTTTATTTACGTTTGCAGAATTCACAATATAAAATAGTCACGCCGCCGCCAAGATTTTAGCAGGTGGCGCCCACTACTACACCGAACATACGAGCAGCGCTGCCAGTACAGCCAACTTTTAATATACCGCTGTCTCTTTGAAATTATACAGAATGAAACCCAATTATACAAAGGGGTCATCCATTGATTACATACGTGAGTGAAAGTGCTGGGAGCAAAAAAAGTCCACGAAAAGTAAACAATGTATACATTGATCAATTTTGAATAACAAAAAGGAAATAGATATGCAGGAAGGGTTGCCAACTCAATGAAACAAAGGGCAAACACTTTCAAAAACGTGCTGGAATGTACTTTATTTTTAAGTGCTCATTTTTGTATCCAATTATACAAGGCAATATGTTATACAAACAGTATACAAGAGGTAACCAAATTATACAAGTTTTGTATCCAATTATACAATCTGGCAGCCCTGCATACGAGTGGTGGCGTGGCGCACAGTTCAAACAAACGAAAAGACGTCAACAACCTATGTAACGGACTAAAGTTAACGGAAGTCCAATTTAACGGAAGTTAAGAAGACCGTTAATGATTTTTTAGGTTAACTTAAAAGTTAAATTTTCGCAATTTTTTTAACTTCGTTAATTAACTATTAACGGATTAACTGTTTTGTGCCCAGCTGTGAAAATGCAATATGCATAACATCAATTATACTTAAAAAATTAGGTGTAATTAAAAAAAAAAAATTGTAGGAACATTGATACAAATAACATCCAGTTTTATTGTTCGTTTATACAAGGTTTGTCATTTAGGACTTAACATGTTTGCTAATTAGTATGACGATTTTTTTTTTTTTTCTCAGTCTTCCTCTGCAATTCTTACCTTCGACGGTACCCTCCACTAACAAATTAACCAACCCTGCATGTTCCAAAATATGACCTACCATCCTGTCTCTTCTTTCTGTAAAACTCTTCCACAAACTTCTTTCCTCGCCCTCCATTTCCAAAATTCGTTCATTTCGTACATATCCGTCCACTTAATTTTCAGCATCCTTCTATAGCACCACATTTCAAATACTTTAATTTTCCTTCTTTTTGGTATCCCTAACGTCCATGCTTCGCTGCCATAAAGCGCGGTGCTCCACAGAAAGTTTAAAAAGTCCTTTCTGAGACTCAGATAAATATTTGGAACTAAAAGATATCTCTTTTTCATGAAGGCTCTTTTCGCTACTGCTTTTAACATCATTCCTGCTTCGGCCATCGATTGTAATTTTACGTCCTAAGTAACAAAATTCACTAACTTCTGCTATCGCACCTGACTCAGTTTTTATATTTAATCTACTAGTATTGGTATCATTTCAGCTACATTTCCATCACATTCGTCTTGCTTTGGATTTTATTTAGTACAAAATCTTCCTTCAGTATTTTGTTCATGATATTAAACAAACTCTCAATATCCTCAATCTGTTCTGCTAACAAGACAATGTCATCAGCAAATCGTAGCATGCTGATTTTTTTCTCCTTGAACATTTATGTAACATGCAAATCTTTCTTTCACTTCCTTTATTGCTTCTTCTACATACAAGTTGAATATTAACTGAGATAGACTACAACTTTGTCTCACACCCTTTTTAAATGAGGCAAATGTCTTATGAGTCTTTACTTTTATTATAGCTACTAGATTCTTATAAAGTGTTCTTTATCTCCGTATTACAGACGAGACTTCTTTAAAATTTTGAACATCTTGTCCCACCTAATATTATCAAAAGCTTTTTCTAAATCAACAAACGCCATAAACGTATCATTGTTTTTCTTTATCCGCCCAAGTATTAATCTTAACGCCAGAGTCACTTCTCTTGACCTGCGGTTTTTCCAAACTGATCTTCACCTACTATACTTACCATTCTTCTGTATATTATTCTGGTCAGCAACTTTGAAGCATTTGATGTTAGACTTATGTTGCGACAATTTTCACATCTGTCAGCTTGTGCTTTCTTAGGAAGTGTGAAGGCGGCACTTTAATTAAAATCAGTGGTAATCTCTCCTGTTTCAAAACTGTTTGAATAATCATTGTGTTCCTTTTTCTCCTAAGGATTTCAGAAGTTCTGCAGGAATCTAATCAAAGCTCTGCGATCGATGACTGAACATATACTTAAAAAAACAACTGTGGTAGGGTAAGAAGTATGTGCAACTAAAGACGCAGTACACAAATATTGCCTCCGCTTTCTCACCTACAGTTGATCTTGCACTATGTATGAGAGGTTGTTAGAACCTTCGAAACTGTCAGGCTGTTTGGGAATAATTTTTAACTCAAGGTTTCCACTGCTTCGCATTCGTGATTCTTAGGGGGGTTGTGTGTGTATATGTGATGGCAAATATTAGAAAATGTTTCAAACACACACACACAAAAAAAAAAAAACATTCAGATTACGTAACAATCACGCTAAGTATGGGTAGACAATAAAAAAACTATGAATAAAAACTATTTTGGTATGAATGAAGAGGAGAAAATACGTATAGAATTTTTTTGTATGATTCGTCCATTTACTGGATTAGTAATAGCAATTTTTGTAGTAACTATTTAGCTGGCGGTAGTCCTAATCGTTGATAATAGAGGTGTAGCAAACTATGTATTCGTTACTAAGTACTCGAAGTATCGAAACGTTATTCACAAATCCATGTCGTAATTGGCATTTGTCATTTTGATTCGATAAACGAACAAACACGACGTATTATGCGGGAACTGGAACGGTTCGCCCAGTGACTAAATGATAATGAACATTTGAACACGGTGGGTCGCGTATATCTTGGAATTTTGATTTGAATTAGTTTAGTTACAATGGAAAATGTGTAAGTACAACATAATGCGCGTACGTTGTTTTAATATAATTAATATTGTTTACTGTTAAGTGCTGATGCTTTTAACGAGGTTAGTACGAGTAATTTTGACAATATGAAGAGTTATTTTGCAGTTTTACTTTTATTTAGCATTAAAAGTTACAGAGCATAATTTGAGATGGTTATTGCTTTTTTTATTGGCCATACTTAGTGAGATTTTAATTTTAAACATTTATCAAATGCGATATTCTAACTTCTATTTTATTTAACAGTGCAAATTTTACCTAACCTTACTAAATGCGCAATTTACTTAAACTCTAAAGTACGAAATAAGTCATCACGTAACCCCTATTCGATGTTTCATATTGGCGCTTGATTGTCAGAAGTAACAAAACTATAGTAAGGAAGTCATCCCGTATCTGGCGCGACTCTCTACAATGCTTCATTCTAGCGCTGGAGTGTTCCATTAGTAACGATTCAATAGCAACGAGTACTGATTGGTTTAGTAACAAATACATACCGGTACACAATTTATCGTTACTTTTAGAGCTCTAGTTGATTATAGCTGCTTGTGATTGGTTGCCGATCGTTGTGACAAATCAGCGGGTATTTTTTATTTGTTGTGATTGTTCTTTTATTTTCTAATGCACGTTTATTTATTAATCCTTAACTGGTTTATAAAATCGGCTGGAAGAGTGAGAAAAGTAACAAATTATTCGGCAAATATATTAGTAGTACCCCATACGAAATGAAAAATAATTTCATACAAAAAAAAAGGAGTTTGTGCTTATAGTCCAGTAACGGGGTAGTTTTCACTTGCATTATATCACGTAGATTTTTTTTCTTATCTAGTATATATTGGTGAGAGTATGCAGAAACCAAGTTTTCGACCTCCAACACACTCGGCACAATTCTCTGTGGCCAAAAAACATAAGAATTTTGCTACTTCCTTCAGTTTTTCGTCTATAACTCCTTCCTGATGAGTCCTAGCATGAAACACTCTATTTCCAATTTGAAAGAGGACAAAATTTCCTACAACTTTCGTACTAGAAACTTTTTTCTAATCTCACAGTAACTACAGTTCTTGGAAAAATCAGCAAAATTTCACACTTTTCCTAAAAGTTGGGTTTTTACCTCCTTTGCCACTCAAAATGTCCTGCAACTCCTATATATATATATATATGTATTTCAGTACGGCATAATACGAGTATATAAGTGTACTATATACGAGGGTTGTTTCAAATGTAAGGTTCCCAACTCTGTACCCTTACCGTGCATGGTGCAATGCGAAATCTGGGAACACCACCGTGTTCGCCGGATCCCCCACCAGCGATTCCAACTACCAGCGTGGCTCCGCAACGCTCAGTACCGGCCTGACAGCCATAAGCGATGGAGCCCGTCATCGCATTCAAACTTCTTTGGTCATCGCCGTCACCGCCAGGTGTGAAATTCGTGCGGTCATCCGATTTTTGCAAGCAAGAGTTACCACCTGTAGAAATTCATCGGCAATTGAGTGAAGTGTATGGGGAAACGTGTATAAGCATTCAACACGTCCGCAAATAGTGTACGGACGTCCACGACGAACAACGAAGTGGGATGCCTTCGATCTCCGACGACGTTGTGGCGAAAGTTGAGCAAATCCTGCTCGAAGATCGGCGAGTCACCATCCGGCAACTGGCTGCTCAAATTCATGAGGTTTCTGAAGCTACAACTGACAGGATGTTGAATGAAAAGCTAGGCTACCACAAGGTGTGCGCGCGCTGGGTGCCGCACATGCTTTCAGAAGTCCACAAACAGCAGCGCGTCGACTGTGCTCGGAAGTTTGTTTAGCAGCCCCAGTAGTCAGTCGTTCTTCGGCAGCCGTTACGTGAAGCAGTGCCTTCTGTGTTAATATAATTTAAAGTGTTTAGTTTTCTTTTGTTTCATCTTTGCGTATTTGTTTAGCAGCCCCAGTAGCCAGACGTTCTTCGGCAGCCGTTACGGGGAATAGTGCCTTCTGTGATAGTTTTAATTCAAATTGTGTGGTTAGCTTCGTCTCTGTATAGTTGTTAGTCAGTAGCAGCAGCCATCGTCGGAACCGTTACGTGACGTAGTACCTCTAGTGATAATTTAATTAAAAGTGTGTAGCTTCATCTTTGCATATTAGTTTGTCAGTAGCAGCAACTGCAGTCGTTGGTCGGAATCGTTACGTGAGGTAGTACCTCCAGTGAAAATTTAATTTAAAATGCGTAGTTAGCGTAAGCTTCGTCTTTGTATATTTGGGTATTGACAAAAGGCCTCCTACTGAGAACGCATAGTGAGTCCGTTTTTCTCGTGTACTCCTTAGTTTTTCTTTCTGTAAGGTAGTATGTGTAGGGACTGTGGTTGTTGTGTGTAGACGCAGGCTGAGGTGACTGACCTGCGCACCCAGCTTGCAGCTTTGGTAACAAGAGTTACACAGCTGGAAGCTGCCGCAAGTGAGTGCAGTAGATGCGGTATTGGTGACCCTGTAGACGCTGATCGGCTCGCAGGTTCTCCCATACCAGTCATCGTGCCTGCAGTCCAGGCCTGCAATCGTCGGCCAGTGAGTTGGCAGCCCCGCAGCCCGCTAAGTCTAGACAACTGCAGAAAGGGGTTTTAGTGGTCGGTAGCTCCAACGTTAGGCGCTTTATCGAACCCCTTAGCGAAATGGCGAAGAGGTCGGGGATGATTTCCAGTATCCATTCATTGTGTATTCCGGGGGGTCTGATCCGAGATGTGGAACAGGCCATCCCGGATGCCATTGAACGGACAGGGTGCAGCCAGCTGCGGATTGTGGCTCATGTCGGCACCAATGATGCTTGCCGCCTAGGGTCGGAGGTTATCCTCTCGTCCTTTGGGCGACTTGCAGAAAGGGTGAACTCTGTGGCCATTGGCCTCAAGATTTCTGCTGAGCTATCCATCTGCAGCATTGTCGATAGGACTGACTATGGACCTCTGGTTCAGAGCCGTGTTGAGGGGCTGAACCAGAGATTACGGCGCTTCTGTGATAGTCATGGCTGCAGATTCCTTGATCTTCGCCCTGGGGTTGAGTCTTGTAGGAATCCCTTGGATAGATCAGGGGTGCACTACACACGGGAATCGGCTACACGGGTGGCAAGGGCCGTGTGGAATGCATTGGGGTTTTTTTTTTTAGGCTGAGGGAGGATCACCCTGAGGAGGAAATTCAGTTGCGGACAGCCAAGATAAATTCATCACCGCGTGTTAGGGATAGGTTAAAAGAATCCCAAACCTTAAAAGTTCTAGTAGTTAACCGCAGAAGTGTTTGTAATAAACGGCCTGAAATCGAAAACGTTATTCGTAGTACAGATGCTGATATCGTAATAGGTACAGAAAGTTGGTTAAAACCGGATATAAGTTCAGCCGAAATTTTTAATAGTAAGTAACATGAACATTTTCCGTAAGGATAGGTTAATTCTCAAGGAGGTGGTGTATTTATAGCTGTTAGTAAGTACCTCCCATGTAGCGAAATTAATGTCCATATTGTCTGCGAAATCATATGGATCAAACTCAACGTAGCTAGGACAAAACTTGTGATAGGCTCCTTCTATCGCCCACCCGATGCAAGCGTAAATATTGCCGAGGCCTTAAGAAATAATGTAAATAATATAGCACGGCAATTTCCGGACCATACAATAATGCTAGGAGGTGACTTTAACTTGCCAGATATCGACTGGACTAATTACGTTCACGTTACTGGGGACAGGGATAAAGCAGCTTGCGAAATCATTCTAGACCTCTTCTCAAATCACAATCTTGAACAGCTCGTAACTGAACCAACGCGATGCCTCAACGGTAACGAAAATATTTTAGAAATAGTTGTTACAAATAGGCCTGAACTATTCACGAATATTTCTACCACCGCAGGAATAAGTGATCACAAAGCTGTAATTGCTACAGTAAAACTAACAACCACGCGCAGAAAGAGAGGATCGTTTACAGATTCGAAAAGGCTTCAAAAGAGTGTTTTAGAGCGTATTTGAGGCATAATTACCACATCTTCTTAGTAGCAGGAGGCACCGTTGAAGAGAGGTGGCATCGATTCCTACATATAGTCGGGGAAGGTATGAACTTGCATATACCGAAACGGACAATCAGGGAAGAGAACGATCCCCCATGGTACACACGGGAGGTTAAAGGGTTACTCAAGAAGCAAAGGAAGATACATGCACGATCAAAAAGGACGATGGATCGGACAGATTTAGATAAGCTATTGGAGATAAGGGGACGTGTTAAGAATGCGATGAGTGAGGCCTTTAATAACTTTCGTGAAAATTCTCTCTCTAAGAGCCTCACTGAAAACCCTAAGAAATTTTGGTCGTATGTAAAAAAAGTTAGTTTTAGTGGGAACACTAAGCCAGTTCTAATAAAAGACGGACGGGAAGTAGAAGACAGCCGCGACAAGGCTACCGCATTTAATACCGAATTCAAAAGTTCATTCACGCGAGAAAACATGGAAAACATCCCCGCTTTACCACATCGTGTGGAATTAGAGATGGATCCGATAGAAATTGATAGCGTAGGAATTGTAAAGCAATTAAAACTCCTGAAGTGGGGTAAGGCGCCGGGTCCCGATGGTATACCGGTAAGAGTATTTTCTGAATACGCGGAGGATATTGAACCATTTCTGTCAGATATATTCCGTAGATCACTAGAAGAGAGAAAAGTACCTTCTAGCTGGAAGATAGCCCACGTAATTCCCGTTTTTAAGAAAGGAGATCGGAGTGATCGTAGGAATTATCGACCCATATCTCTAACATCGGTCTGCAGTAGAATTCTGGAACATGTCATATGCTAGAACATAATGAAGTTTCTAGATGAGAACGAGTTACTTACACCATGTCAACATGGATTTCGGAAGAAGAGATCGTGTGAAACACAATTGGCCCTATTTTCCCACGATATAATGAAAGTTATAGATGCAGGTTCGCAAGTTGATGCAGTTTTTTTGGATTTTCAGAAAGCTTTTGATTCTGTGCCACACAACCGACTTTTAGCGAAGATTCGAGCTTACGGTATTTCGGCTCAGATTTGCGAGTGGATACGTGATTTTCTAACTGGTCGATCACAGTATGTCGTTGTTGACGGGGAAGCCTCTTCTAAGATAAATGTTACTTCGGGCGTTCCTCAAGGAAACGATCTAGGTGACAACGTCAAATGCTGGTTGCGATTGTTTGTCGACGATGCGGTTATCTATAGGGAAATAAGGTGCTCCGACGATTGCTTAGAAATTCAGCGTGATTTGGATGCTATTTTCGATTGGTGCCGTAAATGGCAGCTTACACTAAATTGCAAAAAGTGCAAGGCAATGCGGATAAGTAACAAGAAGAATCAGTTTGTTCACGATTACAAAATAAACAATTCAGCTGTTGACACGGTTGATTCAGTGAAGTATCTGGGGGTGATAGTACAAAGCAACATGAAATGGGACATGCACATAACTTCCGTCGTAGGCAAGGCTATTCTAAATTACGATTCATAGGTCGTATTTTGAGGAATTGTAATGCTCAAACAAAGGAGATAGCGTATAAAACACTAGTGCGCCCGCATCTGGATTACTGTTGTGGGGTTTGGGACCCGTATCGCAAGGTTCTGATTGACTCAGTTGAGAGGGTGTAGAGGAGAGCCGCTAGATTCGTGACTTGTTGTTACAGCCCTTATGAAAGCGTCACAGAATTGATTCATAGATTGGGCTGGGATAGTTTGGAAGACAGACGACGTAGCTTGCGTTCGAATTTATTGGAGAATATGCGAAAAAATTTAAATTTTGAGTGCAATGAAATATTTAGGTCGCAATGACCGGAGGGATAAGTTTAGAGAAATAAGATGCCGTACTGATACTTATTCCTTCTTTCCTCGCACTATTCGGGATTGGAATGGGCGCGCCAATCGAAACACACCGGATCGCCACAGCAGCTGTCAGCAGGAAAAATCATGGCATCGGTGTTTTGGGACAGGCGTGGTGTACTGCTCATTGATTTTATGCCTAGAGGGACCACCAGAAACTCCAACAGGTTATTGCGAAACCTCTAAAAAGCTCAGATGGGCAATCCAAAATCGTCGTAGGGGAAAACATGGCAAAGGCGTAAGCCTGCACGACGACAATGCCCGTCCACATGTGTCGCAACAAACGAAGGAGTTAATCGAAAAATTTGGCTGGGATGTCATTGACCACCCCCCTTACAGCCCCGATTTGGCACCCAGCGATTTCCATTAGTTTCCGAAATTGAAGGAGCACCTAGGCGGTCTACGATTCCAGACGGACGAGGAGTTGCAAGAAGTAGTTTCCCAACGGGTTGGCAGCGGACTTCTTTGAGGTGGGTATGCAAAAGTGGATTACTCGACAGAAAAAAATGGGGACTATGTGGAAAAATAGCTTAAAGATCAACGTTTCCAAAAGAGTAATCTTTTTTTCCGAATAAAATTCCTTGTGTATAAAAAAATGTGGGAACCTAATTTTTGAAACAACCCTCGTATGTACTATACTTTGATTACTGATGGTCAATTCAATAACCATATAGCATTGTTAGCCGGGAGATCCTGAAGGATTGTTCGGCCGCCAGGTGACTGTTTTCGATACCCGCGCAGTGCGCTCCTTGGTGGCTATCTAAACCACAGAACGTTCTGACTTACTTTAAATTACACAGCAAGTTGTTGTAGAAGTGAAGGTCGGGTCAATGGCCTTTGAAAATCACTGCTGATGCCTGGATTTCGATCTCCAGTCAGACGCCTTAATCATTGAGCTACCAGAGCGCTCTATTACTGATAATAGAGAGAAAATGAATGCATAATGTTATGGTGCAAAGTAATTAAATCATAATAAATTCGTAATAAGTTAAAACACGGTCATTAATCAATTTCTTTTCCGTTTGGTTTGTCCCGGCTTATTAATAAATTGTGTCTCATTCATCCATTGCATCCGGAACAGCTTCATCTACATTGAAGAACTCTTCCTCTCTTTCATTTCAGGAAGGTTTTCGCCCGGCAGACCAGGGCAGTTTTTGCAAGCAGCTGAACAGTGCAGTCTTGATTAGCGACAGCTGCATGGTGGAATACAAGGTTTCTTGCAGGAATATGTTACAACCTTCGGAGTAAAATCGGGTACAGTGTCTTTTATTACTGTATTTTTTGCTTATAGCTTCACTCCTCGTCGACGTCATTAGAGGCACGATGGAACTGGGGACAAAGAACAAGAAGGGTTTCGCCATGGCCTTTTGAAGGAAGCATCGCAACATTGGGCTGGAGTGATTTGGGGAAACCATGGCAATGGGTACGTTTCTCGACTTTGCCGTACTTGGTGGTACGTCCATATTGAGTGAAACATTGCCGCATCTGATTTTGGTGGCAACCGTCCTAGCCTGAATGTTTTTTTTTTTGGGGGGGGGGGCAGATTTCTTAAACATTTTGTATATGAGCCTTCCAATGTTCCACAAGCAATTCTTCCGTACCGTTCCAAGATGAGCTGTTTCCCTGAGTGTTCTCCAGATGCTAGGAGTTCTGAGAAGTTAGCATACATGTTACTTTCAGATGTGGTTGGTACCGAATGAGGCAGAAGAATTTTTCCTTCGCATAGCCGAAATATGCTGATATTGTATTACATCCTGCCAATGCATGGATGAAGAGGATATGTGTGGGTTCAAACTCATAAGTTTTACCAAGGCCCATTAGCAAAATGAGAATGACAATACACCCACTGAGAATTAACACACGGATTTTGCTGCTAGGGAAATAGCTGCATCAACGATCAAACCAGCTGCATGTTGTTTTGCCTGTTGATCTTGGATGCCTCCTTTTTCAGTTTTTACATTTGTATCACCTTTACACGATTCTTGCTGCTGTAATTTGCTGCGTCACTGCAGCACTTGTTTCCTCACTGAAAATGATGTCTGCTGAAGTATCTGATGTTTTCAAACTACAAAAAGTTTCAGATGACTTTATTCTTCTCTGCACAGCTTCCATTCGGACCCATCAGATATAACTGTGATGATGGATCTGTAGTTTGTTGTCAAATAGGCTTCATATTTTCCACAGAAGCAGCCAAGGTCTTCACTAAGATGCCACACAACCTTATGCAGGAGGCATCATCCGTCCATAACAAAACTTTTTATGTTGGGTGTTGCATCTTGAAGAGATTTAAATGCTTCATACAGAGTCAATTTTGTTCCCTTGAAGTATGGAACAAATTCAAATGGAAAACATTATTTCAATCCAATAAATCAGAAAACAAATGGATTTATGACTAATTTTTTACTTATTACGACTTAATTTTGACTGCGTAAATAAACTGTGCCAAAACATTGTTTTCAATTTTCCAAATTGGTACAAATACCATCAACTAATAGAATGGACTGGTTTATGACTGGAGATCGAAATCCCGGTCTCAGCAGTGATTTTCAAAGGCCATTGACCCGACCTTCACCTGTTCCACAGCTTGCTGTGTAATATGAAGTAAGCGAGAACGATTCTGTGGTTTGGATTATACCTTAAGCTGTATGTTCCCTATATTCTATACTATTACTTGGTCAGGTTAGATAGCCACCAAGGAGCGTATTGAAAACACTGTCACCTGGCAACCAACATGCCTTCAGTATGCCATACAGAAATACATATATATAATTATATATACAGGAGTTGCAGGTCATTTTGAGCGGCAAAGTAGGTCAAAAACCCAACCTTTAGGAAAAGTGGGAAATTTTACCGATTTTCCAAGAACTGTAGCTCGCTTAGTTTTGAGTTTAGAAAAAAGTTTCTAGTACAAAAGTTGTAGGAAATTTTGTCCTCTTTCAAATTGGAAATAGAGTGTTTCTTGCTAGGACTCATAAGGAAGGAGTTATAGACGAAAAACTGAAACAAGTATGAAAATTTTGATGTTTTTTGGCCACAGAAAATTGTGCCGAGGGTGTTGGAGTTCGAAAACTTGGTTTCTGCATACCCTCACCAATATATACAAGATAAGAAGGGAAAAAAAACCTACGTGATATAATGTTTGTGAGATGACCTTTTCACGCTCCCGTTACTGGACTATTAGGTTGAAATGCACCCTTTACAATTAAGTATAAATATAATTTGATTTTACAGGGCTATGTGCGGTTGTTTTCTTTCTAGTTAGGTTGAAATCCAGCCAGGACCAGAACATCGACAAAGGCACTACACCTACAAGTGATTTTACTTTCGAGAACTAAGCAAATACCACAGTTCCATTATGCTTATATAAGTATTAATCTGTTATGTAGGGTCTGATTAATATATTCAGTTTATTTTAATTTGCATTTCAGGAAACCAATTAAAATAACTAAAGACAAAAAACAATATAAATACAATCCAAAGATTAGTAGAGTTAACATTGGTCAGTATCTCTTCGGTGCATTGATGTTTATAGTAAATTAAATGTTACTTATGCTTATTACATGGCCCGTATTTGTTCCATCTCGAAATGATTTTAATTTCTTGCTTCGTTCCTTGGTACAGGCAATTTTCAATCCAGATCACAAGCTCTAAAAATCTGAAATCATCATCCGAATTGCTGTGGTGGTTTTGTGTGAAGCCATTTCAAACTCTTCAGACACATGCTCCTCACTTACCGTTTTGTAATAGTATAGATTCTGCAAATCCAATTTCTTGTTAATCACCTTACAATGGGATCAAGTAGAAGTCATTTGATCAAACCTTATAATGTTTCTGGCAACAAATCTTTATCATCCTTATGAATGATTACATCAGCCAACTATGCAAAATTTGTTGTTTTGAGCAATGTAATTCACAAAAAAAAAAAAAAAAAAAGGTTACAAGGTCTTTTACAAATTCAAAGTCAATGAATGTGTCAAAATTCCAATCACATTCAAATAAAACTAATACAATTGTTTGCAAAAATTCTTTACAGAAACTGTAAACAATTATACTTCTACATTTTCCTTACCAGGGGTTCTTGCCACATCAGCATCATGAGTCAGAAAAGGTAAAAGAGATGGAATTTGAAAGGAACCATCCAAGCATTCACCAGGAACCCATTGACAGCCATAATCTGGATGGCCATGCACCCAGAATTTCATGCACTAACCATTCCCACAGACCAAGCACGAGATGTTATGAGTTTGCAGAAATGGCTCACGCCAATCACAGCAAGGTCATTGTTTGCAAGTTACTGGAAATATGATTGTTTTATTTCTCTACCCTTTCATTCGCCAGTGTTTGAATCCCTGATACTATTCAAGAAAATCCCTTGTAAACTACATATGCTTTTTTTTTGTACAGAACTTCCCCACCCCCCACGGCAATCCACATTTTGTTGCTTACGAAAGACACAAGAAATAATTTTAAAGTTTTGTATTATTATTTTGTGTGTGTGTGTGTTTCAACACAATTGTAGTCATCTA
The DNA here is from genome assembly GCA_031002005.1 of Vandiemenella viatica. Taxonomy (NCBI): domain Eukaryota; kingdom Metazoa; phylum Arthropoda; class Insecta; order Orthoptera; family Morabidae; genus Vandiemenella; species Vandiemenella viatica. The sequence continues at coordinate 9,115,868 of JARYHS010012519.1, forward strand.
TGGTAAGTAGTGGTTGCTTAATTTATCTATACAGATGCTGGAAAACATATCAAGAATGGCACTGCAATTACATCTGCTTACACTTCCACCTTGTGCATACCAAATATTTATTCTGATGAAGGGTTTACATGTGAAAATTTCAGAATTTCATATATGTATGTTTGATGTAAGACCATAATACCAGAAACTTAATATACCTTTTTTAAAAACTTTTGGGAAATTTACTAAGAAAAGCATAACTGAACCGATTATGGAGAAATCCATAAATCCACATTTTTTCTAAAATGGATTTTACTAAAGAAACAAGTTCTCCAAATGGAGCTGCAGGTTTGCTGTGAAGGAGTCATTTCTTCGAACCTCCTATATGCATTACAATTGGATAGCATTTTCTTTACTTAGTTTGGGAAGACCATACCTCGATATACATGGCCTTTTCCAACTACTTGTGTAGTACTTTGTTATTTTAGCAGCTGTTACATGGGGCTCAAATGTTGAAGAAGAGCGACACAGAAAGTACTGACTTTGAGACCAATAATTCATGTAAAATGAAGAAAGGAGCCAGAAATAAACATGTACATTATGATTCGAAAGTTAATTACTATTACTACTGGTAATAATTCAAAGAAAAATATACATTCTGTCTTTCGGTTGACTCTAAATTGATGTGTGCTCACAGTGAAAGGATAAAAATCAAAAGATTAAAAGCCCTCATTTAAATGGCAACGCCAAATGGATAGCAGCAGCTGAACTTATTGTCCACAAGAATCGAGGTAAAAAATTTCAGAAAAAAACAATTCAGGAAAGATTTGTACAAAAATGATGAAGTTCTTGTAACAGCCACTGAATACAAGCAGAACTTACCATTACCTCATTTGCCTTTGCAAGTGTTCTATTGCCAACAACTTTAGGTTTACGAATTTTCTGTGCAAAACGTTAAAGACAGGTCAAGGTGTATTTTATTTTTATCTCCAAGGTCAGATAATTAAAGGGTCTAACAAGGTTTGTTCACCCTCGATTTTTGACAATGAAGTTCTCACAACTGTGAAGGAAATATGTGGTGGCAAAAAGCATAACCAGACAGTAGTTAGATTTCTTTTAGCAGTGTGCACAAGTAGTAAATTCAATAAGATTAATAACCGTTTTCTAGTGCGAGGACATTCACTTTTACCATGCGATAAATAAAAAGAACTATCAATACCGGAGCTATAAACCTGAAGGATATCGCACCTTAATCAGTTCTGCTGCATCCAAATTTAAACTGAAGATGTTTTGGACTATAGGAGGTGGGGGAGGAATCACTACAAACAGAATGCAATGGCGGTTAGCTCAGAAGCACAAATACCTAGAAATCAGAAAATTTCTTTCAACATTTCTCAATATTGTCATTTGGAATATGGAGTAACCCACACATGGAACCATGCTAATTTTGAACTGTATCGATGGGCTTGTAAAACATGCATTCTCATTGGGCAAACCTGCTAGTAATACTACATGATTTCCTGATAATATCTGCACCTATAATGGTAAACTTCCCATCAATATCAAGAAAATTAATTACATTTAAAAACTACCAGAGGAGAAAAAATATTTCTACAATAACCTCTGTCAGTGGCCAACAACAGATGAAAGCACTCCAATAAAGGAGGACTTTCAAAGACTTTAACCTTAATTTCTGCAAACTGAGGATATAATTCTCAGTTGTGTAGCCTTCCTGACATTTTTAACAATTTTAAGATTCATTCTGAGCATTAAATTAATTATTTTAAACAGCAATAAAGTTTTATGATTTGATGAATTGGAAAAACGTCATATTTCCAATTAATAAAAATCATCTTATTCTACCACTAAATACAACATTGGTAATATGAATATTAAGTAACATAATGTAAAGCCCAAAGAAAACAACTTCATTTACAGATTTTGTTCTATTCAGTTTTTATGTTCTGCAAAATTTAAAATTGTGGATTTATAGCCTTTTACAAATAACCGATTCAATTTTAAGTATACGCCTTCACGCCCTTAATGTAAAATTCGGAAATAATGTTTAGTTCTGAAATTGATGAATTATAATAGCCACACAATTTGGGTTTTAAACCTTAAATTTTGTGAACTAAATAAAAACAAACCTAAGGATAATTTTACAAATTTCTAAAAATTTACTCGATTTCTTTGATACTTCATGCTGAACTTAAACATTTTCCCCTATCTTATTTAAAGAAAGCTTCTTACAATTAATGCTGTGAAGCGTAACAATTCTATTTTGGCAATGGGAATAATTTAAACAAAGACTAGAATTTTAAGAAATACATGGAAACAAGGATATTTTACAAATTATGAACATAGTCCAAATTTATTTCATTCAAATATATTTGTATGTATATATGCGAAAGTGGTTTATATAAACGTGCATTTAACATGTATGAATATGAAAGCATGCATATAACCAACAAGTTCACTGATGTCACATAACTGTCTTGCAGGACAACTTGTCATACGATTTGAATGCTCACAAAATAAACCTTGATGGTGATACATACATATGTATATGTGAAAACTAGGTATTTTTTTAAAAAAAAATGCTAAAATTATTATCCACACTGCAGAACTGCATTTTCTTAAAGTGGAGGTATGATATGACAAACGAACTAGAGGAAATGCAAGAAAATGTATTTAGTTCATAAACACTATAACAAAAAAGAAGAAAGCTCTGCAACGATGATAATTAGAGTGCAAAATGTAATGGACAGTAAAAAATATATTTTGAATGATGGAGAAAATTGTTTTAGTTTCATTCAATCTTCTGGCACACATTATGTTCACTGAATTAATGATTTTAACATATTAAGAATATTAAATCTATTTTATTGGCATCAATCAAAATGGATTCACAGTCTTAAATTACCCTTCCAAATTTTAATTCCTTTTTCTCATTACAAGTAAACATTCAAAATTCCTACATTCAAATGACAAACAAAATAAAACTATTACTGATACATCTAACAACTTTATAGCTACAATTGTATAGGTTACAATCACAATCAAAAACCTTAAGACAGGATAACATCAGTTTTCATTAATTATAAAAATTAAAAGTGTAGCCAAAAAACAAAACAAATTTCACAATTATGAATGCTTAAGTTTTGAAATAGAAACAAAATTGAGGAAAACATATCTACATGTTAATTCCCTCTTGCTAACAACATTTTAACAGTCAGCTGTTGATTTTATCCTAGAACGCCTAGAAAAAAAGTGTGCTGTAAAACTTACAGTCCAATACTAAAGCCCTCGCACCACAGTAATAAATCACTGCCAATGAGAGGCTTCACCATATGGTCCTTGTTTCTGTGCTACAACTTGACACGTGCTGCTGGTGAATGTAACGTATTACATGCGTCTGTAGGGATGAAAACTCTGCGCCTGGTTTGGTTGGCTGTAGTTGCCCCCTCTCTGAGGACCTGGTCCACCTGTGTAGCTTCCACTGGTACTGCCATCACCTTGTCCTGCATTAGCACAAGCAGGAGAGTTGGTCTTCACATTCTTCTTACGTGGAAGAGATGGGGATTCTGGAGAGAGTACAGGAGGAGGAAGGAAATTGGACGCAGTCAGGCATAAAATAATGGGCATAAAGAGAGATGAAAGAAGCGTAGCTGAGAAGATAAGTTGAGGCAGACCATCACTATAAAACTTAAAATGAACAGACGTGATGGTTGATCATGAAAGTGAAGGCAGCATTTTCCCAGAAATAGATTGGATATACAACTGATAAAGTATAGTACACCTGTTGTTCTCTTATGCCGGGGCTTTAACAAAAACAAGGTAAAACAAAAGTATTTTGTTATGGTATCAGATTCTTTTGAAAATACGTAGATTTGGTCTTGGAAATGTTCAACTAGTGGAAAGATTTAAGTGAGATTTCCACCATTCCAAACTGTCCATGGACTGTTTTTCTGCCTGCATATTACACTTGAGCAAAAAGAGAGGAAGTAAATGCAATATCCATCACAATTAAAACAAAGAGGATTTTGTTAAACAAAAACCAAGGGTATTTCAGGCAATCCCTTAATATAAGACACTACCAATGGAGGCTTCCACTGTGCAAAAATCTCTACACTATTATTTTTGTTTAAATAGTGTACAGTTAGTATAAAAATTTTACTTGCATTCATATTTTAGCTGATTCAATAGCTGAACCTGAAGATTTTATTATATCTTACAGATCATACCAAAAATCAAACAACAAGTAAAAATTGTTATGAATTAATGAAGCTTATATAAAACAACAGCCATGACCAAGAAACTAAAACTCTGACCCCACTCTTCAGTATGATTATGGATAAGTCAACATTACTATAACAGCAATTAGAATTAACAACAATTTTGTCTGAATTTCACCAAAAAGAAATATTCATATTTAAATTTTAGATTTACATGGAAAAGACAGGTCAAATACACCCAACACTCACCAAAGTTGAAGGGAGGAGGGCAGCAGCAACACAAAAACAAAGAAAATACAATATTTCTGATGAAAGTTAACAGAGGTAGGTGGTTGGGCTTGTGCAAGAATTGCGTTCCGCACAGACACTCCTTGTGCAAGCCTGTTAACCCTTTCGTGACCAGTGGGAACTATAGTTCCCACTTCTTTGTTTTCGGCTTAAGTTCACTGGTAATCATTGTTCCCACATCTAACTTGTGCTCCCATCTTTGTTATAGTGTGGTAACTACGTGTAGTTTATCAACTGGCTCGCAGAAGCTGTTATATGTCTACATTCTTAGTCAATAAATGCAGTGGTGTGTTTTCCGAGTGTAAGGGACTCAATAATTTGACCACAACAGCTATATTTGTATTCTGCGCTTTTCTGTTGTGTGTGAAGTGACTTGTTTTATATTTGTCCACTTTCATATTTACTAAGGAGGCAGTATATGACTGTATTTAGCAAATTTTACCGAAAACCACAGAAATATTGCAAGGTAAGTTAGTGGGAACTATTTATCCCACTGAACTGTTCGGGATATGCAAACTGTGTAGCTGTAAAATCGGCATTTTGTTTATTGTGCGTTTCCCATTGTTTAGAATGCCTGGGCTCAGGCCAGAAGAGATTCTGAGAATTTTGCACTCCCTACCAGAAGATGCAGAAGATTCAGATTTCAATGCTGACTCAGATTCTGATGAAGATTCAGCGAATACTTCACAAATTTCGAACGATGTTAGTGGTAACATTATTGTGCAATGTGATGATAATGGTTTTGATTTGACAATAGAAGCTAGCGAAACTGGAAACATGTCAAACAGAAGATGCCGTTTATGTAGCACAAAGGACAAAGAAAAGAGAACAAAAGTAATGTGTAGCAGCTGTGGTGTACCTTTGTGTATAGCACCATGCTTTTCTGTATTCCATAGTACATCACCATAGTGAACTCAAATGACAACACAAATTAATACATGTTTAAATGTAATATTTCTGATGTTTTTTGCACTTAAAAATAAATTTTTTTTTTTTCAAATTCCCGAGTTCAGTGAGTCCAGAGTTCAGTGGGAACAATAGTTCCCACTAATTTTTTTGTAATTATAGACTAATTATTCACATTCAAGATTTAAACTATAATTTTAAGTGTGGTTCCTTAGCGCAATAAAGTGCTCATAAGAACTCCACAACTTCTGTAAATAATTTGGTCACGAAAGGGTTAACTTGAAAAAGGGGTTTTCACCCGAAATATTGTATTTTCTTTGTTTGTGTTGCTGCTGCCCTCCTCCCTTCAACTTTGGCGAGTGTTTGGTGAATTTTATCTGTAAATATTGCCTCGCCACATTTCTTTCTTTTCATTCTTACCTAAATTTTAGATTTGCTGTTTTAATTAAGTACCTAGCAGAATTTCATTTAAATGTTTGTGGTTTAAATAATTAACTAAATAGAACCAGCAACTGAAGAATACAAGAGCAGATACTGCCTCCTGAAGTTGAGTATCACCAAACTCTAGGGGAATATTTAGTACGTCATATGAACAGCAACCAGGTAAGGGGAGCGTACACAAACTACGTGGCTCGGTGCAGAGAGGGGTGGGGGGCTGGATGGCTACATTGGGCTACATGGGAGGAGGGGGAGTTCCTAGCCAGGCCAAATAGCTTTCCTTTCATAACATTTGTCACAGTTAAAATGAGGAACAGAACTCTCAACAGCTTGTGAATATTTATTTCCCCTCAGTCAATTAACTCTGTGTGGTAAGTCCGACATGGGAAAACAGTACAAATGTCTTCTGGAATCAAAAGGGGAAAAAGTTATGTGCTATGTGGGGAGAGGGGTGGGGGTAGAGGCAAAAGCCATGTGGGGGGGGGGGGGGGGGCTTCCACAGGGGGCCAAAATGGAGCTGCGTGGTTTATGCACGCTCCCTAACCACTAAATTACAGCTAATACACAATATCCAAGCTTTAAAATCTTTGTAACCAACAAGGCTTTATACTTTACCTCTGCTTTATTGTACATCTATGTATTCCACAATGTCAATTTTAACAGTGGAAGTAAAGTCTTGCAGCCTTTGCTACGAAATATTTACAGTTCTCATTTTATAACCACATGTTTTTGAAACCCAATTAATTTAGAAGAAAATATTTCCTCGTGTAAATGTGGCCAGTAACTTCAACAGTTAAATATAGCAAAATGCACACTCAAAAGTAATAAGATGAACCCATCCTCTGAAACACTATCATCTGTTAATATCGCCCTTGACGAGAAGGAAACTGCTTTTACCAAATGTGAATTCACTCAAGGACTAGAAATTATCGAAGTAATAGTCTGGTTTGTCAACTTTCCATTCACAACATTAATTCCTCACCATTATTCAGTCCTCAATACAATCTCTCCATTCGTAGTTACTGGATTTACATATCACAATGTTCAAGAGAATTTTGGAAGACTTCAAAGACAATTTTAACACAAACTTCTGAAATGATTTTTCACTGTGTAGCAATATGAAATGCTTTGTCACAGATAAACTTAATAGTGACAAAGGATTTTTTACAATTGATCCTCCCTGTGTTTTACTAAACAGAACAAGACATACTCATCTCTTTTGATTAAAAAAAAAGAGAGGTTAGATTATGTAAAAATTCATAGCATGCCCCTTATTGCTAGATAGTTAACAGAGACCTTCTATTTAAGCTATGTTACTAAAAAAGATGAAACAGAGGGTATCAAGCAAGTCACTGCATAAAAAGTTGAAAATCAAATGCAAACACCCAGGTAAACATTAAAAAATAGTCAGTACTTGAAAGCAGAATTTGACTGCCCACAAAACAATTTTCGATGTTGAAGACCACACATCACCTATCTCCAGATCGCAATCTGTCAGTTCCACTGAAACAATAGATGTTCAAAGATTATAAAGCTGATCAGCACATCTTTGTACTGTGTGTAAGGCCAATTCGAGAGATCAACATTTACCCGGCTCAGAAATTGATCTTTTACGATGTATTATATACTTCAACAACTTTATGATAATAAAGTACAAACATTTACACCAAAGTGGGAGGCAGTTCATAACCGAAAAGTTATTTTCTGACAATAACTTTTTGCAACATTTTGCATTGCTCATGTACTAGACCCAATTCACTGTCCCCCTCTCTCTGTCCTCTTTGAATTTGCCCCACCATGTTCCTGACTAAAGGTCATTCTGTGAGACCGTATCCTGCACCACCCTCCCTCCGTGATGTTCTCCTGTTGACAAAGGGCCAAGTCCAGAAATATTCATTGTTTTTTCCTGTTCTTGTGTTTTTTTGTGTGCTCACCTCATGAAACCGTTATCTAAGGTAAGTGGTAGTTCATTTCGCTATCTTTTTATATATAAAAAGCTGTTACCTGGGACTTCACAAGTGTGTACTTCGAATAGGCTTGTGTCCACTAAGAATAAATCGGACGCATAGCAGATTTTACTGATTAATCATGCTAAGGAGAAGCCAAAAACAAAATTATTTATTATAAAAGATAAAGATTATTATTATTTTTGGAAAATAAATTCGGCAAAATCAGGCACAGTCACGTGACTGCAAACACCAATGAGAAAGCATTACCTCACACCACCCGACACGCCACAGTTGTTATTGAAATTTTTGTGGAACAGAACAGGTTACTTGGTAAATTATTAGTTTTTAGGAACTTTTGTCATGATAATACAGTTGTTCTCATTTATATGCTGAAATGACAAGTGTAATTCGCTATGGAACCAAGATTTAGCAAAGCAAACAGTAGCAATTTGCTCCAAATTGAAACCCTAACACTTGGCAGGTTTTTCACATCAAATATCGACTTTTGCTCTTCGGAATTCGCGGCAAGTATACGCTTAAATTGCATCATTTCAGTTTTGAAAACAATAACCTATTGGTTAGACATAACTTTGTAAATTAATTGATACTGGTATGAGGTTACATTTGCTATGTATAAGCAAGTGCTAAATAGTTTAACAAGGAAGATCTAAGCGAAATAACAAAAGATTTCATTCTTCGCTTCGATACTATCTTAATGTTATTGGATATAGTAGTTGTTAGATCCTATTATTTCTGTGCTGCGCCCGTATTGTAACTTTTCAGTTGCATCACGTCTAAGGCATGTTACTTTTTGCTTTTGTACACCTTTTCTAGAAAAGTATATCCTAAAAAACAGGTGTCGCAAATTTTAAAGCTATGGCACTGCCAATTTCCAGTATGCTCTAAGCTTCGTATCAGCCTAACATCACTTTTCAGTTAAGATATCTTGAGAATCGCCAGAGATAATAAAAAATTATTGTTTATTTTCGATTTGTTTCATCGAGCTGAATAAGAATCTACCATAAGTTTGTAGCACCACGGTAATGATAGTGCTGCCAGAGTGTGTTTATCATATTAAACATAATAAAAAAGAAAGATTATAAATCATAAAACCAAAACCACAACAACCACAACTCATACCAAATTATGTTGTCAGTACTTGAAAAGTAGTGGTTCTGAAAATTCATCAGTTTTGCTTTAGATTCAGAAATATATTGTGCACAATCACTTACATCAAAATGAACTTCACAAAAATATATTCTTGAATCTGCAGATAAACTATGAGCATCCTCCCTCCTTGCAAGTTTTAGCCACCTTTTACGTATTTGTTAATTGTTTGGAACATATATATAAATAACTTGTTTGGATTTTTTATTGTTGTGCTTTTACACTCTGGCATTACACAGTACTTATAAAACGAGGAATTCACTTTTAACTAAAGAACACTTGACACATACATACACGACTGCTTTTTCTTGGTTCGGGTGGTGTGACGTCATTCAAGACTCCATGACAGTCTTGAGCGTTTTTGTGGTAAATTTAAATTCGTTTTTTAAAACTCAAACTACATAATGTAAATGTTTGATTTTTTAGTATAAATAGAAAGTTGTTAGTGACGTAAGATTTGTCCCAAACACCTAGTCAGCATAATATGACAGAAAAGCCATCACTACATTTCACTACCGTCGAACCAGTCTCATGAAGAGAATCAGTTTCCATCATACTTAAAAACAGAAAAACAAACGAAGGTGCAGGGATTGCGAGGGGTGTTAAACGGAGGGCAGCTTTATTTCAGCTTGGTCTTTTATTCTTTCTTTAGCATGAGCATTAGATTCTTGGATTCTAATAACTAGCTGCTCAAGCTCTTCTAGAGCTACACCTTATGCCAGGTTTACACCAGCAAGACATGTCAAAAAATAAGACAAAACAAACTGGTGCCCGAAAATTTTAGGCATACACAAAGTAATACTACAGTGCAGAGCAAATCGACATCTATACTAAATAATAATTTTTTGTCTAAACAAAATTTGCTAACAAATCATACACTAACAGACCAAATGAGAAGCACGGCTTAAAGAACCAACGTAACATTACAAACTAACACACGCATCCGTCTGCCTGACACCATTCGATAAGTTCTAAAAATTTCGTAACTATAATGCACGCCGATACAAAGTATTTCCTTGTCAAATTCCATCAATATCGGTATAGCCATTTAGTTGTCAAAACGTAGCAAAAAGACAGACTTACTTCCTCATTTATAACATTATTAGTGCAGATCACGAGCACACTGACAGAGAGAGAAAATGCCCGATGGATCAATACCGCGTAATAAAAAATAAAAAAAAGTGTACACCTACAGTATTGTTAGATCGCCCACGATTTGCCATGCACTGCATCCCTAAATTTGTGGTACATACAGTTTCTCACATTTCATATTAAACAATAAGTGAAAAATAAAAATAATAAAATTATAAGAAATATAAATAGTATAGATAATAAGTGGAATTTATTGGAAATTGAGGCCAGTAGTATGTCTGGTGTCAAGGATATTCTGATAGGCTAGTTCCCATCTACGTAGTTCAGAGGAGGTTGTATTGTCAGGGAAAACTGATCGCCCTAACTGAGAAACAGATGTTCAAATTATTCAGTGTATTTGCATGTGTTTTTATATATGTATCCTCACCCATTTATGTTGATCTCCAACTTTCAACGATAATATATCGTCAACAGTATCGATCCAATATTTGAGCTTCCCTCCCTCCCCTAGACTACTATATGCGCGAGAGACGCTATTCACCAGACGGCGGTCACTGTGTACACATCTGACTCCGCCTGGTGTCTCACTTCTGCACGTATAAAGCTGTAGGCCGAAATAATGCAGTTCTTTTGTTTTCGTCGTCCCAGCTGCCTTCATCTGTGATAAGTCTTAGGTCATATTTCCCTATCCTTCCCTAGTTTTACTGTCTTAGAGCATTTTCCTGTTCATTGCTAATACACACACACACACACACACACACACACACACACAGTCCAGTCACATTAATGTGACCACCTCTCAAAAACCAAAATAACCACCTTTGGCAGAGCAGACCGCTGCGAGGAGTGCAGGAAGAGAGTCAATTAGGTTTCTGGAGGTGTTCACTGGGATGTTGAGCCATGCCGACTCCAGTGCCGTGGCTAGCTGCGCTAGATTACGCGGTTGAGGATCTACGGCGCGGACAACACAAGCGAGGTGATCCCACAGATTCTCAATTCGGTTTAAATCCGGTGAGTTTACTGGCGAGGGGAGTAAGGTAAACTCATCCTGGTCCTCTTTGAACCATGCACATACACTGCGAACTGTATGACACCTCACATTGTCCTGCTGGTAGTTGCCATCATTCTGAGCAAAAATTATTCGCATGTAGGGGTGGACATGGTCCGCAAAGACAGATACGTACTTGTGCTCAAGTACTGATCCATCGTGCCTTCCACAATGATGAGTTCACCCCGTGAATGCCAGGAAAATATTCCCTAAACCATAATGCTCCCTCCTCCACCCTGGATCCTTCCGGCAATTGTTGCAGGGTGTTTGCTTTCAGACGTTTAACGCCGTATGCGCCAACGTCCATCTGTCCAATGGAGCATGAAACGTGATTCATCGGAAAAAACCACCTGTCGCCACTCTGTGGACGTCCTGTTACGGTACTAGCGTGCAAATTCCAGCCTTCGTTGCTGATGAATAGCAGTCAGCATAGGTGCATTAACCAGGCGTCTGCTGCGGAGGCCCATGCGCAGCAACGTTCGCTGAACCGTTGTTGAGGATACACTCTTGGTAGCCCCTCGATTCATCTGGGCGGTCAGTTGCTCAACAGTTGCGCGTCTATTTGCCCGAACGCATCTCCTTAGCCTTCGTTTGCCTCTGTCATCTATAGCCCTTGGCGCACCACATGTCCCACGCCGCTGATTTTGAATAGTGCCATTTTGCCATGCACGGTATACTTTCACCAAGGCGGCACGTAAACAGTTCACAAAATCAGCTGTTTCCGAAATGCTTCCACCCTTAGCCCGAAAGTCAATATTCATGCCCTTCACGATGTCGGATAAATCGCTACGTTTGTGCATTATGCCAACGATTGAAATGCATTCCGATGCCCTAGGACATCCTTTATATACACTCCACTGTATTGTGCTGCCACCCGACTTCTGTGATTGGTTATTTCATGTTGACGTCAAAAGTAGGTGGTGGTCACATTAATGTGACTGGACTGTGTATATTCTGAAGCAGTCTTCTTTAACACCAACCCTCCACAACTTCTCTAGTTGACAAAGAGCTAAAACTTGACAATTTGTACACCATGTGTTTTTGTGTATTCGCGCCAAACAACCATCTGAGGTTTCCCTATCCCAATGTGTAATTCCTTTTCACTATTTAGCACCTGTTAATTAATTTCATTGTTGCATTTGAAATAAGAATAGCTGCAACACCAACCTTTTGGTGGCCCTTTAATTTTATGGAAGGAAATGGGAGTAAACCATTCGGCACATACCATTTGGCTGAATTTATGAATACCGTCAATAGAAGATTTAACTAGATTATGCAGTGAGAGAAAAAAGGACAAGTTTGCAAAGTGCATCAATAGATCTTACCATGCACTTGGGTTTAACATACCGAGCAGGTCGTGGTAAAGATGAATGTCTATGTTTTTGCATTGTTGAGGTACAGTTGCCAGTGTTTATCACAGTTTTAGACATGATCATAGGAGCCATATGCTTTAAATTGTGTAGATTTTGTGTTTACCCTAGGTACCCTTTACTTTGTGTAACCTGCAATAATTCTCAAAAGTGATAATTGTAGTGATGATAGGTTCTCAGTAGCCACAAAATGGCAGCTACTTTTTTGCAGTAAGCATCAGAGGGTTGAGACCACACTCAATAATGAACAAACATTTGGTGAACTTCATTTATACCTAGAACTGAAAATTGACAAATTTTATGCCTACCTACTAATGACACCAGAAAGTTTGCATTGTGTTATAAACAAAATCCTGGACAAACTGTAGAAGTCAAATGTTTATATCAATTACCACACCAATCCAGTACATGCTGAGGAAAAACCTTTGTGTAACATTTATAGAGCATTTCCAAGTCAAATTCAGAATTTCCATTTTAAAATCAAAATTATTAAATTCAAAGTAAAATTTATTTAAGAAAATCGTTAGCAGATCTACATGCACACATTCTTCTAATTTATAATGACTGATTTCAGATTGAATTGTCCATCTGAGAATGCATTTCTATTTGTTTTCTAAAATGGATTGTAGCGATTTCTATTGTGCTCGTCTCATAGAGTAGGGTGTGTAAACACTGTTTAATAATTAGTCTTTCAATTCAGAGTTCAAAATCACTCTGTGTGATGCGAAAGCAGAGCTGAGTGCTGCTTTCGGGATACGTGACAAAGCTCAACCGGTCACAACCAAGCAGATCTCCAGTATGAGAAACAAGACTTTCCTGGCGTATCTTTAACGCAAATTCTTCACGGGTTTGTCGTCGAATAATGTTTTCTAAGGACAAGCTTTCGGCGGCATGCACTGCCGCCGTCATCGGGTCCATTGTACCTAAGGGAACAACAAGAACTGAACTGGATGGCAGAACCGAAGCGGACCAGAATCATCGTCGTCATCTGATTAGTTGACTACAATGCCTGTCTCCATTCCGTGTCTGTAATTGGTTGGCTCTGGAACCAGCTGTAGATAGGGTCAGATTGCCAGCGCCATCCTACTATTCATCAACTAAAGCTGTGGTTTATATAGAATGGAGAGAAGATGGTTTAAACGTGTCAATGTTCACATAACATCACTGTTCACATCGCGTCACAGTTTACACTATCCTACTACCGTTAATCATGTTTTATCCCGAGAATACAAAGGGAGCCAAGCGGTCTTCTGATTGGCTGACTACAACCCCGGTTCTATTACGCTTCTCAGTAATTGGTCGGCTACGGACCCAGCTGTAGATGGGGTCGGATGGTACTGCCGTAGCGAATGGTGCTCCTCCACTCTTCTATAATCAGTCAGTGAGACACTTGGTTGTTTGAGAATGGCAAAAGCAGGTTTCCATGCATCACTGAGCCATGTACCCAAGTACCTGTTCAAATTATTATCATTCAGACGTATCTCACTAGCTTCTTTAATCACGGATTCCCAGAAGAAAGAACACTTAGCTAGAACTCTCACATTATCAAAATCCATACAGTGACCATTTTCGATCATGTGTTGCGCCACAGCAGATTTTTCTAGTTGAAACAACCGGATGTTGCACTGATGTTCAGTCACCCGGGCCTTGATGGTGCGAATCCTTAGAAAACATTATCTGGCGGCAAACCCGTGAAGAATGTGTGTCAGATCTCCAATATCTGCACTACGCCACGATGTGAGGGTAAAAACAAAGAACAACTTTGTCCTCACATCAACATCGCAGTGAGTGTCAAGGGTGACATGAGCGATCGCCTCGGCATGAGCTCCAGTATTACTTGCAATACTACTGTTTGACAAGAATGAAGCATCTACCGCCACAGTAACAATCTTCCCCACAACCTGCTGGGCATGTTTTCACCGTAGGTACTGTGGCACCTCCTGTCAATGACTATGTTAAGTAAAGGGTTAACTTGGAGCTATGGAACTTCTTGCTTCTCCTAACATGACAGTTGACATAACTGACAGTATATTAAAACGATACTTTAAAAACCTAGCTCAAAGAAACATATGGATCCGTCACAAGCAAAATATTTCAGATGCAATTCATAAAAAATAATTATATTTGACACTAATTGAAAAATGGCAGGACCAAACTAATAGATTTCTATAAAAATAAGGAATAACAGGAAAATCAAACCAGTTACTTGCTACATATGAAGGCAGGAGGACCATGATGAATAGAAAACCATTTTACATTTCGGTATAACCTTAATCATGACCAGAGGAAGACATGGCAAAGGGGATTGGACATGTAGAGACAGACTCGGTTTATAAAGTCCTCAAAATGACAAACGTAATAAATACGTATTTTTCAAAGACAACCTAACACAATTCAAGAAATTCTGTCAAAGATCTGACCATCCATTACCATTCTAACTTTCCAGAATCCAAATTTGTATTAGGTGAATGGAGCGCCTCCATATTGTGTAAATACTAGCGACTAAGCCATTATCTAAACAATTCATTACAATACTCCCATTGTGAATAATGAATTTTCACATTCTACACATGCAAATACACTGATCTGCATAGTTTTAAAGCAGATAAAGGATTAACAAACTTAGTTGATGTGGACTCCAACAAGAGATCTAACACCAAGACCGACTGACACGTGAGACAGATATATGCAAACAATTATCTGAGAGAGTTTTTACTGGAGAAGATCATTGAAGTTCTACCTGTATACACGAATAATAGGCCACACCATTCCATGAACAAGTTGACTGATGATGAACAACATAATAAGTTGTTACCTTCATTACTAAAACTTAGTGCATGTGATAACAGAACTTACTACACGATTCCCCTTATTTATAATGCCTCCTCAAACAAAAACCTCAGGATTAAAGATGAAATTTAGCACTGAAAATTTACTACCAGAAATTATACCATGAAATCACTCGTGTGGCAACAAAAAAAAAATGAGGTATTTGCAACTGCTAGAAGTTCCTACCAGACTTTATATTCATATTGCAGTCCATCAATTTACAGAACAGTGAGCTGATAAACCAACTTTCCCCACAATTAATTGTTGAAGGAAATTTGCCAAGTACAGAAACTATTTTCCATTTTTTCCAACTACAAGAATAATACACAATCTTAATTTATATATTAGTAGCAATGCCTGCAATAATATTTCTTTATAAATGTCTGAGACATAGCTGAAATTGATTGAATACAAAATTAATTAACAATATTATTGTTGAACTATGGTGAGAAAAATCTAGTACTACTATACAGTCAAACCTGGCTGAGTGAGAACCAGATAAGTGAGAAAACTCTACTAGTGAGAATAATTGTCAGGTCCAGTCATTGTAACCTCTAAAAACCTCTACAAGTGAGAAACAGAAACCTCTATAAGAGAAAGTCGTTTTTCCCTCATGGACCTCTATAAATGAGACTTGTCTCGATAAGCGACAGTCGAGCGTATTTAACAATTATTATTTATGACCCATTCTTAAATTTTGTGGAACTAACTTACATTGATGTATCGTATTCTTTTCGAATCTCCAATTGTTACTTCAGATGATAACTATCAATTGCAAAGGAAGGTTCAACACATACTCAAAATGTTAAAATAAAAATGTAGTCATTAAGTGATAAACTTAAAATAGTAACTGCGTTCGAGAGCGGGAAATCGCAAAGAGAAATACTGAGTGAGTTTGGTGTACCAGAATAGACCTTTTATAAAATTTTAAAATCGAATGATTCTCAGTACTCTGAGGGACATGGAAATATTAAGAGGAGTCGCTTTTCTGAATTTCCCAACATTGGAAAGTGCCTGTTAGAATGGATAAAACAAACCCTCAATAAGAACGTTCCCACTAATGGACCTTTGTTGAAAGTAAAATCTAAAGAATTTGCTACAAAACTGGGAATTCAGAACTTTTCAGCTAGTAATGGCTGGCTAGAGGTTTCAAAAAGTGTCACGATATTGCTTTCAAAAAAGTAGCCAGGGAAAGTAAATCTGTAGACCAAGGCGTGTGTAACCAATGGAATAAAGATCTGCCAAGTTTTTTTTAGAAGGGTATGATCCAAACGATATTTACAACTCAAATGAAACTGCTTTGTTCTTCAAGTGCCTTCCCGATAAAATATTTACATTTAAAGGTGAAAACAAAGCAAGGAGCACCTTACTTTTCTCCAATGTGTAAACATGACTGGTGCGAACAAATTCCTGTTTTGGGGCCATCCATAAATTATGTGACACCTTGAGGAGGGGGGGTCAACAAAGTGTGACATCCTATGACATGGGGGGGGGGGGGGACGTGTCAAACTTCGTGACATCACATGCGTAATTTGTATCACTTTTTGGCTCGTGGTGGAAGATGATGTCGACACATTGAATGTTCCCAACACTATCGAAATCAAGGATGAAGTGGCTATTGTGCCAATACAAACAGTATCAAAGAATGGGTTCAAAATCCATGACTCAATTTTGTATCATTAATTCAATTTTTATGTTTTTTTAATATTTTCTTAAATGTTTGATTTATTGTTGATATGATTTTTAACTTGAAATACATAAATCATTTTGGAAGTTCTGTTTTAATTTATAAATTTAAAATTGCAAAATATGTGACGTAACACCAGGGGGGGAGGGTCCCACAAATGTGACAACCTGTGACATGGGGGGAGGGAGGGAGGGGTCCAAAAATCACGAAATTCGTGTGATGTAATTTGTGGATGGCCCCTTTTCATCAGCGGGAAATCAAAGCAACTTAGATGTTTTAAAGGTGTCACGACTCTACTTGTTGATTATGCCAGTAATACCAAGGCTTGGATGACATAGATGATATTTAGAAATTGGTTGAAAAAAGTGTACAAGGAAATGAAGATAATACAAAGAAAAAAAAATTGTGCTTTTTATTGACAACTGTGCTGCCCACATGGACTTACCAACACTTGCAAACACAAGAGCCATGTTCTTGCCTGCCAATACCACCAGTAAACTTCAACCATTAGATCAAGGTATTATACATTCAATCAACGGTTTTATCGCAGAGAAATTGTTAAACATACTCTTATGTGCCTGGAAAAAAACAATAGTCCTGAGATTAACGTACTTCTAGCCATGAAATTTGCAAGGAGGGCATGGTACACTGCAAGTGACGTTACTGTTAAAAACTGCTTCAAGAAAGCTGGGCTTTGAGTCAGTACAGATAAACATGACTTATTGCCAGAGGAAAATGAGGATGAAGTTGGACCTAGCAATGAGGAATGGACGAAGCTTGTGTTTCACGAAACCAGTATGTTAATGCCAACCTTCGAGGACTTCGTTCAGATTGACGATGACGTGGCTACCACCGGAGAACACTACGAAGATGATTTCATTAAGAACTGTGTGAGCACGTGTACTGACGGAAATGACAGTGGAGATGAAGCTGACCGATCACAGATTTTGGACACAGAAGTAAACAACATATAAGCAAGAAGCTTTGGATACACTGGAGATGTTCCACCATTTTTTTTGAGTACTCTGCAGTTGTTGAGAAAACAATATTTGACAAGATTTATGAACGGGAAAAACATGTACAAAATACAGAAACGCAGAAGAAATTAACGTATTTCTTTAGGCAAATATAAGTGTAAGGTTTTTTGTTTTCTTTTTGTAAGCATATGTGTTAAATTCTAATGAATCATACCTGTACAATACATACAAATCTACCACCACAATTTTCCTGTATTTTTTAAACCTCTATAATGATGCAACTAAGGAAAAAGGAAGTGGCTTCTAGGCGATATAAATAAGAAAAGAAAGGGAAATTAACCCACCACATACCAAAGCGGACGGATGCGACGAGAGGGAACACTTATGCTGACAAACAACTACATAATATTTCGGCATCTGCCTTGTTCACATGTAGAAAAACGGGCCATTAGGCTCGGAACGTGTGTACACAACGAACGTTACATAATGACTAACCGAGTAGTGGGGGAGGGTGGGGGAACGGCTAAGAGTAGACTATCGATATCCCTATGCAATGCCCGAGATAATATATTGTAGGCAATGGTAAAATTAGCATATGAAGTAAGAGTACGGTATAAACACGGAAAAAAATAATAATAAAAAAAGGTAGTGATGAGGTTAATTGGATTTTAACGGTGGTTCAAGTCCAGGTAGGGTGACTTGTATCCAGGATATTCTGGTAAGCTAGTTCCCATATCCGGAGTTCTGCTTCAGTGGTGCTGTCGGGGAAAACTCTGACTGCTCTCACAGTAAAACAGTCGTTTAGGTTATTGGAATCATGGCTATTAGCATGTTCTGGTACTGCCAATAGCCATGAATCCAACAACCTAAACGACTGTTTTACTGTGAGAGCAGTCAGAGTTTACCCTGACAGCACCACTATAGAAGAACTCCGGAGATGGGAACTAGCTTACCAGAATATCCTGGATACAAGACACCCACCTGGACTTAACCACCTGTTAAAACCTCTATAAGTGAGATAAACCAATCCTGTACCTCTATAAGCGAAAACCTGTGTTAGTGAAAAATCTCTATAAGCGAAAAAAAAAATTTGCGGTCCCCTGAACTCTCGCTTACCCAGGTTAAACTGTACTTGTATCTTGCGACTGCACACTTACAGGTAGAACTATCAACTTTGCTCGTGGCAGTGAAAAAACATTATTAGACAAAGACTATAGTGTAACTTGAATAATATACAAAAGCACTGATGCAATTTTAAACAATGCATTACCACATTTCTCACAAGGTTCAAGAGAACACTTTTAATATAACTGACATTCAATATTTAAAAAATCTGTTTTAAATAGATTTTCTCATAAATAAGACAGGATTGACACTTTTCTTTTAACCCCATCAAAGCCAATAATATAGATACCCATATAACTTCATACCTTAATCAGCAAATTGATAAAATTTGAACATTGCCCACAACTTTCACATTCTTATTTTACAATACAATCCATCAGGATTCAACAATAGGAAGGTGTAGCATGAACTTTAAATAATATGACGACTAATTATTCACATATGAAAAAGCATTCAATGTGCACCATTAAAATTTTATGAAACAAATATTCTTTCTCGGCTCTAGCAATCAGATGTAGCATCAATGAATTTCTAATCCTTTCCCGCAGCTGCTTTGAATTCAGTATTTACAACCACTATGGTGTAACTATTATTTATTTGCTTCACATACAAATAATTACCAACAAACCTTAGATTTCTCGGCTTTATCACCATAAAACCATTTTAAAGGCAAACGTAAAATCATTGTCACGAAAGTCCAATTTAACAGACATCCTAAATCCACAATGGTGTGGGGAAACCTTGCAAAAAATTAACCATTCCAATCATTTTTGTAATTATCTTGAATACTGAATACCCCAAAGATAAATTTTGTCATTCAATCTACCATTACAAAAAATCTCAAATATGATTTGCATACCAAAATTTGCAAATTAACAGTAATACTTACCACAGCAAAAGGTTTCAAAACAAGGGAGGGGAACTCCTTCCACCAGTATGGAAAAACACACTAAATTAGGGGCCTCATGAGTAAAAGCAGTATAACTGTCAACTCAAAATTAATGTTGACTTACTGCATAAATGAAAAATTACAATCCAGTTTTGACAAAATAACTACACTTTTTTAAAAATTCAATATATCTCAGTAATGCATACAAACAAGAGGAATACACCAGCAAAGTATGGTCAGGAAATGTTAAATCAATAAACTGTTTAATTTTTATTTACAAAAGTCGGTTAAACATCTGACCACACACGACTAGTGGATTCCTAACATGAGTCCCAAGCAGCTATTTTAGTGCTGTTATGTAGATACTAAAAACATTACACTGCAAGTACAACATTTGGCCCCTAATTATTAATATTCAAAGCTACTTTCAAAGCAAGATTCCTGGAAACAATGAAACATTAGAGCAAACCTTAAAGAAAGAAAGAAAAAAAAAACAAGCTGAAATTTGTGATTTTTCCCATTTCTTGGAAACAACAAAAGATCACATTTGACTTCACAAAAGGTTCATTACGCAATTATCCAGTTACTTTAACTTGTCCACTTGCATGCAGCATTTGTTAACAATAATCTACCAAGTGTATGTGTGGGCCTATTGTACTCGCAATGTTGTTTTTAGAAATATATATAAAAGCTGCCTGAAATCATGCAGAGAAAAATGGGGAGAAGAAATGAAAAGCACCATTACTAGATTTTAAGAACTTTTGCAATTTACTTTCTGGAAAAGCTCTACAAAGGACAGTCATGAATTTCAGTACAATACAAATTAAAAAGTCTCAATTAAAATTAAAAAACAAAAACAATGTGCGTAAAAGTGAAAATGCCAGTTAGCAAATACATTACGTACATAAAAGCAGATTTAAAACCAACGATTCAATGATTGTACTGTGCATGCAAGTCAAGCACTGCATATGATTTTATAAATAAATTTATTTTTTATACAGTGGCAGAAATCATGTTGTACTTTACACTCGTCTGACAAATGACCCAATTTTTAAAATCATTCTTCAATAAAAGATTTAAAAACCTTAAATAAATCTTTCATTAACAATTCACGTACATATTAAGTAATACTAAAAGTAAGGGACAAGTCCAAGTAACCAAATAATTCATAATAAACCTTTCACTGTTACAAATCATCTACTTATGTACATCAGTCAATGTTGTACGAAAGCACAGTTTATTTTCGGTGTTTCTTTTCTAATAAAAATGGTTTATTTTTTTATCATTTTATCTTTTTCCGTAATAGAAACAATCTCAACCCTCAGGCACTGACACTTATGCTCAGTCTTTCGTCACAAAACTGGTACAATGACATGAAGTTTACACACGATACCAGTGGTGGGTCCTCAAGCATAAAGGAACTGTCACAAAAATGGAAAATGAAATACTCGAGGATTTAAGTCACACAAGCCAACATTTTTTACAGTATGAACTACATGACTATGTGATATAAAACTTAACACATGGCAATACTAATATGCAGTTCCTGCAACCTTTGAAAGAAACCAGCCACGACTGAATGCCTGAAGACATTTCAGCAATTTATTCAGAGTTTTAACTGACCGAGTGTGAGCAATCAGTGCCTGGGGCCAAACACCACTTTAACCTCACCAACACATCACAAATTTCAGCGGGCTAGAATGTCACGATGACGGCCACTCTTTAAAGTCAAATGCCTTCCCACCTGGAACAGGTGGATGGCCGGAATATGCTCCTGCTGCTGGGGTTGTGCCATCAGCTCCGTATGTCCTAGCACCTCCGTATGTAGATGTATCCTGCACATGGACAATAAAACTGCTTTAGGATTGGAAAAAACACACCCCATAAATTAGCATTTTTCAATCAATACCACTTCTAACTGATAGAATACAAGCACAGTGTACTGTCCATTTCTAAGCCGCCAATATATAAAAAAAACTTTCTACATACAGAAGATAAACAAACAATTTGTTGCGAAACAATTTTAGTTAGTTGCGTATTTTTATGAGTTTAGAACTTATGAGAACTGGTTACAGGATAGTTCTCAGAATTTCATTTTCACATGCTTAGGTGCTGTATGTACAGAATACTTTTGAAGTTATTAAAACAAATTGACACTTTGCACAAATGAAGCCATTCACCAACCGAAACTATTGAATAAAATATTGAAATTTTCCTTCTTTTCTATTTAAGAATCCATCAGGACAACTTATCTGTCCTCCACTTTACATAATCTCATGGAATCAATTCATCACATAAAAATTATGTACCAAATGTACTCACAGGATAGCTCCCATAGCTACTGTAGCCAGTGTAGTCCCCTGCACCTTTCTGTGCTGTTGCTGCTCCCGGGGCAGCTGGTCCTGGGCCTGGTGCAGTCCCTGTTGTACCTAAAGCAAAGCGGAACAATTCCAACAAATCAAGTAAGCTGTGCTGTAAGAAACAAACAGCAATCTGTTCAACAACTTTACAACAGAAATAAAATTCTGGTTACATATACCAAAAACAAAGAGACAGTAACCAAGAAATTGATTTCTGAAGAAAAACAGCTTTACAATTTAGGAATATGAACCATTATGGTTCAGTTATTTTCTAATTGAACTATTATGACTGCAGTACTTTTTAGAAAAACACTTTACACCATACTTAGATATATGCCAGAACCTCAATAAAAACCTTCAAGTACATTTGACGTATGCATAGATGAGTAAACATGAAAACTTCCAAAAAGTTTACAGTTGCCACCAGCTTTATTAATGAGACTACAGGAAAAAATGCTTCTGTATTTTTTTTATTTTTCTTTTTTGCTGTCGTCAGTCTTTAGACTGGTTTGATGCAATCCTCCATCTCTTCCTATCCTCTTCATTTCTACATACCCGTTACAATCCACGTCCTCAATTATCTGCTTCATATATTCTAATCTCTGTCTACCTCTACAGTTCTTACCTTCCACTGTTCCCTCCACTAACAAATTAACCAATGCAGCATGTCTCAAAATATGACCTACCAGCCTGTCTCTTCTTCCTGTAAGCTTCTTCCATAAACTTCTTTTCTCACCCATCATTTCCAAAACTCGTTCATTTCTTACTTTGTCTGTCCACCTAATTTTCAGCATTCTTCTGTAGCACCACATTTCAAATGCTTCAATTTTCTTTCTTTCCGGTATTCCTAAAGTCCATGTTTCGCTAACGTAAAGTGCTGTGCTCCACACATAGAGTTTTAAGAAGTTCTTTCTAATTCCTAGATCAATATTTGAAACTAAAAGGTTTCTCTTTTTCATGAAAGCTCTTTTTGCTAGTGCTATTCTGCTTTTAACATCTGTATAGCATGACAAATTTTACTCTTGCACCTTCATGGAAAAAATAAGGGTTCGATGCTTGATGTCCTAAAATAATAATGCCCAGTGTTTCACAAATCACCGACGTCTAACATCGATTCATTTCACCGATTCCAGAAATGAAATCATTAGTTAATATATCCACTTACCATTCAAATGCAGAGATTCACAATTAAATATTTAATTCTCAGACACAAGAAAATAAAAACAACCAGTACTGCATGATAAAATATTAATAGAACAAAAGATCTTAAATTTTCATAAAATGATTTTTCGTAATAGTACTTGCCATCTTAAAAATTGTATATGCGAGTTTTGTAGACATATCAATGTAGCCATTTAGGCTTGTGGTATGGAACGTCTCCTGCACCTAATGTAACTTTTATCCTACTGTGAAGACCAGAAATTAGTCTACAAAAGATTTACACATTGAAATTCTTCTATTTAAGTAACTATCCTTTGTTATTTCTGTTACGTAACAAAACGTGCAAAAGAAAAAAATCAGACGTCAAACAAGCTATTACAGTGTGCAAAACAACTTTCAAATAACTACATTTAATTTAAAAAAGGAAGGTTCAGGTAAGTAAACCCATCACTCACCACAGATGAAGGCAGGAGGGCCGCAATGAACAGAAACACCCAACACATTTTTCAATATTTTGACATAACCTTAATCATGTTTAGAGTTGAGGCACAAGGCAAAGCCCTATATTTGCGTCTGGACTGACTGAAGGACTGGGGGCAAAAAAAGGGATGGAATTTGGCCAAGTCCTTTAGAAGAAACTGTTCCCACATTTGCCTAGAGTAGTATGGGGTAACCATGGAAAACCACAAATCTGGATGACCACACAGGGATTTCAACACATCCTCCCGAATGACAGGCCTACCACTTTGTATGTCACAAAGGGTTCACATCACATTTTTACTCACTGGGCTTCACCATATTACTAAAGCGTTAGTACATTGCGACCCTCCTAACTGAATTTGCAAAAAGTGATTCGTTTACTTTTTCTATTCATTCTAAAAGCATTTTCATTCTATTTATTGCGGTTAAATGTCATTTTGAAAACTTTACTACAATAGTATCAAAGTTGCATATAATACTGCAATTTAAAGTAAGAATCAAATCCAAATTCAAGTTTTGATATAAGGGCAGATCAAATATATACAAAACTCTTTCAAATGAGTGCACAATAATGGTTCAAGACATCACGCACTGCTAAACACATTGGATGTGGATGTCAGGGGTGTAAAAATTCAATTCTTAGCTTTCGCAGGCAGTACTACAGTTAATGTCACAAAGATAAGGGCCCCTTGATTGCACAACATGTAATTATTAAATTTCTCAGTCAAGAAACCAATAGAAAGCACAGTTAGGGGATAGTACACAGTCGAGGGGTTGTGTTTGCCTGGCATAAGGAATTCAGAGACAGTGAAGAGGATTGTCTGTCCATGAACAAGCATTATATTGGATCATTCCTACAATTCATGACAGAGCAACCAACATCTGATGGTTTCCAAAAATTCTCGAGGCATCCAAGCCATCAATCATCACAAAGGACCTAGGGGCCCGTAAAGTGAATCTTTTTACTACACAACAGAAGTTAGCAAGTTTGCAGATCTGCGAATGAATTGACAGTTTGTTGGAGAAGGGAATCCATTTTCAATTGCATCGTAACCTGTGATGAAAACGAACACAAAAACAAGTAACAATATTTTGGTGGTTAACCTTATTCTTGCAAGAAGTGAGACACCAGGCAGAAGTTAGATGTTATATAACTTCTGTCTGGTGAATGAAGATGGCATGGCTGCCATTGGTGGTGGTAGAAGACGGAGAAAGTACTGAACTGATAATAATGCTAAGAGTATATCTCTGTTGGAAGTGGTGGAACAATAACATAATTAATGTGTGAAGATATAAATATTAAAAAGGTACACATAGGAAAAGAACAACATAAGATCTAAAAAAATGTAAGCAGTAGTAATAATAAAGTGCCGGGTCTACTGAGAGTGACTTCTTGGCGATTGAGGCCTGGAGGATGTCTGGTATCATGGAAAATTCTGATGGCTCTGACTGTAAAACAGTAATTAAAATTATTCAACTTGAGGGAACTGGCATACTTTGACACTGGATTGGATGCATTGCTGGTGTACGGTTTGCATCAGGCCGCTCGTTCTGATGGCGAACCCTGCTTTCGTCACTCATTTCTTTCTTGCTAGAGTCCATTATCCTACTCCTTCGTCATGATTTCCCACATTCTGTTCCTGGGATGTGCACCATTCTCCAAAAAATCGTACCCCCTGCCCCACGCACTGTTTCAGCAAATCACCCAAACTCAAGAATAGATTATTTCATTAACATTCACACTGTAATTCTCCCAAACCACCAGAAAGTCATTCCCATGTAACAGACCCAGCTGCAAAACATCCAACATGCAACCAGCTACCACCACCTACTCCAATCCGACCACAGGTAAAATATTGTTAATCAATGGACATGCTATTTGCACCTCACAACAGCTCACATGCCTCCATCGTACTAGCTCACCACTAACCCAGACCCTATCAGAATGAACAGCCAAAAGCAAACTGTACATCAGCAATGTAGCCCTTCCACTGACCGGACATGCCAGTTCCCACAAGTTGAACCATTTCAAAGCTGTTTACAATTAGAGCAATCAGGAGTTTTCCTGACACCACAGACTACTGTATACCTCAGATAAGAACCAGCCTAACAGAATATCCTCTACACCAGACATCCTCCAAGCCTGAATCTCCAATAAATCCCTCTGGCATTTTGCACTTTGGTTTTTTGTATAGATGTCACACCATCAATGCAGTAAACTACTTCAATCTTTTGAGTGAGATTAAAGTTGCTTATTGCCAAAAAAATATGTGATCAGTCGATAGGAGAAGTGATTCTTTTCCTTGACAACATTTAACCTCTCAATGCAGCTGTCAATTGTGCAAAATTTGAGAAAATCAATTGAAAATAACTATCATATCTGTAGCAGACATATCACCAGTTATTTTCATCTCTTTGGGCCACTGAAAAAAAAGCACTTGAGAGGCCCACATTCTGATAATGTGGTGGAGAACTTATTTCACTATTGGCTACTGGCACAACTTCTATGATGCTACAGATATTCTGGGAAAAGTATTTCCAAAATGGAGATTATACTGAAAAATATAATGTATTTGGCATATATTTTTTTAAATGTCTTGTTCATACTTGAGCCACTCTGGTACAAGGTTAATAAATGCATCAAACATAATGTGAATACTCATACCAACTTCTAGTGGGCTTATTGACAATTCATATGCAACAACTGCAACTGGGACAGAAATGAAAATCTATACTTGTAACTGATGGTAAAGTTGACACTGAACAATGAGCACGATAATCTAAGAGTTCTGAATTGTATTATTTAAACTCAAATATTTTGATAAACAAAACCACTCTAGTGAATTACAATTTTTGACTTCAAATAAGAATTAAGTAGCTTTTGCTAAAAAAAATTGAGAAAAGGACACAAGACGTCAAAAATTATATTCAGAAAACTAATTCAAATGGAGTATGGAATTGCAAGTCTGTTAACTGCTTGGTGACATAACTAAGAAAGAATTGAAGAGCCACTAAAAAAGGGAACAAGATTTACAAAAATGGATGTAAACATTTCACTGAACATGTAATTTTCAATAATCAAGTTCAAATTAATAGGAAAACATGCTGCCGAAGTTTGGCAAAAGCAGTGTCTAAACATGTGGGTCGTCTTAAGAGATTACAAATGACCAACAGATGGTACTATTAAGATGAGACATTTTCATTGTAAAATCTGACAGTTATTCAAAAAACATTGCCAGCTCAGAATATTGTCAAGTTGTTAGTCTAGTGAGCGTTTAAAAAAAACAGTGCTGTCAAAAAATGTGAATGTCATCTGAAGTGGATGATTTTAGTAAAGAAACTCTACAATGATACCTTGAATTGCTTCGTTCAACTTTTAGTAGTCAATCACTATGAGAAACGATTTTAAAAACAGTTTGCAAATTTTGTTGTGGTCATGCTTCCATTACCGTTGAATATTGTGAAGTCTGACCAAAACCGAATGTTAAAAAAGAAGAAACCTTCGATGCTGTGCACAACACGATCAAAAATATGGTGAAATACAGTACATTTGGGTTTGCATAAAACATTTACCTGTAAAAGAAGGCCAGTTTCCTGTGGATCCTACATAATTTTGACCGAAGGTCGAAACAGGCTTGTGTCAATTGCTGTATGGAAATGTTCAAAAAAATCTATTGAGAAACCGTGAAATCCAGTATACAAGCAGGAAACTACGAAACAATCAACTATTTACATGTTCCAAGACAAACCAACCTAACAAAGTAGCTTGTTTCCATAGCACTTTCTATAAAATGACCACTGTTTCTTTGGTTATACTGGCCATGTCATGACCCCTGCTTTAGAGAAATGAACAGTCAATGTTGTATTGTTTGAAACACTGTCAGAAGTCACCAAAGCAATTAAACAATAGCTAAAAACTAGTTTTTGCTCCAGAGCCAAATAAAAAAAATATGTATGCACATCAATATTCATCACCTCAAGAAGCTGTTGAATCCTTTCAAAGCGACATTTTTGACTCACTAAAATCGGAGTTAAAAAATAATAATTCAGAACTGGTTCAAACACGCACGAAAGTATACACATGTATAAATATTAACCCCCTAACAATTTACACTATGTTCTGCACCATTTAAATGTGAGAAAACTTGTATTTTGTCCATATAGAGCAGTTTACTACACATACAATGCCGTAGTAATTTAGCACTAGTTTACTTCAGTTCAGAGCATGCAACCCTTGTTAGACATGCAACCAGTCAAACCTGGGAATGTTATCAATGAAAACAAAAGGGATAAAACAGATGAAACCAAGGATTTAGGTAAGGAAAAATTCAACCAACAACTAAGTATCATATTTCAAATACTTTCAGCTGAATCACATAGCTAAATCTTTTACAGCAGACATTAATTTATCGTGATCTGCTAGGAATATCAGTTATAAATGAATGGATATTGCATTTTTATTTGTACACTGTAAATGAAAATCTCACTTTCGTGTGCTCTAATGTGTTAACTTCTCTTGAAATGGCCATTTTGAATTTCTCTAGTCTCTTTAAAATCTTGCTTAATGGGAGTGTGATACAATACAGAAACACAACATGACTGTACTCCTAATCTAAAAGTGGCCTCTGAGATGCTCATAACAGCAATCATTTTTTGAATGTACAGTTAAATGATAAGGATAATGAGGGTTGATAACTTTATTTTAATCAACTTTTAATATACTTTGCATAGTTCACACAATTACAACTGAAGGAAATAAATTATAGCTTCACTTTACTAAACAGGTATACTGATTATCAAATACAAAACCAATATCTACACTACAATTGTAAGTCCCATTTCACCACACTGGTTGCTTTACTTAAACCTTGAAACCAACCATCAACTGGAGAAATTACAGCAATTCAAAAGGATAAAACAAATAGAGGGCTAAATAGGAACAACAAATGGTAAAGTACAAGAACAAGACAAACAGCTCAACTCAAACTGCTCATGGACTGATAATGGAGGAAAAAGATGTAAATTACTCCGATTAGAAGGATTTAAGTGTGAAAAGGAAGAGAAATAAGGACTGGAAAACTCGCACTTCAATATAGTATTATTAATGCATAAATAAATTACTTTTTCATAGTTAAATGGCTTGATGAAATTTGACAAGAAAATACTATATACAATCAAGAAGTTACCAGACAAATAACATTTTATTGTGAAATTTTGAAAAGTAACAGCACGGTGACGGATAATAGTGTACAAGTCTGATGGTTCTGTGGTTAAGTGCTTGCTTTCTGAAGTTCAGGGTACTGTCTCGGGTTTAAGTCTCAGTGGGACAGGGATTTTTAATAATTGTGCTTGATCATATGAGCACATTCTGTGGTTCATATTCCACAGTAAACTAGATCCAGCCACAACAGTGGCGAAATATGCGGCAAATTAAAACTATCACGCAGGCGGCCGATCAATCCTTCGGGATCTCCCAGTCAATAAAGCCATACCCGTTAACTCGGGCTTGGTTTCTCTCGCAGTCAAGTTTACGTGTGACCTGTTCATAACACGAACAGACACAAGCAATTTTAGCACAGACCAATGAAAATGACAATTAATGATAAAAATGACAGAAGTGCAAGGCGAAATAGTAGAATATCTATCACTGAACAGTGCTGTGGATACTTCCAAGTTACCACATTACACAAAGTTCCTCAACTCTCTGAATTTATCAGGAGTGCTGCCTTATAAGAATAAAAGTTGGGGTTCCCAAACCACTGATGGGCAACCTCAATGCACGGTGCCTACAAATAACACAATCTAGGGCAACATAATAAAAGCTGTGATCAAAGCTGCGATCTAAGCTGCGATGGCAAAAGGTGATGTGTTGATTCCTCGAATCCCAATACTTTGACAGACCTACCACTCCAGTTTAAAAGACTACCGTTCCCACTATGAGATGGCTATAAAGTCTAGGAACAGACATAGCAGCAGGGGTACACTTAGAAAAGACACGATTTTCCCATGGACAGTTATATTAGCCAGCCCACAGGTTCCTGCCCACAAAGGCCATAATCTTAGCAAAGGACAGCAAAACAAAACAACTGTGTACAAAATGAAATCTGCTAGATGAACCCCCACCCTTAGTTTGCAAATTCACAGGGTCAATGGTAGAATGTATCATATTAACCTAACCTACTTGCAGCTTTCTATATTCAATGCTAGCAATAAAATTTTAATTCCACACATACGAAGTCACAGGAAACCCTAATGGATAATAAAACCACTTCATTACTAAGTACTGGAACTTGAATAAAATTCTGCCAGCATATTTGCTGGAAATTTCCAAATGAGTATACACAATTTTCTGTTAATATTCAAATAAATTCATTACTTATAAAATAAGGCAACTCCCCTTCCACATTTTCAGTAATAAGCTTCACCAAAAACTGTAGCTTTCTTTTCTTGATTAGCACATAGTATGTATGCCACATGTCAAGAGAACCCAAAAGTTATCAAGTACAATCACAGATTAGCTAATTTTGGCCTTATCAAGAAGTTCGGATAACCAATTAATGAGAAAAAAAGGTTCGATATGCCTTACCTAAATCATTTGAAGTGATAGGAAATTCTGATAGTTTCAAATTGTTCTTTAATCAATTATATTTAACAGCAGTTAGGAAAAACAGTATAACAGGAAGGAGGCTTTAATTTGACAAAGCTGACAGCGGGATAGTGAAGATGCACAAACATGCGTGAACATGTTGCAGGAAATTTTCAGGCAAAAAATTTCAGGGTGAGAACCATGCAACTCATTTTTTATCTGGCTGTTCACTGTTGCAGAGCTTCAGCTAAGAATAGATCAGCACCATTTTACCATTTAGCTATGTTACATAATTTTGTATTTCTTCTCCATCCTGCTGTTTTAGCTATGCAATGGTGTTATCTGCCCTCAATTTTTCAGCTTAACTCCCAGCCCAAAAGGAACATTTTTACGGAAGCTAATAATGTGATAGATAAATTTTAGGTTTCTTTATGAATATTCTAAATGCTGCTTCCAGAGGAAAATTACTTCTCTGTAAGAGCTGCTTCACATCTTAATACTCCAAAAACTGCTCTACCAATTACAGGTTTCTAGATTTACATTTCCCACACAAAGCAAAAAAAACACTAAGCTGAAGTCAAAATTAAATTCTGTAGATACTTTACAAATGTCCCTTGATACGAACACTTACCCTGAGGACCTGGAGGGCCCTGAGTGGGGCCAGGGGGTCCACCTGTAGCTGGTGGACCATTCTGAGGCATATTCCAGTTCCAGTTACCTCCATAACCTGACTGAGGGCCTCCTTGTGGAGGACCAGCAACGCCATAACCTAGGAGCCCCCAAACAGTTTAGACATTTTTCCAATGTAAAATTCTATACAACTATTTTAGTGAGAGATTATGAA